>KE747826.1:897554-911035 GCA_000465215.2 Pyrenophora seminiperda CCB06 | reverse complement strand
GGAGATGGTGGTAGAGGTGGAAGAGATACTGGTATAGGTGGTGGCAGAGGATGAGGAGGAGGCGACGGTGGCGGAAGAGGCGGCGATGGCGGCGGAGAATCAGGAGGCGAAGGTGGAGGAGAAGGCGGAGGCGATGGTCCAGGCGAAGGAACAGGAGGAGCCGGCCCAGGAGAAGGCGGAGGTGACGGCGGTGGTGATGAGGTTGCAAATTCCGGTAGTGGAAAAGTCTCATCCGGTTCCACTGACGAAGGTCTAGTATAACGTGGAAAAGACCCGACAGAAATCCGCTGTCCACCCGCATTTCCTAAACTCTCCAATGGCGAAACATCACGAGGTGCCGCTTCAACAGCATCCTCACGCAGTCCCTCCCGCTCCCTCGACCGCCGTGCCGAAGGTGCCCTCCCCCGATGAAACACAGGAACCGGTTTCCTCCTCAACCCCCCAGTATCCTTCACCACCTGACCACGCCACTCTTCAACGCGTAGGCCTCTTCTATCTCTATCTCGTAAATTCCTTTCTTCTACCCGTCGACCCCCTATATCCAGTTTCCCAATCCTCTCTACTCCTTTTTCCCTACCCCCACCACCACCGCCGCTGCCACTCCTCCTCCTCCCCCTCCTCACCCCATCCACCTTCTTCTCCAAAAACCCCCTCTGCCTCCACCCCGCATCATGCTCCGCCTTGATATGTCGATATGTATTCACAAGGTGGTCTCCGAAGCCCAGGGCCAAACCTACTTTGGCTTTGTACTTTGGTAGAGTGCCAAAGGGCGTGCCGTCTGGTCCGTGTTGTAGGTGCGGTGGAGGGGGAGGGGGAGAGTGAAAGGAGGTTCTGTGAGGGTGGGGTGGTGGCCCGGAGATTTTGCGGGTTCTGGTGTTGGCGGGGGGAGTGGGGTTGGGGTTTCTGGTAAGAGACGGTGATCGTGGTCGCGGTGATGGGTCTTGTAGGGATGGCGGATACAGACTTCTTCCACGAGCAGGATGGTCTGAAGCGGCTGTGTGCAGTAGAGGTACTGGTCCTGCACCGCCAGTCATTTCATACGGAGCGTTATCGTCATCGAATGGGTTAGAGACATCTGCATCTATATCGTGTCTCCTATGCCTCGAACGCTCCGGATGGCGTCTCTCTTCCCTCGATCTAGATCGGGATCTAGATCTAGTATGGTGGCGACGGTGTCTGCCACCCTGTTCATCATCTCTCCTGTGGGATTCACGGTGATGATGATGATGATGATGATGTCCTCTCTTCCCAGACCTCCGCCTACTTCCATGGTCATTGTGGTCATAATCATGATCACGTTCACACCCATCACACCTCCTTCCATGTCCCTGCCTACGTACCCTCTCCCTACCTCTCTCACCCACCATCTTCCTCTCCTCCCTCCTCTCCTCCTCTTTATACCCCAAGTAAAGTCCCACTCCTTCAATAACGGCTTCGACAAGTAGGCGCTTTGTACTTTTTTCCTTGCGCTCCGAGAGGAGTTTTTGCACTTTTGTTTGGACGGAGTGGCGGAAGGCGGCGTCGTCGGGCATGGGGGATGTGGTGGTGGAGAGGAAGGGGACATGGTGGGGCTGGGCGAGTTGGGGTAATGGGGAGGAGGGGTGGTGAAGGGGGGAGGTTTGTTGGGGGAAGAGGTGTGCTGGCAGGTAGGGAGTTGGTTGAGTGTGTTGAAGGGGGGCAAACGGTGGGAAGGTGAAGGGGGCGGATAAGGGGGGTTGGTTTTTCAAACGAAAAGGTAGAATTAACATGCAAGTTTGAGAGACAGGGAATGGTGATTGTATACCTCAACCACCTCGTCCCATCCCATCCCATCACTATAACTATAACTATACTATCTGAATCAAGTACACTACACTACGCTACCTAACACCTCCACCTCCACCTACCTAGCCTCTCCCCCATCCTTCCCATCCATTTCATCCCCACCAGCATCCCCATCCCCACCTTCCTCCCCCTCCTCCACCTCTTCCCCACTACCACCACCATCCCCCTCCCCCAAATCATCAACCACACTCGGCATATGTTCCAAATTCCCACCACCCATCCCATCCTCACTCACTCACATCCATCCCAGGCGGCAACACCGGTCCAGGAGCCATTATAAAAGGGAAAATAGCTGCGGCTAAATCGGCGTCGGGGTTGGAGTCGGAGACATTCTTTCCGCCTGGTGTAGGTGTGGGTGTTGTAGGGTGTAAAAGGGGCTCGAGAAAGTGTAGGAGAGCGGTGAGCCAGGTGTTTGGCGCTGGGGGGTGGTGGGTTGTTGTTGGAGTAGTATTGGAAGAAGGGTTGGTGTGAAGAGGGAGTGATGGGTATGGGTTTGCACTGTCGGATAGCTCTGGTGCTGGCGCTGGCGCTGGCGCTGGGTCTTCAGTGTTGGTGTTGGTGTTGGTGTTCTGCGACGTTGGAGATCCTCCAGGCATCATAGGCAAGTGGCTCAGTGCTGGTATACCTGCCATTTCTCCGTTTAGTGGTAATGACAAGGCGGATGCGCGTTTCTCGTGCTGTGCCTCTCCTATTTCTCCGGCACTGCCTCCCTCTTCACCACCACCACCACCACCACCACCACCACCAAAATACCCCAACCCACCCACCGGCGCCCTATCCAAATACTCCTTTGCAAACTTCACCAGCGTAAAAAGCGAATCACTCAGACTATTCAGGCGCT
The DNA here is from genome assembly GCA_000465215.2 of Pyrenophora seminiperda CCB06. Lineage (NCBI taxonomy): Eukaryota > Fungi > Ascomycota > Dothideomycetes > Pleosporales > Pleosporaceae > Pyrenophora > Pyrenophora seminiperda. Next base: position 908,370 of record KE747826.1, on the reverse strand, counting down.
GTAGAAACGCAGTGAACGTAGCGTCTGCGACAGCCTGCGCCGACAATGAAGCTAGGTCATTGCTGCTAGTCTCCTGGACACTAGCCTCATGTGCCGTCGTCATGCTCAGGTCACCTGCTGCGGCTTGGTCGTTATTGGCACTGGTCATCTCCTTGATAGTGTTTGTGTTGCCATCTGGGTCTGGAGAAAAAGAGGACGAGGACGAGGACACCCAGCGTTTTCGACGGCATGTGAGTCGTTGGTTGGTTCCGTAGAGGCGTGCTAGGTAGGCATTCAGCTCTTTCTGGACGCGTGCGCTGGGTTGTTTGTTGCCGTTTTGCACGTCGATGATACGGAGGTGGTTTTGGTACGAGGGGGTTTTCTGGCCTGCGGTACCGGGGTAGAGACTGGGGTTGTACAGTCCATTGTTAGCAGTGTCTGTGTTGCTGGAGGGAGGGCGCTGCGCTGAGCCTCCGCCGCCGTGCCATTGTCCGTCGTCTCCGCTTGGCTTGGAGCCCGAGCTACTGGGGCTTGATGGCGGTGACGACAGCATCGCAGAATCAGACGAGGAACCAGCACTCATATGTCCTTTTCCAACGCATACGTTCCGTTGGAAAGTCGGCTGGGAATATGGCTTCATGCCGTCTCCGTATTGTATTCTGCGACCTGGATTGGGGAAGACGACATCGTGTGTCTCCGGTGCCACGCAAGTATTTATACCACCCAAGTTTGCGACGAAGAGATCGGGATAGGAAGACATGGCTGCTTGTGCTGCATAATTGACTTTGGCTGTATCGCGAACTGCTGGGTGTAGTTGTTGCGAAGAACGACCCAGGTAAGGATTTGAGTTCCGCGTGCCCCGGGGGATGATGTTGACGACTTGTGTGGATTAGAAAGATATTGAACAAGGTTGGAACTGCCCCCCCTTGCTTACCTGCGCAGTTCATGTACATCTCCCTGTTCCCGACTTTGTTGAACCTACTCTCAAAGTTAGAAAACAAAAAGTTCCATTCCGACTACTACAAATTTCACGTCCACTTTTGAACCTACCACGTCCACGAAAACAAACACGTTGTCCTTCCAAACCTCGCAAATTCTATAGGGACCGTGAAGCTATATTGAGGCTGCAACATACACCCTCCAATCATACTCTTGACAACCTTGAAATTGACGCCGTCACAACTGAAGCTAAGCTGGCAGCTACCACCACCGTGCTTTGCTCCGCCAATGACTGACATGTTGTACGTCCCGCCTGCTTCGTAGGTCGCGACAGGCGTCCATGGCGTGTTCCATTGATAGCCTTTGCAGGCAAAGTTTGAACCGTCGGTGTTGAGGGGACTGATCATGTTGTAGTCTTTTGGCTCGTTTGGGCGGTTGGCATGGGGATCGCGAAGGGGCGATGGGTTGCTCATTTGCATGTGAGCGAGTGCGGTTGGGAGGAGGGAGAGGGCGCCAAGCGCTTGGAGAAGGGATAGGTAAGGCATTGTGTAGTAAGTAGGAGGGGTTTTTGTCGAGCGTCCTCCAGGGACTTACTCTTGGAAGGGGGTTCGAAAAGAGTACGACGAGTGAGCATTATCGAGCAGGCGTTGTTTTAACATGTTTGAAACTTTTGGTGCGAGAAGCAAGGGAGTTGTGAAAGGTGACCGGAAGAGTACAGATACGCGTCGAATTCCAATGTCCCGTGGCGACGACGACGTGTGTGACTTGGTTAGCGAGAGTAGACTAGAAAAGAAATGATCAGAGGGTCGTGAAACTGGAGATTTTGCAGAATAAACCGAGAATCATGCTAGATATTGAATGAGGATATTAGTGACGCCGCAGCCCTGTACAAGTATATCAAGAAACATTTGTACCAACATCCTGCTCATGTTTCTGAGGAGTATGAACTGTCCACAAGAGATGCGTCGCAATCGATAAGTTCAGGAATGATTCATCTCGTATCACCGAACACTCACCCGTTCCAAGATTGCAAAAAAAAAAAAGCTTCGCCTGTTGGCAAAAAGCTTAACCATAAACTCCATTGGAATGCCTTGTAACACATCCACCTGAATCTACTTTGACTCCATCGTCACACATGCATTATTCCCTGTTTCCCCAGATACCCGGTTTACCCCATAGCATACGTGTAACCCCCTACTCTTTCTTCTTCACCTCCCCCTTGGTGACCTTGACGCCCTTGCCCCGGAAGTCATTCGCATTGGGGCCGTTGTTCCTGCCGAGGCCCAGCTCTTCGGCTTCCCTCTCCAGCTGTTCTTTTTGCTTCTTGGCAGCGGCGTTGAGGAAGTATGGACGGATGAGGAGGTAGGCGCCGACGATTGCGATGATGCGGAGCCAGCGCTGAAGCGTCATTTCCTCGAACGACTTGATTCCATTGTTGACAAAACGGTTCTTCCACTCGACGACGTTCTCGACTACGAAGTCCATGTTGGTGAAGAAGTGGAAGGTAAGGTTGGTTGGAAGTCGAAGGGGTTTGTTTGGTTGTCGCGACGACGTGTTGATTGGGGGTCGCGGCTTGTAGACGTGTATTTTCTGTTGTGCGGGTGGATATTAGAAAGTCTAAAGTCTAAACTGTGATGATGCTTGTACCGGTAGAGAGAACCCACGCAGATTGCGATAGCAACGAAGAAAGTTGTATGGCGCGCGATAAATCACTCACAGCAAGCGCGGACCCGAACCGTAGACGGGGTTGTCGGTGTCTTCCGAGGCCCCCACCACTCGGCCCGCTTCCAGTCGCGTCGCGTCTGGTACAGAGCAACCCAACTCCACCTCAACCACAGACAATAAAAGTTCAATTGCAAAAAAATGGCATCAAACGATGCAGATGCAGAGCGCGAGGAGGTTCGCAACATCCATTCAGCCCCCCAAGAATCACAACAACAACAAAAAAACTAACTCATCCCAGCGCCTCAAATCCGCCCTCTGGTACTCCATCGGCCAATTCATCGACGAAAAGTCCCTCGAACACGAGCTAAACGCCACACCCCAATACATCGGTGCCCTCACCGAGCTCGTATACACTCAAATCGGTATGTTTCTCCAGCCCCCAATAAGGCTCTGTGAACAAAAGTCATGTTAAGACCAGCCCGTAGCAAACACCGCCCGGGACCTGGAAGTCTTCTCCAAGCACGCCGGCCGCAAGATCATCAGCCCGGACGATGTGTTACTACTTGGACGACGCAATGAGCAGCTGCAGGCTATGCTGGAGAAGGAGCTAGAGGATATTAGGGCGGCGGAGGGGAGGAGACCAGATGGACAGCCGGTTGCTGCTGCTCGTGTGAAGCCGGCTGCGGCTGGGGCTGCGGCTGGGAAGAAGAGAGGCAGACCTGCTGGTACGGGAAAGGGTAAGGGGAAGGCTTGAAGATGCTTGGGATGGGATTTTGTTTACTACGAGTGTACATTGGCGTTGAGGTATGATACCCTTGAACGCGTAGCATGTTGCTCGCGCTTGACTATTAAAGAATATATGAAGATTAGTGGAAACTCAAGCTGGCACCTATAAACACAAGACGTTAACCAAGCATAGAGAAGACCTTAACGTCCATCCTAACTATCAACTGCATATAATGCGATTCAGACGACATGTCACAAAAAAAGCGATAGTTCAAGCATTGATCATTAATTATTACGTTGCCTTGTCCTAGTTATCGTACAGTAACATCTGTTTGTATCCAGTGTGTTACACTCTGTTCCCCCTCCTCCTCCTCTTCCTTCCGTGTGGTATAATGCATTAGGTCGTTATAAAAGTACAAAGTGAAAAGGAAAATTACACATGCACCAAGGCATGAAGACTTGTCTCAGTCTAGCACAGATACTACATCGTTAACTATTAAGGAAGACGACGTTGGCTGGCTTAGTAGTTAGTGGCAGTGTTGCCATACGTGTTGGTAGAGCCGTTGACTCCATAGTTGGCGTTGGGAGCAACGTGAGGAGCAGTGTGGTAGCCACCAGTAACAGGCTTGTGAGTGTCGTACGCTGCGTTGGGAGAAGCGACGGTGGATCCAGTGTAGGCAGTGTCGTGGCTAGGACGGTAATCATGGGCAACACCAGGAGCGGCGAGACCACCAGCAGTAGTAGCAGGGATGGTGCCGACCTCAGGGTCGCGGTGGCCAGTAGTCCTCTTCTTGCGCTGCCAGAACTTCGTGCGGGAGCCGGTGGTGTAGCCGTTGCTGGGACCAGGGCCAAATGCCTTCTCCTTCTTGTGGTGGCGCATAAGGAGAACTTGGAGGATGGCGCTGAGGAGGAAGAGGAAGGCGCCGATGATGGCGACGGCGAAACAGGCCGTGTTGAGCTTGCAGATCGTACCGAGGGAGGCGGCGTAAGTGATTTGGTTGCCTTGGCCATTGGAACCGAAGCCCTGCTTGGAGTTGGCAGGGCCGTCACCGAGGGGAGTGTTGACGTTGCCCTTGCAGCTGGATGCACCGTCACGTGTCATGACTGCGATGGCGATCATGGCACCGCAGCAGAGGAGGTTGAAGAGTATGCCGAGGAGAGCAAAAATTCTCTGTTGATTGAATTAGCATAATTTTCTATTGTATATCAACGATTTGATTGTTCTCACCTTTCCACCAAGGAAGCATGTCAACAAGACAGCGAAAATGGTGTACAAGACCACGGCACCGGAGAGACCAGTGACGGCCTTTTGCCAGGTAGGAATGCGTGCATCGCGATCAGCCTCTACAGCGAGGAAGTAGCTGTAGATGCCCAGTACAACCGCCGCACAACCAAACTCGAGCGCATACAGCGCGGTCGAGCCAAACTTGAGAGCTGCACCGCCGAAACCCATGGTCGCAAAACACTAGCTTGGAGCCGGAGTGACTTTGAGCGAAGAGGAGGAGGAGGCCGAAATGGTATAGGTGAGAGGTGGATAAAGCCAGAAGATGTTGTGATGGATGGGAGTCAAAGCAAAAGATTTCCAGGAGCGTGCATATATATCGTCTCCTCTTTGAACAATGCGAGGGCCGATGACGCAGCCTCACGCTCGACTTCACATCATGGCGCGCACAATTGTGGCCCTGCCCTGTTCCAACACGTTGTGTGCGCCGATCCCCGTGCGTCAGCCACAGCTAGCGCCGCTTCTAGCTCTGAGCCCTGCTTTCTTCCCTCCACGCCGCGGCCCAAAGCAACGTCATAATTTCGCGCTTTCAACCAAACAGCGAGCAACGTCAGAGAACCCCCCTCACAAGACCGGAAGTTTCGCCGGCACCGTCACCAGCACAAGCAACAAATAAACTCAAATTCCCACAACCCGGCTTTTTCTTTGGTACGACAATGGAGTCGTCATGCCTGCCAAAGCTTGACGCTTGAGATCACCCTGCTTCAACTGGCCTGTCTGGACTCTGGACCCAGGTGTTCGTTAGGAATTTTCTTTTTTAGTATTCCATGCTGACGTTCCCCGTTCATGTCATGGCTGCATAGGTGTAGGATGGCTGGTTCGGAAGTGCAGCAGCCACAGTCTGACAGGTACGGCTAACGGTACGGTGCGCGCAGGGTAAGGATGCAAACGGGTATCCCCTTGCATGCATACGAGGCTTTGTTGAGACGACGTGCGACCATCGCATCTGAAGTGGGAGAACATGCAAGACAACTCCCGGTTACTCTCCCATCTAAGTCCACTCGATAGTATTTCCAGAGTGCACACGCCATCCGTGCAGTTGGTTCCGTCGCATCCGACAGCCATGACGGCGCGCTACTGTCATGTTCTAGGCTTCTTTGCTTTGCTGTATAACGCAGCTAAGGGAAACCTGATCGTCTTCCCCGGAACACTGCTGTGCTACTGCGTGTGCTGCGAACCCCACAGATACATCTCTTAGCGGGCGATCGATAGCAATTCAGCGCCAGTCAAGCTTCGGTAGTGTGACGTCGGCTACCACCGAGAATTGTCGGTGAGAGCATTTGGCGTCGTCATGATTCAGCCGTTGCTTCCGTATCGTCAGACTGCATTGGAGTTGTTTCTGAGTTGGCAATGGGAAACCTGTGGCTTTTTATGAAGTATATATCCCTTGCATCTAAGAATTATTCACCTTGCATAATTTGGTCTCGAGAGTTGTGTTTTGGTGTAGTTGGAAAGGAAATTACTCCGCCGCGTGTGATTCGTGCTCGACGTCTTCTACCACGCCTAACGGATCTTTGCATGAGGACAGGGTAATCTTTACACTGGAGTGTGTGATTAAACTATAGTAGAATTGATGAAATAGTACTGGTGCTCAAAGTCCTGGAGAGTATGCAGATCTGAGTAACCGTATCGTGAGCGTTGTAAACTGTATGTCGCTACTCGATACACCATGCCGACTAGCCTAGAGATGTAGTAGTAATTTAGTATAAATATTTCAAACCCGAAGGGGGATGTGTCTCCATCAGCGATCAAGTCTGACAAAAACAACCGCCGACTACATCACCATCATACTGGTGCAACTACCTTGGCTTTAGAGTTAACCAATTTACCCCACAAGTCGGTATTATCATAGAATTACTGTGAGTATGATCATCTTACCCCACTTGAAGATATACCTTGATAAGATACCTTGATAGGATGGATTTGACTGTATGGAGATTCGAAGAACAAAAAAGATAAAGAAAAGGACATTTGATCTAAAACGCGCAAGAAACTACAAGCATAGAGGGCTGATACATGGAGTGATGCAAACGAAAAGAAAAAGAAAAGAAAAGCACGCTTAGAAACGACGAACGAAACGGAGTCAATCCCGGCCAACACACAAATGACTGCGTGTGAGAAGGTCTACCAGGAAGCAACTTTGTCATCCAAGGCTAAAAGAAGTAAAAAGATTAGATGTATCCAATTAAGTTGCGTTTTCTGAATTTGCCTGTACTCTACACATTGATGGTGAGATGTTAGTATTACCTACATTTCCCCTTTCTTTTGATACCCAGTAGCGAAGGAGCAAAGAGGCGACAGGACCTAAAGGCTCATGCTTGTCAAGAGGGTCTTGTTCTTCCATGTTCTTTCTTCAAGTTCCTACTTCGTCGCTTTCCGTCGCTGAGAGAGGGTAGCCTTACCGGCTCGGCTATCATTTGGCCTTCCAAGCTCTTGCGATATCCATTCACCCACTTCCGAAAGCTTCCCAATATCAACTCCAGTCTTGGCGCCCAAACTATGGAAGCAATGGACCAAATCTTCTGTCGCGACATTGCCGGTTGCACCTGGGCTGAACGGACAACCTCCCAGGCCGCCCACAGCCGCATCGAAAGTGCGAATACCATGTTCAAGAGCGACCACCGAGTTTACTAGTGCTTGACCATATGTGTCGTGGAAATGTAGTGCCAGGTCACTCTTGTCAACACCAGCGGCATTTAGCGTTGTTAGAAGTTCCTTCGTTTTGGGCGCGGTGCCCATACCTGTAGTGTCCGCCACAGATATCTCATCAGCTCCCATTTCTAGCAGGCTCACAGCCAGCTCCGCTACCTTGTGTGGGTCGACATCGGGTCCTTCATATGGGCAACCGAGTGCCACAGAAATGTATGCCCGCACCTTCAGGTTCATCTCCTTCGCTTTCGACATGATGGGCTCGAAGCGTTTGAGCGACTCAGCTATTGAGCAGTTCGTGTTCTTTTGCGTAAAAGATTCGGTCGCCGCGGTGAAGATGGAGAGCTCATGTATAGGTGATGTTGACTCGCGGTCTTTGTCCATCGCTTCGGCACCAGAAGATGCTGAGGGCATGCCATTGGGGTCCGACGATGATGTATTCAGGGCGGGTCCATTATCCGTGCCGGGCGATGGTGGAGGTGTTGGGTATGCATCCTGTGTCGACTGCGACTGGGACTGCCAGGTAGAGAGGAAGTTGTCGAAACCCTTGACATTTGGCAGGAGCCATTGATATGTAATGGGGTGTGGCGAGTGCGGCGGCGAGGAGAGCAATCGCTCGAGTATTTCAGCAGAGTTGGCCATCTGCCCTGATCGTCAGCAAACTTGCCGGTAACCTCAATGGCGAACTATCTAACCTGTGGTACCCATTTCGGCGAGACGAAGGAGCCCGCCTCAATGGTAGTCAAGCCAGTTCTTGCCAGTCTCTCAACCAGCTCTATCTTGGTCGCCAACGCGATTGTCTTTTTCTCATTCTGCAGCCCATCTCGTGGTCCGACTTCTACAATGCGAACGTGGTCGGCGCGGCTAGAAGCGGCCGAAGCAAACGTTCTTCGATGACACGGGTGGCGCGCTGCTAGACGCGCAGAACGGAGACAGAAGAGCTTTGAAGACATGGCGAGGGACTAACAGATGATACTGTAGTAATCGGCTCAAGGTCTGGTGAAAGGGTATAGGATGACGTGCATAAGTTTCAAGACAGTTGGTGGGGGTGAGAGTGCAATGCGGGGATACCTAATCATCGACGTGACGTGGAGCGAGCTTCTCTGCATGGCCCGCTCACACCTCACCCCAGGCTCCGAGCTGAGACCTCCTAACTTTCTTTGCACACGGATACGAGCCGCCCGACGAGAGAGCTCCTGTGATATTTGCCAATACAGCCTATCGCGAGATACGACGCACAATGCAGTAGTCATGCACGTGCTACGTGATGCGCATTGTTCAGGAAGCGCCTACCACAGGTTGCAGAGGCCTGGTGTTAGGATTCTAATTGACCGTGTTAGACCTCCGCAACCACGACATTCGCATGCACGTCAAAATTCTCGAAGCGTTCACTCAAAAAACCATTCTATTGCCAGAGGGTTGGATAATGGAGAAGTAATCACTCGATCGATAGCTTCCCCGCGAATCTTCACGATGTCCTCGTTTCCTGGAGTTTAAAAACATTCCCCATGCCTTGTGCGCAGAGCTACTACGTAAGGTTTACTATATAGAGCTAGGCAACCGAAACCTTAGGCAGCCCGAAACCTTGTCGGCAGTGCTTTGTCCCGTAAAACGGATATCCAATCGTCGTCTCACGTGCTAGCAACTGGCTAGCAGATTTTCAGTCATGTATCAAAATCCGACAGACCGCTCTTGCTGGATCACCTTGGAGCGTTGTGCAGACTTGTCCGCGTGTTCAAGAGCCGGAAGAGTACAGCCTGGAGACGATATCGACGCTAGAGCGCAAGATCCAGAGCCCCATCGACGGTGCTCTTCGCTAGCTCAGGGTGCTTGTGGAGCAACGAAAATAGAGCTCCTCGGAGTTCTAGCTGCATGTACTACCTCAGCCGCCGGTTGCTCAAGATGCTGCGCTTAGAGATGCGATCATCGCCTCAAGTCCTACAGGCAAGATTGTCTCAATCACAGCGGAGCCATTCTCAATCGAGTGTGCCTCGGCCTGGTTGGAGGCTATTATCAATGTATACTGTCGGACCGGGCGTCGTAGGATAGAGGGCCCGGGAAGCGAAGTATTGAAGTCTCTATACCGTACATAGGGCCGGAAGAATTCCTTGGACGGAGATTAGAACTTTGTACGGTCGCTGTGGCCAGCTCGCTTCGCCATGTCCCACCGGCCATGGTAAGTTTTACAAGATACGGAGACTCTCCGAACCCTCAGGCATGTTGCGTTTGATAATATGCGCAGGGATCACTGTGGTTATTATTCGGAGCTTCATGGGAAATCATACTTTGCAAGGCGCAACTTTCCCAGTAGCGTCCGTGGCTGTCCAACGGTTGGCCGGTTGCCGGCAGCTGTGAGGCTGAGTAGGGTGCCCTGGTCTCGAAGCACAGCTGCGATATTGCAGGGAGAGATTGGGCAGCGGAATCGTGTCAGTACAGTAGGGTAGGCGAAGGCTGACAGCGGGCGAACGAGGCCTGTGTCTCTGCATCCCCATACTACCCCGCGTGTGCACACCAGGGCGGGTGCATTGACGATGAGGGCCTGAGATTGGAAACCTGGTCTAGCAGCACAAAAGGCCATCTGCTGACGAAATTGAAGTTGACTGTTACCTGAGACAAATCGTTGAGTGGTGGAGCGCAGCCGGCAGTACCAAAGTAGCGTGTGTCGCCGATGCGTGTCTGACTTGGCACTCACGTGCGCGATGGCACGATCAGGTCTAGCCGATGGACATCGGTGAGGGCGCGATTCGAGCAACGAAGCCGTCGCGAAGGCGTCTGACACTGTGTCCAGGGCAAACAAGGTGTTTGCGAAAAAGGATGGGGTCTGAGTGACGGCGCACACGGGTGCTGCATGGAAGTGCTTGCTTGCTACGGATCCGTAGCTGGCTGGCTGTTTACTACTGTACGAAAATTGTTCGGCATTCTCCTGTGGCGGCCCGAAAGAAAGCCACGGCATATAGGATTTAGTACAGTATAGCAAACGCTGGACTAAGGACGCGAGGAGGGGTTCATGACAGCTCGAAGCCGTTTTGTGGCGGACACGGGATGGGTATTATGTATAAGAGGATCAGGACGGATAGGCGACTCCAGGACAGGCTAGCAAGCAGAGCACTGGTAGAGCAACACAGAAAAGGAAAAGAGCAGGGCAGGCAAACGGCGAGGGCGAGACAAGACAAAAACTCGCTGTAGTGCGGCAGGTCGTGGGGGTTTGTGAGCATGGCAATGGTCATATCTCTGCCTCATCAGGCCTGCATGGCTGTTATCACCGCGGTGGTCCCACAAGAACGGTTGCGCCAAGATTCTGCGGAGCAGGCGACAGCAGCGCTCACGCAGGACAGCTGCGAGCGTGCTCGAAGGCGTCGGGTGTCCAAGGTATCCCAGCGATTTCGTGCAGGCTTGCATCATCCACGCCTGCGCCTGCGCCTGTAGTGCCTTCGATGTCATCGCAATATCCGCGCCCGCTGTCAGACGTTCGCTGCTGGTGTCTGCTGGCCGGTCGCGTGCAGAGGCTGGCAAATTGCATGACGCTCGCAGCCAGGCGTTGTCTGCGATGCGGCAGACGCACGCACACTCCGAGCT
>KE747826.1:857475-897314 GCA_000465215.2 Pyrenophora seminiperda CCB06 | reverse complement strand
GGGGGCGTTGCGGGGTCTACAGTGATGCTGCCTCTTTTGTACGGATTAGCATGGCGGACATGGCGAAGAAAAGCATGTTGTTGTTGCAATGTTGTCGTCGTCGTGCGGGCCTTGGCTGGCGGGAGGCTTCACAGGCTCACAGCGGGCGGCTTTTCGCTGTGCGCTCCCAGTGGCAGCCAGGCCCGCAAGCGCTGACACTGGCTGCTCTTCTACACAGCTTCGATGCGTCTTCGCGACGGCACCGTGATCGCCTCGGTCGGCTCCGTGACCGCTTGCGCCTGGTCATTCGTCCGCCCGGGGGAGGCTGTCGCTGCTAGGCCCTGACGCTATCAGCAGCGCTGCACTGCTGGTGGCTGCTGGTTGCTTGCTGGCTGTGCTGCTGGCCTGCTGGCCTCCCACCCCCTCCCACCCCCTCCCCCCCATGTCGCTCGTCCCCTCTGCTGCCCTCACACGTCCTCGCGCGCAATTCACCCCGGCGCACTCGAGACAAGCTCTCTCAGTGGCTGGGGCGCCTTAGCTGCTCCGACGTTAGCGGCCGGTAGGAGATCGTGCCCTTCCCGCCGCCTGATTGGTGGAGCGACCGTGGCGTCCAGCCCTCTCCGTCTTGCAGCAGGCCGCTGTCGCCATCCATGGCCCTCGTAGCCCGGGGTCAAATCCATTTTCCACGATGTAACCCGACCCTACCTCGCCCGCCCCTGCAATTCGCCGGGTCTGTGTGTGGGGTGTAGTAGGGGTTGCCACAGTCCGAAGCCTCGCAGCCGCTGCGAGAACATGCGGGCACCTGGCCTACTCGCTGCAGGCCACATCCTTCATGCACATCTCTCACGATGACCACCTCGTCTCCTAATATCCTAGCGTCCAGTATGCCGCGGCATTTTGCATCCTAACCCTTGGCATGCGAGAGCCCTGTCCGCTAGGGCCCTGTCCTTATCAGACGGGGACCAAGCTTCCTTTACCCAGACCCGTCGAGCCAAAATAATACTTACCCACCGTGACGCGCTTCTTCTATGCTCCATTGAGTATTGCCCCTCGTCTCTTCTTGTCTATTCTATTTGTACACCTACTATACACGCTCCACATCCTGCCGATGCAACACTGGAGAGCACTACCATAACACCTCCTCTTTTATACTACCCACCAGAACACCATGGCCGTCTCACCTACCACCCAGCCTGTAGAGGCTCAGAAAGTGAACACCACCACTGCTGCTACTGCTGCTGCTGCCGCCGCAGCCATCGCAACTACCACCAACAATGCTGCCGCTGCCCCAAGGAAACGAAGAAGAAGAGCGCCTGCCACTGGAGCTACTGATGACTGCTTTGCCTGCAAGAAGCGTCAAGTAAAGTGCGATCGACGTCGTCCCTACTGTGGTCAGTGTGTCGAAATTGGCAAAGAATGCTCTGGATACCGCACCACTCTCACATGGGGCGTGGGAGTAGCCAGTCGGGGAAAGCTTCGAGGCATGTCTCTGCCCATTGCAAAGTCACCTCCCTCCACTGCCACACAGGAGCCCAAAGCACAAAGAATGAACTCTGTCGTTTCCACCAGCACAGCCTCAACCAACAGTGCTCAGCAGGACCAACCTCACTTCCACACTAGGGCTAGCATAGACTTCGGCGCACCTTCCCCGAGGAGTCCCACAAGCCCTATGTATTCTGCACCACATGAATACCAATACTACAGCCCAACCAGTCCGATCCCGATCCCGACTCCCTCACCCTCAATGTCGTTTCCCATGCAACAACATCACGGAGATCATTTCGAGTTCTTGCACCCCCAGGCTTCCAAGTTCAGGCATCACCAACCACACAGGGGCCCTCTTCAACGATTACAAACCTCTCTTCATGTTCCCTTGGACGATTATGGCATGTCTGCCTCGACTGCCTCATTGGGTACATACAGTGACAGTGACTTTCCCTCACCAAGCGAGTTTCCAAACACTCCAGTCGACGAATACCCCTTTGCCGACCCTTCCATGCCTCGCTACCCACCCTTTGACCACACGCCAATGAGCTCCTTGGACAACTATTTTCTCCACGAGGCCCCTCGCTCATTACCGATCGGTGACGACATGAGCTCGAGCGTAAGCTCAGACCAAAGTATACACGACTATCCTGAAGTCAGCACGGCCCAGCAAAGCATGGGCCCAGTCACATTTCAAGATGTGTTTGTAGAGGGAGAGATGAGCTCGAGTTTCAGCGGCTTTCAACCCGGTTTCTCCTTTCTCCCATCGGAGGGTATGTCTTCCTATGGCTCTGGCCCCCTGTCTCAAGACGTACTGTCGCTCACCACTTCTATCCCTCAGAGTCTTACCATCACTTCGCCCCTTTCCCCGCGGATGCTATTCCTTCTGGACTACTACGACAGATTTATATGCCCGGTGCTAGTGGCTTTTGATACCCATACCAATCCCTACCGGATGCATATCATACATCTGGCCATGCAGAACGAAGAGCTGCAAAACGCCATCGGCGCCCTAGCCACGAACAACATGCGTATGCGAGGAGGTATCGAGGGACGCCGATTAAGCGAGCTTCACGATACCCGACTCATACCAGCACACGCTTACTCTGAAATGACAACCCAAGAACTACGTGAGATGCATGGCGAAGCGTCCGACGAAGAGAAGCACTACAAGGCCAACTCCATCGCTCTACTTAATAAGAAGTTAGTCGACTTTGACGGTTCGCAGGACGACTCTGTCCTAGCTACGCTTCTTATCCTTTGCCTCTTTCACGTGTGCGATTCCGGCTTCACAAAGTTCAAGACTCAGCTCGCCGGTGTACAGAAGCTCCTAAGTCTGCGGGATAGGACGGTTCAATCGGATTTTGTCGGTTGGATTGAGACCTTCTTTACTTGGTTCGATGTCATGACTGCCGCAGTTAATGACCGAGAAATCGAGGTCCGTGGTGATTCGCTTGACATGATGAACCTGAGCGCCAACTTGGGCGCATTGGAACACCACTCTGGGTGCGAAGGGCGACTCTTCAAACTCATTGCGCGGCTCGGAAGGCTCAACTTGCTTAGTCAGAACCGGCCTGTACGCGACGACGATGAGACGCCCACTTCATCTCCACGACCGAGGAAAGCAAAAGACTTTTATTCCTTCAGCTTTGACAACACGGACGGTAACGGTTGGGCCACACCCATTGCCGAAGCACGAGACCCCTTCACATCCGCACGCGACGATCCCCGCTCTGAGTTCTGGAAGGAGTGGAACGAGCTTCGGGAAAGACTCCAGGAGTGGGAGTTTCCATCGCCTGGCGACATGCATTCAACATCTTGCGAGGCTACATCATCCATGCTCGCCATGTCTCCCGAACAAGCAGCGCTCCTCCACATCAGCGAGAGCTTCCGCTACGCAGCGCTTCTCTACACTGAGCGCCTGGCACAACCAACTCTGCCTGCTTCGTCGCTCAACTTCCAAAACTTGGTGGCACAGGGTCTCTACCACATCTCACAGATTGGCATCACAAGTTGTGTCAACAAGTTTCTCCTCTGGCCGCTCTTCATTGTGGGTACAGAGTGCGTGAACCCCGAGCATCGCGCTGTGGTACGACAACGTTGCGTGGAAATCCAGCGCGAGAGTGGCTTCTTCAACAACCTCAGTGGGCTCGAAGTCCTGGAGCGTGTGTGGCGTGAGGACGACGAGTGGTCCGACGGCGACGTGCAGATTCCGCGACAAAACGGCCCTTTTAGCACCGTGCAACACCCTTTCCGGTGGAGGAGAGCCATGGACCGCATGGATGGCGAGTACATTGTTATTTGAAATACTAAGCGACGTGACGGGCTTGCTGGACTTCGAGCTTTTCTTGATGTATATTTCGCGAGCATATTTTTCTTTATCGGTTCTTTTTTCTTATACGAAGCTCACGATGGATGGCGAAAATGCAACGCACGCATGAACATGTTATGATATGGAGGGCTATAGGATGGGGGGGATTATCATTATTCGGGTCATATCATTGGGCGGGGGAAAAGGGGACAACACCTGGTTAACCAAACAAACAAGTTTTTTCGGCTCCTTCCTCTGGCTATATGTGTGGTATTATGGTATATTATCTGTAGTTGGTAATCTTGGTTTGTGCGCCCACGAATTTGTTCAAGCAATGCAAACAACAGAGACACATACACTCTGCTCCACAAACAACCCCTCCACCATTTCTACCATTTCCGTATGTATACATAAACAAAGGACCATGCTGCCCTGCCCACACGATACTGCACGAGCAGATACTGCACTCGTAAAAAAAAAGAACGTGCAACCTACTCTGTCCCCCCTCTCTCTCTGTGTCCCACCCAGCCCAACACAGCGGATCGGTCACAAAGTGCCGTTGCACGGCAAAACAAAGCAAATCTGCACGCCCCAACTCACCGGTTTTTCTCACAGACAGTTCACAAAAAATCGCGTACCCAGCAAAAAAAAACGCCCGATCATGTCCTTTGCACGAACACGGCATATGCAAGCTTTATGTATGTAGGGTGTACAGATCCGTTTCGATTGCATAACGGTAGGTAGGTAATTATGGTTTGCCCTGCGTGTGTTATTTTAGGAGGGGAAAAGGCTGAACTGGCTATTTCTTCACGTATATGTCGGTATAGGTACAGTGTATACAATACATTCATACAAAGCACAACCCATAGCGCACGCGCGTGACCTAGCCTACACCCATACATACCAAGTCAAGTCATCATCATCATCATCCACTCACTCCTATCATCTATGTACCTACTAACCAGTCTACCACTACCCGTAAAAAAGAAAAGAAAAGTGTCCATGGACAGGCCACACGGTGTAGAAAGCTAACAGGCAAGGCAAGCAAAGCACTTGTCCTCTCACATGCACCACATGGGGTTGTCTTCCTACCTACGACTTACTCCCATCCCAGTACTTCCACAATCCAGGCCCACGCCCTGCCTCGCACAAAGTTCCCCCTCCAAGCGCCCAAAAAGGTGTAACGCTGACACCGCGGAGTCCGGACACTGCGCAGCTGATGATGTACCTACCTCGTTCGATCGTGCACGCCCACGCCCCCCGCCCGGCGCCGCAAAGTGTATGCCGTGCATGTGTGTGTGAGAGTGTGTGTGAGACTTAAGTGTGTGTGCATGCGGCGCCGGTCCTTGTGCTACGCAGGAGGACAAGGTGTACATAACAACACACACATAATACACATACTATGTAGCCAAAGAAAAGAGGCTTTTTGGGCCTCGTCACGCACCCTCCACTACTACTGACGATTGAGGATTTCCTTTTTTTTTTACGTCGCGCCTGCGGCGGGGCGGATGAAAGACGGAACGAACGGGCATGTGTGTGGAAAGGTGTTTTTGGGGGGTTTAGTCCGTGGTGTGGTTGTGGGAGGGGAGGGGAGGGGAAGGGGAAGGGGGGGTGTGACGCGAACGCGGGGCATAGAGCTGGATTCGGGGACGCCGGTTAGACTTTCTTAGGTGTAATGCCCACCAGGTGGTTGTTAGTTGTTGGTTGGTTGGTTGGTTGGTGGGCATGGTTGGCTTAGCAGCTTAGCAGCTTAGCAGCGGTTCGGTTAGGTTGGTCGGTCGATCAGGGACCGCCGTCGTTGCAAGGTGTGCTGTGCCCAAATCACTGTCTACTGGCCATGTCACTTTATTGGGCCTCGGTAGGGAGTGTCTTTATTTCTCTTCCTGAGACGTTACTTGACCGGCATGTAAGTGCCAGAAATCTCCGAAAGTTCCCATTTATTTA
This sequence comes from Pyrenophora seminiperda CCB06, assembly GCA_000465215.2. NCBI lineage: Eukaryota > Fungi > Ascomycota > Dothideomycetes > Pleosporales > Pleosporaceae > Pyrenophora > Pyrenophora seminiperda. The sequence continues at coordinate 891,595 of KE747826.1, read as the reverse complement.
TCAAGATGGCATGTTTTGTAATGAAATGAAGTCGGGGTCGTTTATTGCCCTTTGTGACAAGGGGGAGATACATGGTTAGCAAGTGGATGCATGTATGCGAGAGGCCGAGGTTGTATGGCGAGAGAGAGAGAGAGGAGAGGGGAGTGGAGTAAGAGGGCAGTGTTGATCGTAAGCGTAATATAGATTAGGGCTTTATTTTCCCTTTTTGTCGTTTGCTCCAGAACCTGCGACCCTATCTCGCTTTCGTTCTCCGGCTTGGATTATTGTCCATGCAAGTACAGACGGGGAGATCTGCGATGATCTCTGCCAGGTACGGGGGAAGATCAGGGACGTATGGGCCTGTAACCTATATGCTACCACCTTTTGTACCTATTTTCAACCCACACTCTTCATGCGAAACAATACACATGGTCTTGGTTTGGTCCGGCAGAGCACGCTGTCAACTACCCCATTTCATCAGACGCCCGCCCCCTGGTTACAGATTGCACTGAAAGCACTCACACAATAAACGGTCCCGGGGTACGTTCCGCATTTGCGGGGTGCACTCTCCACGACTACATACGAGCGAACGGGGGACGGCTAACCTGATACTCACCGAGATAATGGAGGGGCTCGAATTCATGCGAACGGGAATACCATCCAGCTTTCAACTAGAACGGATTCAGCTGCAATAGGCTGTCAGCTTAGGCTACCCCACGTCCCTTGTTGGCGAGCGGTCCTAGTCCTGGTCCCCCCATCGCCATTTTGCATTGTTGAGCTAATCGAGTCAATCTTCGTGTTTGCATGGCACCGCGCCCATTTACACTTTACACATTCATGGGCCTATTGACGAATACGAATAGGAAAAAAGGTCATCTCAAGTACCGAAAGGAAACAAGTTCGACTGGGCAGTGCCAGACCGGCGCTGGAACTCGGTGTAGGCGGAATTGGCCGACCATGTCTACGGGACCAATAGCGTCAACGAACGTGTGACGGGCCAAAATAGTTTCCTTGTTGTAGGGAAGGTATGGCATAGTGGGCGACTACACCTATAAACCCCACGGGCCGACCGAAAGCTTTGGTTACATGGCCTCTACTGCTAGACCTATTGTTAGTAGCTTTGTGAAGATCTTTGACAACTTGACTTTTGGGGGCTGACAAACGACGCATTGTGTATGGTTGGTACTCGGATACGCAGGAACCGCCTAAGCTGTCACAAGTCTTGAACTGACTAACACAAGCGACGGCTGTAATACCCAATCAGGCATAGGACCAAAGAGCATGGAAAGGGCACGTTCGCCCTTCCGTATCTCCACCGTTTCGCATGTGATTGATGATCCGCGGGGGGGAAAATAAGGGCCCAGAGCAAAACCGTCGTCGACGCCGGCAAGACTAGCCTTGCTTTTCTCTTCCGTAATAGTCTTCGGGAGGAATTGCGGAAGCGAGGTTTCTACACTTTGGTAGAGAGGGCCGTGTGCTCCATCTTCGAGGCATTGACGTTGTTGCATCTTAGATGCGTGCGCTTGTGGACTCGCGTGCGTAAGGCGTCACGCAAGATCTCGGAGCGGGCCATTGCTAGAGATCCTAGAAGGGCCGAATGTGGCTTGGAGGTGATGGCGGTGTACATGGTAGTGGTGTGGTGGCGGTTGAGCTTGGCTGCGAATGGATGCGGCCGTCGCCGGCGGTGATTGGACGGGATCTTGGCAATGGTGACGCTGTGGCTGACAACAAAAAAGCAGATAACGTGAAGGCGTGACGGGAGGCGGACAACTCGCGACGCGTTCGGCACGTCCGCTTGCAAAAGATCAAGTACGTGTACATACGGAGTATAACTCCGTACATGTGTAGGTAGCATTCGGCACTCGGAGCTGACGAAGACGCTTGGCATCCCACCTCCTGTCCTGTCGGTATGCGCGAGAAAAGCATACCTGACCTAGGAGGCTATGCCATCACCATGGAGGTTACAATGCAATGACAACATCTGCATAGCACAAAGCCAGCTCAACTGTATTCTGTGGGCTCTGTCGTAAACATTCGTATCATGGCCCCCAACACCTCTAGTTCCCACCAAACACCAGCACCGACATGCCGTCCGTCCGAAAACTTGGTTTAATCCAGCATCGTGCTTTCACCTCTCACTCCTTCAGCAACAAGTCCACTCTACCAGATCCCACAATTGCATCATTCCAGCATTGAACAACACCATAACGCCGCGCGTAGCTATCCAACATACCCACCAATATCTTCCCACAAAAAATCCTCCGGTTCCACTGGCCCTATGCACCAACTTTACCCGTTTCCCATCTCTTCTCGCCGACGTGCATATCGGCAAGTGTTACGATAATTTTCGAGATTTCCCACAGCGCGGACCTCCAGCACTTAAAGAAAAACGCTCAGACCCTTCTTCCCGTCCCTCTTGCTTCTCGCGTAGATATTTCGATGATTTTCCGTCCGTTCATTCTTCGTGTTCTTATCAGACGGTGGAGCCACGAGAGGTCTGAGCGTACATAACGCACGCAATGCTCTGGTGCGTTTTCTGCTCGTGCTCAACAACAACCTGAGAATATCCGGTTCGTACACTGTAGATTGCAGAGGAGTGGACTTCTCCGAGATTTCTGCCCGAATGATACGAAGGATTGATTACCACGTGTACCAGGAACAATTTTTTTTGGCTTGTGATCGGCCGCCGGGCGGTGCGGTGTTGTTGCTAATACGCAACATACCGGTCCGGTATGGAGATGAAGTAGATCAGCTCGAGGCGAGGCGAGACAAGGCGAGACCGTTTGACAACAGACGGATATCCGTTACCAGCCCTGCCGAGAGAAAATAAGACCGTATTGGCGACCTAGCATGCAAAACATAGTTGCCCTAGCACGCAATATCTCAGTCATCCACCGCATCTGCTGTAGGATTCCATAGGATTCAGTAGGACCACAACCCACTTTCCCGCCGAGCGCCGCAACCGCCAAAGCGCCTCGATTCGGCCATGAACACATGAAATCCTAATGCCAAACCAACACAGCCTTGGGAAAGCACGCCACACCGCCTCCCGCTCACCACAATGACAACACCAGGAACTCCACCTGGAATTTTTCCCACATGCCCTCTTCGTCTCCACACCCAAAACCAGCTCGACACACGTTAGGCGTATAGGTAGTCCGCGGCGGCCTTCAAGACGGTCCATCGGCGCAATACTATACCGCGCCCAGAAGGGAAAAGCCCAGACCACCCCGCCGACAACGACCACCAAACCCCCATGCCCACCAGGGACCCCCAACCAACAGTAGCAGCTCGCGAATGGACGCTAAGGTAAGCGCTCGTCAACCGACGACCGAACAACAATCACAATACCCGTTAGCCAACACCACGGTTAGTCGTTTTCCGTCTGCTGCCCACACTAGCGCATCGAATATTCGATTCAAGAGTCGATAGACATGGGGGGGAACAGACATGGGCGTCCGTCGCCAATGCAGAAGGCGAACCGGGGACGGAGCTCGGTTCCCTTGTTGGGCACAAGACCATGCAGATTGTTAACAAATGGCAGATATGTAGCCGCGGCAAAGTTATCCCGTTTGTGGGTAAGCTGCGGCCTGTGGGTTGCTATGCGAGGTGATTCGGAGCAGGCGGGCTGTGAAGGAAAGGGAAAAGATGCGAGGGCTTCGGCGGGGGTGCTGGTTGATCGTCAGGTATGTATGGCGAGGCTGGTTCTAGATCTCTTGCAAGTGAAAAGTGATGTGCAATGATTTTCATCAAGTCATGAAATGTGATCAGATGATCTAGATTTGAGCAAGATCTAGAGTTTACTGGTAGATGGGTGATGTAAAAGCATTGTCAAAATCGCATCGTGCAGTGCAGTGCAGTTTCGATTGGCGGGTCTTGTCACAATTCCCAATTGCAGAGTAGAGTGAGCGAAAGTGGGTGGCGTGGTAAAGAGCTACCCCACCAAGACAGTGGAGCAAAGCAGAGCAACGCAAAGGGCAACGCAGACGTCTCGTCTCGTCTCACAAACTTGCCATCCAGAACCAGCCCACACCAGATAAACACAACCCCCCCGTCCCCGGGATACCTGAAAATAAACCCACACACACCTCCGAAAAACCTCGTACCTGAACACCCTCGCATGACCACCACCACCACAACAACAAACCCGCAACACTCTACCCCTTGGACCATACCTTCTTGCGTAACTTTCCAACCACCCCCTCCCCCTCCATATCCTATCACGGTAACCACCGCCACACACACCCATGTCCTCCGAACAAAAGCCAGCTCCTCCCGTACTAGCAGTGACCTACCTCCCCCTCCCCCTCACACAGTAGCAAGCTTCCTACACAACACATTGCCAAGCCAACGTCTTACCTCGTAAAGGCCCCCCCCCCCNCCGCTCCCTCCCCTCCCCTCCTCGCATACTGCACATGCATGGATAGCTTAATCGATAGCTTCGCGCTTCGCTTTTTCATGCACGGTGAACTGTGCCTGTGCCTGCGCTAGTCCCAAGTAAGCTCCTAGCATGCATGTAGGTAGGTAAGTAGTGTAAGGCAAGCAAGGCATACGAGGCAGGCAAGCTACCCCCCACTTCCAACGCCGTAGGTACGCACATGCGTGGAGTGGAGGGGATGGGATGGGATGGGATAGCAGCACGTTCACTCACGCAGTCAAGCAAAACCAATTCAAGCACAGAAACCCTACACTTCCCCTTCCTACCCCACCAACACCCATAAGCCACATCACAACAACCCAACCTTTCTCTTCTCCCCTCACATTACCAAACACTACCCTACGCAAGCGGAATACCTCGGCAACCATCGGTTCGGTCGAGTCACACCGTACATACCTAGTCATGAGCCACATCCGCCATGCATCCGCGCCCATCGGTCAAAAAACTCAATGCTTCCTTCGTCCGCCATGACAACGAAGAAGGCGCGGGCCGTGCTTCGATGACGTTCTGGAAGGTTAGGCATCCTGGCTTTTTTTTTGTTGCTAGTGTTGTTTTGGGGGACAGGGGGGGAGGGGGAATGAGTAAGTTGAGTAAGTCGAGTCAGTGAGTGAGGGGTAAGTAAGAAGAAGTGTCACTGGTATGATATGGTATGGTATGGTATGGCTTTGGAAGGGTTTTTACTAGTAGGTAGGTAGCTGCGTCCTTCGTTCAGCGGTTAGTTTGAGCAAGTGAGTATGGGATGGACACCGGTACGCTAGTGAAGCCCATGTTTGCGAGCTAGGCAGAGAGAGAGGGGAGGGCAGGGGGGTTTCAATTTCCCATCTTCCCTCGTCTCCATCTCTCTCGAATAAACATTGTGTAACTATACTGTACTGTTGTACTTTTGCATAGCCACTCCCCCTCCCACCCCCTCTCCTCCTATAACAAGTACAACACCAACACCAACACACAAACCCCAAACAGTCCACACATCACCCCCTCGGCACAAGCAGCCATCTCAGGAAGGTGAATAGATACGTAAGCGCGGATCCCTAAGTTTCCAGTCTAGCCAGCCAGGTAATAATTGGCGCCCCCCGTCCCCGTCGTACCTGTTTCGACAACTGCAAGCGCAAGGCAGAGTTGTACTAGGGCCATACATACATACGATAATCCCACACGTTTGAGCACGTACATACATACGTTAGCGAGAAGCGAGGAACATGGGCAGCAACGGCGGCGGCGTTATACGAGACCAGGGGGTTGGTTAGGTTAGGGACGGAGGAGGGGCAAGTCAGGAGGATGTGTCCCGGGAAGGAAGGCGGGATAAACGGCCTGAAGCGGGAAGGGGCCAAGGATATTGCTTACATATGGCTAGTTAGTACACACACTTGCGCACACACGCATTTCGGAGCTTTGTTTTGCGTGAGAAATATGCAAACTTTGGAGTGAAGCAAGATACAGCTTGTCTCACATACTCTCTCCCCCTCCGCTACTTGCCAAGGGCCGAACACTCTTCTTAATCTTAACATGCCGTATCTGAGATTTGTTGTTTATGCTACATGGTGTATGTAGCAGCAGACACACACACACACACTTTTCCGATGCACTACTCGTCCGCTTCCTCCTCCTCCTCCTCCTCCTCCTTGTAACTAACTTGCGCCGTAGCCCTGCCAGACTTCTTCCGTGTCGCACCAGACCGTGCGTTTCGCTTCGGCACAACAGCAGGAGGAGCCTCGTCTTCGCTCCCTACATCGCTAAGCGGCAGCGAGCCAAGCGGATCGTCATCTTCGTCAGAAGCCGAGGGCGTTGGCACGGACTTTGCTGCTGCCTTCTTCTTGGTCGAATTGGCTGCTGCTGCCCGCTTAGCCGGCGTAGCCTTCTTAGCTGGTGTCTTGATGGGCGTTTGGCCGTCGTCGAGTGGAGCTACTTCGCTCGTCACAGACGCCGTGTCAGCTGCCGTCTTACGCTTCTTCTTTGCAGGCGTGGCGGCGCCCTCCTCCTCCTTCTTCTTGATGATGCGTTTTGGGGGTCTGAGCCAGTCCTCCATGCCTGGCGGCCAGTATACTCGTCCCTCTGGTCCTCCCATGCCCACTTCTTCGTCAGGTACTATGGCGGGAGGCTTCTCTTCTTCCTCTTCCTCCTCCATCTTCATGTCCAGTTCGTCAAGCTCATCCTTCTTCTTCCTGCTCTTCTTTGCCACCTTCTTGGGCTTGGGCTTCCACAGTCTATTCTCATCTTGCCGCGTGTGCGGAATGATATCGTTGAAAGTCTCAAAGCCTGGAAGTTTAAAGGTTCGCATGAGCTCAAACACTGCCTGCTCCTTGTCCTTTGCCTCGATCATAAGGTCCATGGTATCAGGACAGGGAGGCAGTGTCATGACACGAGGTGAATGCTTTCTCCGAGTTGTGCGAGTAATCGCAGCGGGTGTCGGCTCAGAATAATGCATCTTGGGCGTGATCTTCTTCTTGTGCCAGGTCTCGAGAATACGCGGGTAGAGTTCCATAATGTCCTTGGTACCCTCGCGAATCTGAGTCTTATCGAAGATGATGTTGTGATGGTGATAGTCGAGCACAAATGGAATGTTGAGCTCCTCGCATAGAGGCAGCAGCTCATGCACCGACCAGACAACATCATCGTTCTCGAGCACTAGACGATTCTTGACGCCCTGAGGAAGCCTCGCATAGTTCTCCTTGAATCTTTCAATGGCAGCCGGCTTGTCGCCATATGCTCCGCCCAGATGCAAAATCATAACAGCGTCTCGATTCTGCTGTTCTGGAAGCTTGAGCAGCGACAGCATCTCATTGTGATACTCCAAGTCACGTACCGCGTTATCAATGACTTGCTTCCGCGGCGAACCCAACTGCGTAAATTGGCCTGGATGCGTTGTCACACGATGACCCAGCTCTCCAATTACCTTGCCCACCTCACGCAGTGTGTCGGCCGCAAACGGCTCCAGCTTGTAACCGTACTCGTCATGGCTGGCAAAGGGAAACATTTCGCTGCTCAAACGCATAAACTTGATGCCGTACTTGTCATTCCAGCGCACCATCTTGATAATATCGCGCGCATTGGCGAGGCCTATTTCCTCAACATACTTCATACCTCGCCCAATATCGGCCGGCTGCTCCTTATCGGGGCGATTCTTAGTGGCATGCTCAGGTTGAGAGGGATCTTTCAGGGGATGTCGGTGGTCGATGATACTCGCAATGCGACATGTTCTGGAACTGAAGACGGGAGGATTCGCATAGCGGAGATACGTATTGAGACAAGCCTGCATGCAACCTCGTTAGTTTAGATTAACAGGTACCCGCAGCACACGTACATAGCCCAACCGCCCTTTCCATGGAAGAGGAAGGTATTCGGAGTTGACAGGTGGGGGTCGCGACAGGGCTTCCTTGACCTCCTGCTCTTCGTCATCTCCAGCCTCTAGGCCGTCGGCGTCGTCTGGATCACCAGGCATCCCGGCGCTGACTGCAGGCGCAGCGGCACTCTCAGCGACGCCATTGACAACTCCGACAGCCGAGTCATGGTCCTCCACTTTCACCTGCTGCACGCCTGCCTTCTTCCGCTTGTTCTTTGCCGTGGTGGCGACAGAAGCTACACCGTTCGCTTTGGGCCCATGGCCGACGGCCACAGCGCCGTTGGCGGCAGGTGATGGGTGCACCTTGTCTCCCATGCCTTCATTTGAAGTGAGACTGGTGTCTTCAGCAGCGCCATTGCTGACCGGAGGCTTCAGAATCGAGTCCAGAGGTGCGTCTTCGTGACCATCAGGCGACGCCCGTAGCGCCATGACGCCATCGAGAATGTCAGGATTGAGATTGGGATCCGTCTTCGCTGCTTTGGCCGCGCGACTCGATTGGCGACGCGGTGGCTTTGGGAGGGTTGACGGAAGAGGCACTTCCGTTTTAGGCATCTTGGATCGATCAATCAAAGGAGCGCCATCTGTCACAGCCGCAGCAGGAGCAGCAGCTGCTGACCTCTTCCGTTTAGGAGCCATGGTGAGAAGGCACGAGGGCACGCTCGATGTGGGTGCGGTCGCCGGCACTCCAAGTGGTGTTCGGAACGCGACACGAAGGCTGATGCGGTGAAAGGAGCGTAGCATGTGCCCGAAACTCAAATGATCTTGCCGTACTTAAACAGCAAAAGCAGTAAAAGGGGCTGAAACCTTGCATTTGCCCTGCCCACGCCATACTGGGTGGCTAACGCGTCGAGCTCGCAAAGACGTCATTGACATTGAACTTTGTGCTATGACGGCTGGTGCTTGTTCGATCGACTCCCGATCCTAGCGCGATCGCCCGTCATTAGTGCCATCTCATCCCTGCAAAACATCCTCCGACCCAGAACACAGCCAAAAGTCATCCATGTGCATTATTCGTTGCTATAGCCTCTATACATGTAGTTTTGCAAAAGCATTCTCGATGCCTATCTCTCTACCTTTGATATTCCATGTTCACTATGAGATACCGTGAATATCCCGGATAAACAACCCCCTTTGTTTCAATTGATATCTCCCAACCCTCAAATACTAACAAAGAAACTCTTCTCCCCTTCCTTGGGCTCCACCCATGCACGCTTCAAAATCGGGTCTGCACAACTGATCCTTATGCGCTCTGGTGTCGCCGGGCTAATCAAGTGTAACACCTCAGTTTCGCCAAAGTGCGCGCGAGCAGCCTTGAGTGCATCGCGAATGGCGAAGAAGACTGCCGAGCCCATGAAGAGGGGTGGTTCACCTGCGGATATGTTAGTCCATATATACATACAAAACTCTGAAATAGATAGAAGAAGAAATGGGAAAACTTACCAACACCCCTACTCCTCTGAATCGTCCTTAGATTCTCCCACTGCACATCCTTGAGCAAACTAACGTTGAACACCTGCGGTATATCTCTAAATCCAGGAATCTTATAATTGCCTGGCCCCTTCGTCGCTACACCACCCGTTCCTCTCAGCCATAGACTCTCTTCCGTGGTGAATAGGCCCTGACCCTGCACAAACGCACCCTCAATCTGACCGTAATCAATGGCCGGGTTGATGGAGCGACCAACATCCATTTTGATATCGGCACGGCGACACGTCCAATCACCAGTCAACGTGTCAATTTCGACTTCGGCGGCAGCAACGCCTTGAGTGAAGTAGAAGAACATTTGGCCCGTGTTGGCGCCCCAGACATAGCCAATGTCTGGTGTTTTGTAGAAGCCTTGGGCGGAGAGGTTGACGCGGTCAAAGTAGGCGGCGTGAGCGAGTTCCTTCATGGTTGCTTTGGGGCCGAGTTTCTCCTTGAAGGGAGCGAGACGCTCGTTCAGTTGCAGACAGGCGTTGTGGATGGCGTATCCGTTGAGATCTGACGAGGCCGAGGCTGCAGTCGAAGAGCTGTTCGCAACAGTGTTTGTTGCCGTCTCACTGATGAAAACATCTGCGAGCGGTACACCGAGCGTCTCCGCTGCTATCTGCGTCATCTTGGTATGCAGTCCTTGACCCATTTCCGTTCCACCGTGTGCAACAAGAATACTGCCATCATGGTAGATGTGCACAAGAGCACCAGCCTGGTTCAAGAACAGTGCCGTGAAGGAAATTCCGAACTTGGTGGGGATAATTGCGAGACCGCGTTTATTCCACTTGTGTGTTTTGTTCCATTCATCAATCTCTTGCCGGCGTTGTGCATAGAGGGATTCTTCTTGCACCTGCTTGTACATTAGGGGAACATACCAGTCCTTGAGCTCCTGGTTGTAATGTGTTATCATGTTTGTTTCGGGTGAATACATGTTGATTTCCCTCAGTCTCTCCACCGGAATCTTAAGGTGGTCGGCAATTTCTTCCATGTAAGTCTCCGCGATGAACATGCCTTGTGGCCCACCGAAGCCACGGAAGGCCGTATTGGAGACAGTGTTGGTCTTCGCGACGCGGCCACGTACGTGGACATTCGGTATCGAGTAGACATTGTCGATATGTGAGAGGGACCGTTCGACAACTGCACCAGAAAGATCCTGACTCCAGCCACCATTGCCGAAAACGTCTGCATCGAGAGCTTGCAGCTTGCCGTCCTTGTTGACAGCAACTTTCCAGCGGGCAAGGAAAGGGTGTCGTTGTCCAGATGTCATGATATCCTCGTCTCGGTTTAGCATGCAACGTACGGGTCGACGGACTTTGTTTGCTGCGCAGGCCACGATGCCAGCGAGCTGAACAGAGCGTGACTCTTTACCACCGAAGCCGCCGCCCATACGCTTCACGCGAGTGACAATCTTGTTCGCCGCAACACCAACGACTTTGGCAACGTACGCCTGCGTCTCTGCCGGGTTTTGTGTGCTGCTGAAGATCTCCATCTCGCCATCCTCAGGCTTTGGAACCGCCAGACAGGCCTGGGTCTCGAGGTAAAAGTGCTCTTGGCCACCCATTCGCACTACACCAGTAAAGACGTGATCAGCCTCTGCAAAGGCTTTTTCGGTGTCCCCCTTCTTGATATGACGGAAGTGGTTGAAGTAGCTCTCCTTTTCGATAGCCTCCTCAATCGAGAAGATTGCTGGAAGCTCCTCATACTCGATCTTGACAGCTCGCGAAGCTTGCTCCGCACGCTTCGCCGTATCTGCTAGGATCATACCAATAGGCTGACCGGCTGTGAAAACTTCATCGATAGCGAAGAACGTCTCATCACAAGCCGGGGCACCCCACCAGTTGGCTTCGGGTGATGCCAGATCAGTATGGTCAACATATGCAACAACACCGGGCAGTTCCAGCGCAGGCTCTGCGTCGACCTTTAGTAGCCTTGCGTGCGCCTTGGTTGAAAGTACCAGGCATCCATAGAGCTCATTCCGTTGTAGCGGGATATCGTCCGTGTACTGTGCTTCGCCCGTACATTGCTTCAGAGCTGCGACATGGTTCTTCGATTGCCCAACCTCGTTCTGAATGTATGCCTCTGCAGCCTTTTTATCCTTTTCACCCTTACTAATATCTCTTTCGATCTCACCAATAGCCTGTGTGTCAATCTCAACTTCCTCAGCATGTAGTTCAGCCAGAACCTCATGGTAGAACTTGTAGAAGAATCCGAGAGCAAGCGTCTTTCGGTACGTCGCCATACCCCCTGGCACACCGAACCGCAAGTCAAAGTCTTCCTCAAGCTTATCCATGACACCTTCTAGCGTTTTGAGGTCTGTGAGCTTCTTTCCTTGAAGAAAGTCCATCGCTTTCCGCGCGTGTATTGTCGTAGGTGCCATGCCGCCATACACCAGATCCACACTCTCGACAGTATGTTGATCGTCGAGTGAAACTCTCAATGCAGCGTTAACAATTGCAATGTCGTCATCCTTCCTCTTCGCCTGTTTATAAGCACGGATATATTCGCCCTTGTCTTTCGCAAGCGGAATCTTCACTCCAGCGATAACTGCATCTGGTGGCAGTGCAGTCTGCCTATATCCCTTGAAAAATGTTGACATGGGAATCTCCGTCGTCTCCTTGAGACTCTTTGCTACGAGCGTTGCGTTCGTTGCGACAAAGACCGGATTCAAGTCTGAGATGGGGCTCGCCGTCGCCAAATTGCCCGCTGGTGTTCCTACGTTCCTGATCTGTCGTCCGGCAAAATACCGAATCTGCTTCAAGATAGTCGCAAACGGCTGGCCCCGTACAGGTCCGTAGTGCTCAAGAGCATCTTTGCAAATCTCCTCAAGATCCGTAAGGACAACGTTACCGCCAATCTCAAGGTGATCGTCATGTAGCTTGAACTGCCGTAACTCTGCAATATCTCCAACAAATACCGAAGCGTTGTAGTTCATGCCCTTGAACTTGATCTCGATTTGTGTCTCTGTCGAGCCACCGATGAGCTTCGCTGACGGGTACGCATCCTTGATCTCTAGTAGCTGCTGCAAAGTGGTTGGTCGAAACCACCTCTTCTTCTTGTTGCCAAATGCCAGTGGCTTGAACTCGTGTTTCCGTAGCTGTGGGGGAAATATCAACTCTGTGTCGGGCTTGTACTCGATGAATCCTGGTGGTGTGAACCTCTTGATGGGTTGGTCCTCTCCGTCTGTCTCACTCTTGCAGCAGCCTCCACCATTTGCACCGTTTTTCTCCATGCAACAGCCCCCACCACCGTTGGCCTTTGCCTTGCCACAACCCGTCTTAACGCTGAAACTCTGTGCTGCATCCAATATAGGCCTATATCCTGTACATCTGCAAAGGTTGCCATCAAAGGCCTCCTCAACCTCAAGTTCGCTCGGTCCAACATTATTGCGAAGGAGAGCATACAGGGACATGACAATGCCAGGTGTGCAGAACCCACACTGACTACCATTGCCCTTTGCTATGCGCTCTTGTGCTGGATGTGGTCGCTTTACATTGCCGATTCCTTCGACAGTTATGACATGTTTGCCGTCTACGCTGACTAGCGGTGCGAGACATGCGTTTACGGAAGCGTGATATATCTTCTTGGTAGTTGGGTTGAATTGTGATACAACCTACGAAGCGGTCAGTGCTCATGTCCAGTATTCCTGATTGCCCACAACTCCTCCACAGAAGAATAAGAGAGCATGCATACCACCGTACAAGCACCGCACCCACCCTCTGCACACCCCAACTTCGTGCCAGTCAACCCGATCCCCCTTAAGTACTCTAGTAGAGTAACCTCGGGGTCCGCACTGTCCAACACCACTTTCGTTCCATTAAGGTAGAACCTCAACGTATCGTCGTAGTCGGCCGTCACTTCCTGTAGCGACTTGGTTGCCTCGTTGGACACAGCGGGTTGAGGGGATATAAGACCGGGCGCCATGTTTGCCACACAGACTCCACTGCCGTTGTGGTGTTGGAAAGAAAGAAAAACAAACGGCAATGCCAGAAACAAGGCAAATGAGGAAAGAAGAAAGAAGGAACCCGTGCGGGGATTGTCACAAACAAAAAGCAATGTCGAGTTCGCCCTTCAAAGAGCTGTCCAGGGCACTGTCTAGAAGCCCGCTTGTGGGGAATGTGCAAACTAGATATGACAAGCGTGTCTGTACCGCGGCATGGAGCCCATCTGTTACATAGATCACTTAGGTAGCTCTAGTCGAAAATAAGCTGCTTTCGGCGAATCAGCGGCGACGTGTTTATGTCTTATCTTCAGAACGCGCACTTACACGGCCCTGGTGCAAAAGCTCCGCCTGCAGGAGCTCGCCGATGGCCGTAGTTTGAGGGTTGCCCCTCCAAGCTGCCCCACCCCGCCTCGGCGCTTGCATTAGCGGAGGACAGGCACGTGAGCGGCCGATACCTAGCGAGCCACTTTACTGTCACAATGGCAAAGTTAGTCGTTGGTAGTGGATTTTTGGGGGAGTAGAGAGCAGGCACATGCATAAGGAGTCGAATTTGTCTGGAACTGACAATGAAACTTCATAATGTACTATACAAAAACCAAAACATCAAGACCATGCCTGCTCACATGAGCTTGATCATACTTAAGTCGTCCCAATGCCGAGTGGTGGTATATCTGAGCCTGCCAACAAATTCGCAGGCCTCAATTCAAAGATGGCGGCCGAGTCCAGTCTACATCCGCAAATTGAAGGTGTGAAGACAATAAACACTTTTAATGATGAAGCCCTAAGGGAGGACTGGAAACTCCTAATGTCGGTGATGGCCATTCGGAAGATGAAATAATGATACACGCGATCAAGTGGCAGATGTAGAAGGTAAAGGCCCACAAGAGATGCCTGGATAGGCCAAAAAATGCACTGTCGATCAGGACACAGAAGGTATTATGTGACCAGACAACTATGCGCGAGTTCCGTAGACTTGAGAATTGGCAGCAAACATCCATGAGGTAGGCATAGATCAAGCGATGATCACGCAAAGCAGGCGACAGCCACGACAATGATCCATCGTGATAAGAATTAAAGGCCATGTAGTCGTGAGCCATGTTCGAAAGACGACCAGACGTTGGGAGAATATGGAGTGCAAATGAATCATCTGCAAGTCATGGCACACACCGACAATGTGCAAGTCAAGAATGTCGAAAGGAATCCAGGAAATCGGGTATGTCATGCCAAGGCCAGCAAAGTTCCAAGTATCGGTCATGCAATCAGGCAGGTTCAGCAAGACATGCAGCGGTCACAGCGACTATGTGGCGATTATGCGCCTGGGGGTCCTTGGGCACCTTGTTGACCACCTTGTTGCTGAGCAATGGAAGCATACCACATTGCTAGATAGTTCTGGTAGCCGCCATAAACAGCATACGGGTCAGCGGCAGCGGCAGCGCCGGCAGCAGGTGCAACAGCTTGTGGAGCCTGTGCTGGCGGGGCGCTTTGTCCATAGGACTGTGTCTGTTGCTGTGAGTAGCCATTATCTTGGTTTCCATTGTCACGTCGTCGCGAATTATTCTTCTCCCGCTTGGTGGTGTTAGTAACAAATCAATGACAAATTCAAGTCTAACGCGGAGGCACTTACAACTTGATCGACCTTATCCCAAATAGCACGCTTGGCAGCTTCAATGGCCTGGCGAGTTCCGACAAGACCAATTTCGCGTTCGATGTCAGCACCAGAGGCTTGCGAAACATTGATCTTGCACCCGGTCTCAGACTGCATGGATTTAATGGTCTCACCGCCTATTGTTTGTTAGCACGATGCATGAAGGAGGCTCACATTATCATTACCTTTACCAATGATCATGCCAACAGCGTCAGAAGGGACCTGGATACTGTCGTTGATCTTGCCTGAGGCATCTCCGGCTGCGGCTCCAGCAAAGGGATCAAAGTTTTCACGCCTGTTGTTGAATTGCTGTTGCGGCTGCGGCTGCTGGCCACCTGTGCCTTCCATTTGCTTAGTGTCACTGTCGACAATCTCCATGATGAGCTCCTTAGCATGTGCAGCAGCAGTGGGACTTCCAATGAGGTTCACAGGACGAAGACCGTTCACGCTCTTGTTTTCACCAACAATGTTGACGTGGCAGCCACTGCGCTCTTGCAGATCACGGATAGTTTCACCACCACGGCCGATGATGAGACCAACAGTACGATCAGGCACCATAATCTGGGACGATTGTTCACCTTCTCTGAGAGCAGGCTGTTGCTGACCAACCGTCTTGGCGGCAGGACGAGCATTACGGCCCGTCTCACGAGCAGGGTTGCCACCATTCTCTTCGATGATACGGTTGATTTCGCGCTTAGCACTGATACGAGCACTAGGACTACCGGTTATACGGCACTCGCGTTGGGGTCCAGATTCGGGGCCGTTGATGAACTGAATACGTGTCTGGGATTCTTGTTCAATGCGGCGAAGACTCTCACCTTGACGTCCAATGACCAAGCCAACCAAAGAAGAGTCAATGAGAATCACCTCAGAGTTGTCATTAGCAGGAGGCGAACGCGCCTGCCCGTACTGCTGCGCAGGAGAGAAGGTGTCACGCCTAGGAGGGGAGCGATCACGTTCACGCCCATAGCCGCCTCGGCGCTCATCACGGCGCTCGTCGCGGTATGGGTTGTAACTTTCACGTGCTGCTTCACGACGCACTGGAGAGCGCGAGCGCGACCGAGAGCGTCGGTAAGACTGTCGTCCGCTTAGTCGCGGATCTTCTTGATAAGCTGCGGTCGTGTAAGTTTGCGCTGGGGCACCATAACCAGACCAAGATTCAGGAATACCTGGACGCGCTTCATGTGCAAGCCCCTTCTGGGCCGCAAAACCGCGCGCCTTTGCCAGCGCATCCTGAATGCTCACCGAGCCAGAGCTCACGGGCTTGATGGCACTAAGATCTAGGCTACCAGAGTGTGTGGGAGGGGGGAAGTTGTAGCCGGGAATGGTAGGTGGAGTAACAGAAGGCATTGCGCCAGGATAGCCAGCTGGCAGACCCTGCGGAGGTGCATGCTGTGCCTGCGGAGGCTGCTGTGGGGTTGCAGATGGGGTAGTCGAGGGACGACCATTGGCTAGCAAAGCAGTGAGTACGCTGCTTGGAGTGACAGTGAGGTTCTAAAATAACGTACCAAGGGCCGCGAGAATCGCGTTTAGATCGGGAGGCGCAGCCATAGTGAGTGGCGCGTACTCAGCAGATCAGCGGCGACGATTTGGTGCAGATGAGTGACAACCAGGAGGAAAAAAATCTGCAGTTGAGCTGGTTGAGCTGATTGCGCGGTGATTGTCAGTTGGGTGGAGATGATTGTTGCAGCGAAGAAAGAAAGAGGAGTCGAGGCAGCCTTAGCACGCTAGGTCATCTAGCGCCAGGTTAGCGTCGTTGTAGCCGAACCCAGGTGTGCTTCACATTCCAATGCAGGTACTCGTCACTTATTGGCTTGGGACCCCCGAGTAAGAGGAAATGAATATTCGAGCTCAGGCTGCAAACAGCCTATTGTCTGCCGGCTGCATGGATTATCTATAACGTCATTATGCTATGCTACCATTGATGAAATCCCCTCCAGTCTATAGAGATAGACGTATGCATCGCATCCTGCGTAACAATCCATAACACCCTGCTCCTGGTCATGCAAGCTATCCAAACTCTGGTCCTACCAGCTACTCAAACTGAACTAGTCATATACTGTTCGTCTTACCCCATAGGCATGAAATAGTGACGCAATGTGCGTGTCCCATCGGAAAACCAAGGTTGCCAAGCAAGGTGACCAACCATCAATGACCAAGGCCTCATCCAGGATATGCTCTGGACAAAACATATGTGTATATAGACATTAGAAACGAATCAAAGGGCGATCGACGCAACAGAATAGATCTGATCCCCTATGGGTGGCGGCGCCTGTGTGCTATATGTAGGTCAACTCAGGCGCCTTCTGTGCAGACATGAGGCCCTGATACGGGCTTACTTCATCATCTGTGAGATGTTGTTCCACTTTTGCTTGAGCGCTTCATGTTCCTCGTTGATCTGGCGCTTTTGTTAGCTGTGCTCGGACGCGAACTAGTTGCAGACTCACCGTGGCCCACTGCATTTTGACCGCCACTAACTCCTTCTCCATCTCGGCCATGGACTCTTCCAAGTTACGGTTTTCATTGTGCACAACAATGTTCTTTTGCATGACTGTCTCCATCTCATTCTTCAGTCTTGCCTCGACCTCTGCAGGCTGTGTGTCAACAATCTTTTGCAGCTCTTCAACCTTGGTCTTGAGCACCTCATTTTCCTCAGCAAAATTCTCATTCTCGACTTTGGTCTTGATCAGTTCAGAGGCAACCTGAACATGCTCCATGTCGGACTGCTCAGTACGGTGCTCTAACGATCGGACCTTCTGTTCCAAAGAAGTGACCTTGTCTTTGAGTCCATGTAGTTCAGTTTCACGGTCTTTCTCTATCCGTTGCTGTTCTTTCCACTCGGCTGTATACTGCTTGAGCATCTCTGGTGTAACCTTGATAGATGTTGCATCCCTGACGAGCACATCAGCGCGGTAAACTTCCTTGTCGACACCGGCTGTGGAACCGAAGAAGCCATTCTCCAGGATCGAGTTTGCTGAAGGAGCTTTGTCAATGTATACATCAAATAGCCGCTCTTTGAGGAAGTTTGTAAGCGTCGACATGTCTTTCATGCCGAGTAGTGTTTCCGCATTTTTCTGCATCAGTACAATACCGAACTTCAGAATGGCGGATTCCAGTCCTTCGCTGAGGATCAGGTCGTAGATACGTAGGACTAACTGTAGCGGGAAACGGTATGCGAATAGAGTGAGGAACCACTGTGTCGCGTACAGTTGGGGTTTGACCTCCCTGCGGCGGAGATGACAATATAAGGCTGGTTCAAAGTCTTCCAGAAGTCGTTCAAACTGGTAGAGATGTAGGTGAAGTCCTGCCATGTCGTGAACAAACAGGTCGCGCAGACGGTACTTGTTCATCAGCGTTACAAAAAGACTGAAAGCCTCTTCCTCTGGCATGTTGAACAGTAAAGGCATAGCAATAAAGTTCATGCCTTGAGCGTAGCCAACAGCATCATCGTATAGGGCGTAAGCTTTGCAGATGCCAAAGAGACCATCTTGTAAACCCGCTGCCATGACGTATTTGGAGTAGCTGGTTCGCGCACCCAGATCGCGTTTGATAGCCTTTTCCAGTTTGGAGATGTTCGCTACGCTCTGCTTCCTTTCCGCAGCAATTCTTGCTTGTGCCTTGGCTGGATCCTCAAAGGAGTCTGACGTGACGGGGGGCGAGGGTAATGGTGCATTTGTGCTTGTGGCGGTAGTGGCTGGGCTCGAATAGTCGGAGTGAACAGAAGAAGAAGACGAGGCAACCGATTCCTTTCCGGTTCCGTTCGGTTGGCCGTTGCTGATGTTGGGAGGCTTGACGCTCATTTGCTCCTTGTCTGTTCCCCTAGCTACAAGCTCCCTGTACATGCTTTCGAGCTCTTCATTTTTGCTTTGCGCCAGGACTTGCCATATGACGCCACGAATGACCTGCGGGATGCCGTTTGCGATGGCGCGATTTAGCTCCTCCGAACTGGTACGTGCAATAGCTGCCGGGCCCTCGTTGACTACTGACTGCCATAGGTCCCAATCCACAGGCTCCGCCGCATCTCCCGCCGGACCAGCAGCAAATCCAGACGCCGTTCCAGGTGCCAGCTTTGGGTTGATGGTAGGTTGTTTCTGTAGCGCGGGCGGGCTGCCTGGCTCGTCATCGGACATGCCAGTGGGACTGCCAATGCGACTACTCGATCGTGCGTGGAGAATCGGTGCTGCCGTTGATGGGCTGCCATCTGCGTTTGTCTCGTCGCCAAGTGTTATTCCGGCCTCCTCCCTCATGCGTAAAAACTTGAAACGGTCGCGAAGGTTACCCTGGCTAGATCGGTTATTTGAACGCATATCGCCTTCGTCATCGATTCTGCTCAAGGTGAGCTCGGGATTGCTGCCAACGGTCGCGATTGACGCTCCTGTATGTCGCTTTTCTGCTGTCGAGGTCGCTGGGGCGGATTCAGGCTTCTTACTAGAGCTGTTTCTTGATAGCCATGCAAATGGCCCTGTGAGTTTCCTGGTCGGTGCTGGAGCAGGTTTCTCTAGTGTAGCCGGCGGGGCGGGAGGCGGAGGGAATTTGACGGGTGACATTCTGCCGGAGAGGCCTTGCAGTGAGCTTGTCGAGTCTTGGGAGGCTCGTGGAGGGAGTTTCGGCGCCGATCCAGACGTCTTTGTGCCTTCTGCATCATGTCAGTTTCAGGGAGAAGAGAAGACAGCCCAGGCTGTCATATGGTGTCTGAGCATTCACGGCTCTCTGTCGTCTCTAAACGGGATCGTGGTACTCACCCCCTTCCAATGACACGTCGGTCATGTCTGATGTCACTGACACGCGATGCGCTGTGAGCAAGGGCGAATTTGCTGCCGGTGCATCCTCGCTGTGCTTCTCTACGGCCTTCTCGGTGGGCTTCTCGATGACTTCAGGCTCGCTTTCGGATTCGTCACTGTCTTCATCGCTGTCCTTGCCATCCTTGGGCACTGTGGGTACTGCGGGTACTGCAGGCGGCGGCGAGGTCGGCCTGGCTTCCTGGACGGTCGAGGACGACGACTCTCGCTGCAGCAACGACCGTGACCGTGACTGCGGGCGCTCCGTCTGTGAGTGTTCGGATCGTGACTCTGGGCGAGGGCTGATTTCGGGTGCGTCTTCGAAGCTGTCCTACACCGCCGCATGCTTGTTAGCAATCTTGTACGACAAATGCCCTCCTCTGGCGCACTGGCATAGGGGGGTGAAGCGTACCCCATCCTTCTCGGAGCTATGCGAGCTCGTGGGCCTGTCGGGCTTATTGTCCATGTTCACAAAGGCGGGCTGTGCAGGCTATCAAGACTTGGGGAATGGTATTTTTTGGGAGGCAGCTGCAGTCGATGCAGTGTAACGTTTAGTTGCGGTCAGATACAGAATAGAGATTAAAAAGCAGTATCGTCAGCGTGTCAGCGAACAAGCTCGGAGGCGAGGGGGTCAGGGTGGCTGTTGGGGGTGCATGTGGGATCAGGAGCGGGACAAGAACGTGGATGGTGAATTACAGAGTGGATCGACCCTGGTGGCCGCGGCCTGGGACTTGGGGGAAGGAGCACTCGATGCGCTACACCCACGCTGGCCCCACTCACCACAAACAGCCAACAGTTAGCTGTCACTGAGTTTACTCCTATGTACGTCGGTGCCCTCAGCCGCATCAGCAATTCCAGCCAGGCCATTTGGCACCTTGTGGTTGTACGCGGCAAACAACCCACCATGCGCCCGCCGAACTTAAGGTTAATCTGAAACGCGCACTAACGCGGGCACTGGCTTACGCCTACGAATCGAGCCTTGTAATCGACCCTCCTCACACGCGACAAGCAATCTGACACCTCAAGAGCCTGCACTCTTTGAATCTCTGGAGCCACCAGCCTTACAATCGCGAATCTGAGACACCCGGTGACCCGACCAGCATGCCTTGCTGGCTCCACCGCATCATAGCGCAAAAAAAAACGTAGCACAGATGCGTACTTTTGTCTCTGTACGCATTCCATTGCAACAATCGCATCTACGCCCCTAGTCTAGCCATAGACAGTTGCTCCTCTTATGCCATGAATTGATGAGGGGCCCTTTATTCCTCCTTCCTATTCTGCTTCGCTGTTCCCCGTCTATTATTAGCGCAAACGGCCGACATGCAGCCTGGCAAGGCCGTAGCTATTCATGCATTCTACTTTCCAGCGAACAAGAATGTTTGTTTTTGACCGACACGGAGCACCACGGAGCACCTTCACGACCCGCAATGGTCATGGCTACAAGAATTCATGCGTACGTGGTCCCCACACGCGTTTGTTTTCTTGGGGACTGGGGGAAGGAGCATGGTCCCCCGGGTTCAACCGTGTGTCAAGGACTACCCGCAGGCCCCTTCCTAGCAGCCTAAAAATAAAACCTTATACCATCCCAGACTTAACATGTCTCCTATGCCGAAACAACCGAACATATGACTTTCTTCAACAGAACTCTGTCGCAAACGTAAACGATTAATTACAACACACAAAGACACACCACAAGAAGAAGCAGACGATGTTTGCATTGACGTGTTTTGAACTGATTGATATGTTAACAAAAGACTACGAATAGGGTATATATACAGAAATCGCCAACAAGAAGCCCGTTCCTCTCCCTCATAATATCGAAATGCGAGTCATCAGTAGATTCGGTTCGTAGCGTCCAGGAGATCCAGTCCTGCACAGCAGCTGGGCCTCTCCCATTCCTACCCCAGACCCCCATTTTATCCCAAATGCTTTTACCGTACGCACTGAGAGTACCACTCATCCTGCTTAACACACTTGGCGCTACCTTCACACGCCGTAGGTCCCGTAAACCCCTGGCCGCCGCACTTATCCCAAAGCTTAGCAGTAGCAACACTTGCCGTAGGAACAGCGCCAGTCGGTGCCGCAATGCCCGCTGAAGGCCGGACAAGGGTAGCGAAACCGGTAGGGGCACTTGGCGAAGCACTGAGCAGGGTACACCTGTCTGATGGAGCGGCAGGAGCGACGGTAGAGCTGACGGCCGGAGGATTAGGGTCAGAAGGCGTGGAATCACCCGCGCCACTTCCGCTTCCACTTCCACCACTTTTCCCGCCGCAGACGGCAACGGCGCCACCGGGAGCTTTGTAGGACTTGACGTTGAAACCACTGTATACATTCGGGATATGAACATCCTTATCCTCGGCCTTGTAAGCACCCGGAAGGCTGATGGTAGGTGAGCAAGAGCCCTTGTTACCAGACCCCTTGATCTTGAGCTGAGCGCACCCAATATAAAACTCTGCGCCGCCAACAGCCTGGGCATTATGAAGAGCGACCATCTCTGACCGCAGCAGGTACTCTCCACTAGCAAGGCCTTTGGGCAGAGGAAACTCATGCGTAAAGTTGTCCGCAATCATGGCTTGGCTCGCCCACTTCCCATCAACGCTGTTCAGCTCATCGATCTTGAACCACCCAGCGCCGATACCGGTCGTCTGCGCGGCAGAGTCGACAGGCCCGTAGAGCATGTGTGTTATAGGCCCCATGTGGACAAGCGGACTCCATTGGACTTTGATCTTGTCGCCTTCAGCGGCGTCGATGGTTTTCACGCCCGATGGGACTTTAGTGCCACCGACGTTGCAGACGATGTCGTCGCTGCTGAGGTCCTTGACGGGGCTGTTATTGGGCGGCATGCGGATGCCGACTTGTTTTCCTGGGGTGACATCGTTGACCCAGAGCTGTTCGAAGTTTTGATGAGCCGACACGGCGGCGAGAAGAGCGCTGGTGAAAAGAGCGTTGAAGAGCATATTGGACGGTGTACCAAGTATGTGTGATAGGACGGAATGCCTAGGCTATGTTTCCTCCAAGACTTTGCTCGTGATACCAGATCACGAAAAGTGAATGTAAAGAAAGGGAAGAGTATGACAAGAAGAGAAAACACGAAAGAGCGTATCCAAAGAAAGAGACTGGCTTGCTTGTTGGGATGATGAGATGAGATGAAGAGCGCCATACTGGGTGTACTTATATGTTACCTCAAGGTAACCATGCAGATACTCCTTCACCTTAGCTACGCGCCTTGCGAGATCAACGCGGTTCCGACGATCAGGATAAGCCGCCATTGAATCAATCCTCCGTAGCTGCCGTTCACGCTAGCCACTGGTTCCCGCAGGATGCCGCACTCGACAGGATGCAGAATTGCGGCATAGTAAACATTCTTCCTATGTGGAGTGTTGAACTTACCAGGTATAGCAAAGATTACAATAACTGAATCATGCTATGGGGAGGGAACCTGGATGTTTGTTTCTAAACCTTGGAAATCACTACATCGAGTCAGTCGAGCGCATTCTGTTATGCGCTACGGTCCGAGCGTACCGGTATCTTTGTTTCAAACATTGGGAACGAGCGGTTCGCGCTGGGTAGTACCGTAGCATCCATGAAGCGCTTCGCTTTTCGCGAACATGTGGATTGCGGTATTGTCTCAACCGGGCTTATCGAGCTATCACGACAAACAAGACTTGGATAAGCATGCTGCTCACCAAATCTCATCAAATGCAAGAAAGAGAGGCCAAAATCACATATTCAAAAAGCGAGTGTATTTTCATTGAGCAGTTCGTTGAGGTTTAACGGGGCAAGGCGCCTAAGAAGCGCTGCGAGGGCGCATAAAAGTGGGGCTGACCCAGCGACAATCCAGAAAACTACCTAACCTGCATGCCTGGGCACTTCGTACCCTCCTCTCGCAACCGTCACGAAAGCCGTAGGCGCAGCTACCATGCGCCTCTCCCGCCCTGTGGATATCTTCCCAAAGCCATCGCTCATGTCAGGAAGTGCATCTCCGTTGCTTCCACCAGGCACAGACATCGTTGGGCGCAGTGGTGCCTGAGGGGTAACGGTAGTAGTTGGGGTACTACTAGTCTGTATGACTGTTGTCGGCGTAGAGAATAACACACTTCCTTGGAACATGTCCCCGTTGATGTAGACGTTGATCTCTGGCGTTGTTGGTGGTGTCGGTGGTACAGGCCGGATGATGGATAGGAACCGAGCGCCTAACAAGATCGACGTGTACCACATAGATATGAGGAAGAAAATGATGAAGAGGACCCAGGGCACAAGCACTCGTTTTCGTGGCATGCGGCTACGTGCAGGAAGTGTAGCTGGATATTTTGGTCCAGTGGACTGAGCGAAATGGGGGTGGTTTGGGTCCTGATAGTCGGGCTTCACTGGAGCTTCTTCCTCGTCCTGAACGTGTGGCTTTGACTCAGTAGGGTACGTTGAAGGAAGAGGCCAATTTTTTGTAGACTGATAATATGGGTTGCTCGAGGTAGAGCTGTATGATGGAGCCGGGGAAGCCACATCCCTCAGCTCAATTGAAGCCATGTCTATCGATGGCGCTCGTGTCTCAACGTTCATATCGTAGGCCGGCATGACTTAAGAGTACGTATTCGTTGCAGTAGAGGAAAAGGGCGCCTTTGAAAAATAATTTACAGAGAAGATAAAGTGAGACTAAAACGATGTTTCGACAGTCTATTCAACGTACAATCCCTAAAGATAAGGGAAACGTATCTGCTGGATCAGCCTAGCTTGCGGGGACAAAGCTCTCGTTTTGTCCACACAAGGTCGGGCAAAGGCACGCCTGTTTCACGACTACGATTATTCGTTTGCATGTCTTCTTTACATCTGGATAGGACACGTTGATTATGAGGGTAGTGGTGGTGAAGAACAGTTCTGGGAGGTTGCAGGTTTGGAACTCAGGGCTGTGATGGTGACCGATTGGCGCGCCGGCGCTTCGCGGTGTAAGGTGGCGTTGTAACCATTGGACGAGGATGCTCCTTTTCTTGGTCACCGCCAGCACTCAAGTGCATAGGAGTCATTCATAGCAACGGAAAGAGGCAAATGCAAATGGGCGCTAGAAAATGATCAAAGTCAAGATGCGGGGCAATAGGGGCTCATCTCGTGATGCTGGAAGGGAAGGTTGCAAGGTGGGATGAGTGTCCCATTGAGGATGTCGGCTGAATAATCCAACAAACGTCATTCTGCATCTAGCCCGATTTAGTTACCGAATCTTCGATGCACTCACTCACTTACACACATGGCCATGGCGACATCACAACCACAATTCAATACAGAGTCCCTATAGCCTATTTAAAACATGGCCTCAAGCACACTCTCGCGCTTCGCCATGCGTAACCTTTCTCGTGCAGCGCCATCTGTGCGATCAGCAACTCCGCGCATTGCCACAAGATGTCTACACCAGCAACCGTCGCCTATAACCGCCTCGAGACTCCAACACAGGCCCTCATCGCGACCATGGAGCCAAAGAATAGCAGTACCTTCAGCGACAGTCGCACGAAGAACCATGTTCATCCAGACCGAACCCACACCAAACGCCGATGTATGCCCTTCTCCTGCCAACACCACCCATTATATCTCCCGCTAACCAACCCTCCCAGGCCCTAAAGTTTAACCCCAACCAACGCGTCCTCCCCGAAAACATCTCCTCGCCCTTTCTCGAATACCTAAACCCGCGCTCTACCCTCGCACCGCCCCACCCCTCCCCACTCGCAGCCCAACTCATGAACATTGACGGCGTCACAAGCGTCTTCTTCGGCGCCGACTACATCACCGTAACAAAAGACTCGTCTACCCCCTGGGCGCACATCAAGCCCGAAGTCTTCGCTCTCATAAACGAGTACATGACCTCTGGCCAACCCATAGTCAACACCGTCGCCGCAAAAGCCGGCGAACAAGGCCAAGGCGGCCAAGAAGCAGACAGCCTCGCCTACGACGAAAACGACGACGATGTCATTGGCATGATTAAAGAATTGCTCGAAACACGGGTTCGCCCAGCCATCCAGGAAGACGGCGGTGATATTGAGTTCCGCGGCTTCAACGACGGACAGGTGCTGCTGAAGCTAAGGGGCGCGTGTAGAACTTGCGACTCGAGTACTGTGACGCTGAAGAATGGGATTGAGAGCATGTTGATGCACTATATTGAGGAGGTCAAGGGGGTGCAGCAGGTGCTGGATCAGGAGGAGGAGGTGGCGCTCAAGGAGTTTGCAAAGTTTGAGGAGAAGTTGAGGCAGCAGAAGGGGCCGGGTGCGGTGGCGGGGACGGTGGGGAAGGGGAGCTTGGATTATGTGGAGTGAGTGGTTGAGACGTTTGGGGGGGTGGAGGGTTGTGAATACAGCAGTGATACCAATTGGAATTGTACGATGTAGGCAGTTGCATGTTGAAATGAATGATGTTTGTCAATAACCTTGATCCGATAGAAAAACAAGCAGGGTTATCAAGCACACATATCGCACACAGTCTTCAAGTTTGCGAACTGAGAAACATTCTCAAGAGGAGATTAGGACATTTAAATTCAAAATAACTACCATGTACACCTCAGGGAAACAGATGCCGCCTACAGCAACATCACCTCGTAATAAAGCGTTTCCATATCCATGATGTTCATATTCAAATTACACAAGCAAGAAAGTGATCATCATCATCATCAAAAAAAAAGGTAGTACAAGAAAGAAGAGGAGAGGATCAAATAAGGACAAAGGATATGCAAGCAAGCAAGCAAGAAAATACCCAGAAGAAAAGGACCAGCCTACCACGCCTAATTCCGTAAAAGACCCTGGGTATCCCTTTCGACCAGCAAAAAAGAAAACACCCCCAACCCCCGATAGAAACACCGTTTTTGCCAATATGCTTTGCATCATCCATCATCGAGCCACATGGTCGTTATAGGGACATGAACCGTCGTCATTTCACACGTATCCAGTAATCCATCGTTTTCCATCATTCATCCCACCTTCGTAATCAAATCAGTCATTCTGAGCCCAAACAGTGGTGACAATAAAGGAAAAAAAAATGAAAAGACAGAGAGTTGACAAAGGAGAAAAGTAAAAAAAGGGGGGAAAATGCAACAGCAACGACAAAGTACCCGTATACCATCGTCGTGCTGTTGTCGTCATCAGTATCAGTATTCATCAATATCACTCTTCATCCAGCCACAGTCCCGCCATGGAATCCAATGCCTCTCCAAATGAAGCCCAGAAGCTTCTTCCAGGTGGCGGAGGACGGATAATAGTAATGTGTCTCCTCTTGGGGCGTCGTTGAGGCGGCAGGGGTCCGAGGTCGTTATCATCATCCAGCGTCAAGCTATCAACGGTACTACGTAGTAGTTTGGAGTATTCCTCTTCGACCCGGCGTGCCACGTCGTCATCGTCGTCATTCTCGTCGGCCTCGTCATCCACCAGAGTTTGCCAGCTGTCTATGCCGAATTCTCTGGGTGTGTCGACTGCGTCTGCGACTTCTTGCTTGCGGGGTACGATATGCGGGGTCATTGCACCATCTTCGGCCGTCTCTACTATGATTTGTTCCTGTTTGCCCTTCTCCAGCTCGTCACGCATGCCCTGGCGCACAAGTCTCATTTGCTGGCGTAGGTCGTCGATAACGTCTAGCTGGATGCTGTTAAGAGTTTTGAATTCATCTAGGCGCTTTTTGAGATCGCAAATGGTCTTCTGAACACCCTCAATGTAGTTGCCTACTTCGGCCACATAAGCATCAGGAAACTGCGTTTTCGCTTCCATGAGTCTACCTTTCTCTTCGGCTTGGCTGATGCCGAGGCCTTCCTGGTCAGTATTGGAGATACATGGCTCATTCATCGCCTCTTCCGCATGCGCTTCAGGCATCGATAGGTGAGCGGCCATGGCCTCGAACTGTCCCACGATATACTCCATTTGGTCTTCATCGGGCTCTTGCGTGTGAATCAAGTTCTCAAAGTGTGCTATGCATGACGAAAGCGCGTTCTGCACTGGCGATGAAGACGGAGCAGAAGAAGTTTCCGACTGCTCGTCCCATAGTGAGGGCGACTTGGAAAGTACAGTGCTTGGCTGCAAGATCTGCGAGCTATCGGGCGTGTAAGGGTAGCGCGGTGGGCCTTTGGACCGTAAGTGCGACTCATCCAGATAATATGGTCGTGTCGGCGTATAAGGAGGCGGGTCAGTGAACCTTGAGCTGGGCTTCGGACGCGATGCATTAGTAGGCGTGTTGAATTTGTCGGCTAACCAGGGCTGGCCACACATACGACGGGCATCGTTTGACCATCGCTGCTCGCCTGGCGTAGGAGATTCCGAAGGGGAGCTGTCGTATATCCCGAAATAGTTCGATCTCTCGACCACGCCATCTTCTTCGATTTCGGGCGGTGTCCATGGCCTGTCCATGGTACGTGGTAGCTCCATTGCGCTGTCGTGACGGCGTGTTGGCCTCATTCCCCCTCTTTCTTCCTCTATTAGATATTTGCGCAGCCTCTCTCGAGGGTAAAGGGGTATTCGAGAAGTAAAAGCGCGCTGTGAGTGGTACCGATGTTGAGTAGCCTGGCGCCTGGCGATGGTGCGGGAGAGATGGTTCACACCGCTTGTTACGTGCGCTACCGCGACACTCAGACCTTGTACAGTACAATAGTAAAAGCTTGGCGGTGTCGGCCGCTATGTGGGGTCGAAGTGACCGCGTATCGATAACATTTTGCATCGGAACATTGCCGTTTCCGATTGGCCAGACCTTAATCATTTCTGGCTTCAATAACATACACGGTATTGTGACATCTGTATTAGGCACTTTCACTCGCTTCCTATACCCGCAGTCACTCTGTAAAGCACTTCTGCTCAGATATCGCAATCATGGCCCCGCAGGTATGGACGCGCTCACACCAATCAGCCGTCACACAGGACTGAGCGCATGACCACAATAGCTAGGCATACAGCCATCGCTCGACACCATTCGAGACGTATTGGCTGCAGCAGTCAAGTCGCCCAATCCTCCCAACCTCGTCCCGATATTCTCGTCGATTTCTGCCGAATTCCTGACCCCGTCGAGCATATACCTGAAAATCTCCGCAAAGTGAGTGTGACTCATTGGATGCGCGAGGCGGGAAACAACAAAGTCGCACATGAGACGAATGGCCATGCGGGGTCGGTACAACTTAGACACGTGCTGACTGTAAGCGCTCAGGTCCAAGTCAAAGCTTTCGTTCCTCTTTGAGAGCGCTGCGACCACCGAGACAATAGGACGTTACAGCTTCGTTGGCGCAGGTCGGTACTTGGAAATAAGCTTTCCACAGCAAAACTGACACGCATCAGACCCGCGCAAAGTCATCAAGACCGGTCCCGGCCATGGGGAAGAGACCGATCCATTGCCCATCCTCGAGAAGGAGCTTGCGAAGAGCCGCGTCGCAACCGTGCCCTCGATACAACTACCTCCCATGGCAGGCGGCGCTGTTGGATACGTGGGTTACGACTGTGTAAAATACTTTGAGCCCAAGACACGCCGAGACGATGTCAAGGATGTGCTGGGGGTACCAGAAGGCTTCTTTATGCTTTTCGATACATTGGTGGCATTGGACCACTTTGCGCAGGTCGTCAAGGTCATAACCTACGTCAAAGTCCCGGATAGCATGGACAAACTTGAAGAAGCCTACGAGGAAGCCAAGGGCACACTGCAGAGATATGTGAAGATGTTGAAAGACAAGGATGTCCCGC
Organism: Pyrenophora seminiperda CCB06; assembly: GCA_000465215.2. Classification (NCBI taxonomy): domain Eukaryota; kingdom Fungi; phylum Ascomycota; class Dothideomycetes; order Pleosporales; family Pleosporaceae; genus Pyrenophora; species Pyrenophora seminiperda. Next base: position 862,328 of record KE747826.1, on the reverse strand, counting down.
TACCAGAACAAGGGCCGATCAAGCTCGGTAACGAGTACACGTCCAACATAGGCCAAGAAGGGTACGAGAACCATGTGAAGACGTTGAAAAAGCACATTGGCGTTGGCGACATCATCCAAGCAGTACCCTCGCAGCGATTTGCAAGACCCACTTCTTTGCATCCCTTCAACATCTATCGGAACCTACGAAACGTCAATCCGTCACCGTACTTATTCTACGTTGATTGTGAGGAGTTTCAAATAGTGGGAGCCAGTCCCGAGCTATTGGTCAAGGAAGATCAGGGTCGCATCATCACACATCCCATCGCGGGTACGGTGAAGCGCGGGAAGACGCTGGCAGAGGACGCTGCACTCGCAGAAGAACTCTCTCAATCGCTCAAGGACCGGGCTGAACATGTGAGTGCTCTTGACGACAGGCTGCATGAACGACGTTGAAGCTCACGTTTTTTTTTCAGGTGATGTTGGTTGACTTGGCTCGCAATGACGTCAATCGCGTGTGCGACCCACTTAGCGTAAGGGTCGACAAGCTAATGGTTGTGCAAAAGGTAAAGCCTCCCGTTCGGACCGAGCTCAGCGTGCACGGTGTGATGATGCTGATGAAGTTGCAATCCAGTTTTCCCACGTGCAGCACCTGGTCTCGGAGGTCTCAGGGGTGCTGCGACCTGGCAAGACGCGATTCGACGCGTTCCGCTCCATTTTCCCAGCCGGTGAGTAGTGAGTTTGAAAAGTGGGAATGGGAATTGGACTAAGACGAGTAAGGGACTGTGAGCGGTGCGCCCAAGGTTCGCGCTATGCAGCTCATTGCCGAGCTCGAGAAGGAAAAACGCGGTGTGTACGCTGGCGCGGTAGGTTACTTTGGCTACGGCAGTGTCGACGGCGACAAGGAAACAGAGGGCGCCATGGACGTGAGTAGTCTTGGCTCCATCGAGGTTGACAGGAGGCTGATGTGTGCACAGACGTGCATTGCACTACGAACCATGCTAGTCAAAGACGGCATCGCTTATCTCCAAGCAGGGGTAAGTTTGGCCGGTTTCCCTGCTTCCGTGACGGATTGGATGGCTGACTATTGGCTGCAGGGCGGGATAGTGTATGACTCGGACCCGTACGATGAGTGGATGGAGACGATCAACAAGCTGGGTGAGTTTATCCTGCTTTGCGCGGCAGCTTGACGGTGCACTGACGATTTTGTGACAGGCGCGAATACGGTGTGCATCACATCAGCTGAAGAGAAGCATCTGGCCGAGCAGCAAGAGGGCAACGGCGAGTAGGAAGCAAAAAGCACGGGGCGGGGGGAGGCGAGGACGCGCATCTTGTGTGAGGCTGGGTAGGTCTGCGCCACAGATAGTGGCTGCAGAGACTGCAGAGGCTGCGCGAGGGGTAGCATCTCACGAGAATGATTGGGGGTAGGGACACGGGCGGGTGTTGGTCGTACGGGCCTAGATCACAGATGCATTTACTCGCGGGGAAGCGAGATTGATTTGGAAGAAATGAAATGAGAAGGCATTGTACTAGTAGTAGCATACGCTACCACGACGTCACGGCAACAGACTGGGCTGGTTGGTGGTTGGTGGTGCGGCGCTGCTTGAGTGCAAACAAGATTTGATTCTTTCGTGGTTCCCGCAGCCAAGGTCTTACCAGCGCGAACGCTCATCTGGGCCAGAAGCACCGCACGCCGCCGTGTGTGTGTGTGAAATACACGGTGTAATGGGCTTGGTGGGCGTCGGATCGGAATGATGACGGGGGTGACGAGTGACGCACGTCGGTGTCATTGGGTTACGACGACAGCGAGCTTGGTTCAGTAGGTACTGTGAGGTGTACATGCACCTGCACCTGCACCTCCGGCTGTCGGCCCCTCGGTGCTGGTTGGTGTTTTCTCTTGGGAGACATCATAGGGAAGGTGCGCTCGGGGCATTGGCCAATGGTTGGTCAGGGTGCCGGTCGTGCCTCCCGACTTTCCTTGATTTGGCGGCGATCGTGGAGCAGAGTGGAGCAGTGCCTGGCCGCTGGGGCGCTAATCCCTGCCGCTACTGCCCACTACTGGCGCTCTAATCCGTCACCAGCCCGCTGCAGCCTCTCGTTTGGCCTTGTTTGCACGCAAAGCTGGGCAGCAACTTCACTTTCCCCAGCCACGGACCAGCCCCTACTGTTTGTGTCCCCCGTGATATAAACTCGCCTCAACTCCCCTCCGTTCCCATTCCTCTTCATCCAGCATCATCAACTCAATCCAGACTACCAGTCCTACACTTGGAGCTTTTGCCCTTCGATACCTTAGTATCCTATTTCAGCGTCTTCTTTGAACATCCTCTTCGGCCCGTTCAACCTCACCGCCCTTACAGTCAAGATGAAGTCCTTCGCCGTCCTCGCCGCCACCTTTGCTGGTGTTGCTCTCGCCCAGGACACTCCCATGCCCACCGGCGACTGCTCCATGCTGTGCATCAACAACATGGCCAGGATTGCCCAGACTGAGTTCCAGTGCGCCGACAACGACCTGGGCTGCTTCTGCACAAAGTCCAACTGGGCCTTTGGTATCCGCGACTGCTCCCAGCAGGCTTGCGACAGCGCTCAGTCTGCGGCCGCCGTTAGCTGGGCCTACGCCCGCTGCGCCGGTGTTGCTGCCACCGCCTCTGGCACTCCCGCTGCTCTGCCCATCCTCACCTCTGCCGTTGCCAGCATGACCGCCTCTGCGGGCAGCAGCGCCGCCTCTGGTGCCGCCAGCATCACCTCGTCTGCTGCTAGCGCTGCCTCGAGCTTCGTTTCCAGCGTCGTCTCCGGCGCCGAGAGCATCAGCTCGTCCCTCGCCTCCGAGACTGCTTCTTTGGCTTCGTCTGCCTCGTCTGCCATCGACTCTGCTGCGTAAGTCTTACATCTGCCCTTTGCTTCCATCAATTACTAATGATAACCCAGTTCCTCTGCCAGCGAGGCTCTTGCCTCTGCCACCAACAGCATCAAGTCTGAGCTTGCCTCCGCTACCGAGTCTGCTGGATCCGCTCTCTCTTCCGCTACCGGTGCCGCTGGCAGCGCTGCCTCATCTGCTGCCTCCGCTGCATCCAGTGCCGCCTCCAGCGCTGCCTCTGCCGCCTCGCCAAACGCCGCTGCCCAAGCTACCGCCATGCCCTTCATGGCTGGTGCCGGTGTTGTCGCATGGCTCCTCCTCTAAATGCCCAGTCTTCACGTCTTGTCCAAAGTCCACGCTCGATAGAGTAATGTGTATAATGACTGGCAGCAACGGGTTTAGCGATGCGAGGTCGGCTTTGGATACCTTAATGCATGGACAGGTTTTTCTTTTCCTAACGAACACATGAGATAGCATGATGATTACGACGAATTCACTGTGCTTGGGAATGGTATTGAAAGCATGAGATTGATACCCCGACACGGGTCTCGTGTGACGGGCCCCTTAATAGTAGCTCTGTAGATAGTAAAATCAATGATAATACCACTCACAACCTATTCTTACTTGCTCCTGACCAGTGCCAGGTGACTTTTTCATCATGAACGTCTTTCCCCTGAAGAGGTACCCCTCTTGTGTCCCACGTTGCCCCCAACCATTCCCAGTGCAACGCTGCACCAGCGCTTCTTCGTCGACCAGGTGCACGTTGCGAGTCCCGGTGCCACAGCAGAATTGGAACGAATGTAACATGTAACCATGTTGGAACATTGTTCCCAAGACATAGTCAAATTTTACATTTTGCAAGACGTCTTCGAAAGAGAGAAGTGTGAAGTCAACTTAGCCTTTGTGTTCCATTTTGCTCAGTCAGCCACAATGCATCAGCAGCGTCTTGGCTTTTTGTGGGTTAGGTATGGGTAGCAGCAATTGGCAGTGGCACACTAGACTAGGTAGTAATCAGGCGCCCCACCTACCGGTAGCCTTTTCGCTCGTCTCCCGTAAGTACCCGCATCCCATGTGCGGGAACTGGGAAGGGACTGACTGCTGCACGTTGTTAGACAGGGGTGCGCTGCATGGCATGGTGGTTCCTGGGAGTGGGTCGGCGGGTAGGTACCGCGTGTAGTATGTAGGGATGGGGAGATGTGAGTTATGTACACGGTGAGGTGCTGGAGGGCTGGAGTGCTGGAGGAGTAATGGTGTTTCGCTTTGCTTCTGGTGGCTAAAAGACGAACTGAACTGTCTGAACAGCGTGATGTTGGTAAGAAGCTGGAGTCAACGAACAGCACAACGTAAAAGCTAAGAGGATGCCTACGGTACAACGCTGGTGCCGTATCATGGCTGTACCACTCGAGATGAGCAAAAGACGGCTACGAACTACCTCGGCCATGGCGAAGGAACTGTAGGAGTGGAGGGAGGGGGAAGTTGGAAGATTGGACTTGAGGGATGATGAGTAGCGATTTAGGACTGGGAGAATTCGTGGTGATGTCAAGGGGATAGATAGTCTTGCAATGGGTGGTTTTTAGCACATATACCTATCGCTAAGTAACAGACATCAGCATCATGGTTTTCGCAACCCAAATTTACGTTTCGGCATGCGGACTCTCAGATGTAGCCCTCACATCTGCCTACGCGCTCGCGTCTACCTCTTTGTTTACGCTACGTCCATACGCGTGAACCACCTTACCTCACCCTCCACCCTCACCTTACCTCCACTTCCTACCCTATCCATACACAGCACATACATACATACATAACCTCTTCAAATTACACATCTTCCATCAAACCCACACAAACTACTGGAATACAGGTGTGGCGGAATCGGGCAGTACCACCGGGATAGGCTAAGCCTTCTCGGGTGTAGGAGTTTTTATCCGTGATAAAACCTATATAGAGGTTTTCAGCGGTTTTACTGAAAATACTACTTTAGTGAGGGAAGATGACCGTTCTTTTTTGCTTCTTTGCGGGGG
>KE747826.1:748906-857197 GCA_000465215.2 Pyrenophora seminiperda CCB06 | reverse complement strand
GGAGGAAGGGGAGTTTATGTATGTTCATGCCGTTTGCTTATGTTATGCCTTGTTCCCCTTTTGGTCCCTTGCTGGAGTACGCATATGCATATGCACGTGGAATTTGCTGCGGGATTGTACAATCCCTTTCCCTACTGATATAAGACCTCAACAAGCACAAAAAAGGACCTTTTCCCTCCACCGGTCTATGAGAACGCGTAACAGCGCGATCGGCGACGCCACGCTGCGAGTAGATACCGGTACGGTAACAGCCCACGGGCTCTGGGGAAACCGTTGTGAGCTCCACACTGTCGCAACCCCATGGGGTACTGTACCAGTTACCGAAAATACATACACCCGACATGGCCCGCAGACTGGAGAAATATTACCTAGGTTACCTTTTGCCAGGACCGTCCGGTGGTGGCCAAGACGAAGGGTTTCCGGTGGACTGGGCTTGGCTCAGCCTGGCCTTTGTGATTGGCTCCACTTTTTATGGTGGAAAGAAAGAATGTGGTGGTGCTCCGGAGCAAAAAAAATCCTCGAGACGAGAGCTGACGCTAAACTGGGTACCGTAGACTGGGGCTGGGCTTCCTTGTCATCATCCTGACCTGACACTGACAGCCGATATTACCTATTGTAGTATATCCGAGCGCGCGGCTCAGTCAGCGAACCACGCACCAAGACCTGCCCAAGACGCTTAGGCATCCCCCTCCCCATCCGTGCGCATAAAAAGCCCCAACCACAACCGTCTTTCCCCGCAACGCACTTCTCACCCAAGATCTTGGAACAACATCTCGGCTGGCTTGGCCCGGGCCCCCCCCCACCCCTGAAACAAACCAAACAACCTCCAACACCAAGAAATATGGTGGCTTGCCAATCCGGCTTTTTTGCAACGCGACCAAGAACCTCCAAAGAATTTTGCAAAGACTTGCTGTGCTTGTGCCGTCTGGGCTGGTTTGACTGGAAAATGCAAATTTACGAGGGTTGTTGGTGCTTGTTGTTCCGAGTGAAGAGTCTTGGTGTTTTCTTGGGTATTTTTGCCTTGTTGGGGATGGGGGTTGGTGGGAGGTTTTTTTTGAGTCACGATGGGCGAATCTGGGTGGGTGAGACTGATGTTTAGGTATGGTGGGCGTTTGTCCAGCTACTATTTGTTTCAACACTTTGCAGTCTGTGGCCTACAGTGTAGGTATACTGGAAAACTTGACTCGTGCTGTTCACATTGTGCTTATGTTCTTCCAGCGAGGGGTTTTTTCGTGTCGGCCGTATACAGTACCTACCGGTACAGACGCTCATCAAACGAAATCGCATGACCACCGAAAGTAAGACTCCGATGTAGAGCCCGGACCCCCCTCCCCCGCGTTCACTAGCTAAGTATGCCCAGCTACTAGACAAGTCCTCGCCGCGCTTTTTCGCCTCAAGCTTGCTTATTTGCCATCCCGCCGGTGGTTCGACAGGTGACCCAAGACCAGGAGCAAGCAGCGGGCACACTTGGCCATAGGGAGGCCCCCCGCGCTACATAGCTGACCTTCGCCATCACCCGCGTCAAGACTTCTTCCAAGACGGCCGAGAGAGGCGTCTTGTCTTTCTTGGAAAACGCATGCCATGCGCGGAGAAAAACTAGTCACTTGCCGTGTGTTTTCGGGAACCTGGTTAGAGATGATTCGGAGGCGAAATATGCTAGACGGTCTAGTAACAACAAATGATTATGAGGGAGGGGTGCTGGTACTTGTGTGTATAAGAAGAGACTGCATGTCCGCCGGAGATTTTTTTTTCTCTCTCCCCAGATCATCCAGCTTAGTATCTGGTGGTTCAACGACATTTTTTGTCATACAATTTGATTTGGTCCTAGATTACTACAGTCACATCTCAATTGCTTTTTCCACTATTTTCCCCCTCTTGGGACACATCATCACAAGCTGAATAAACAACAACCATGATGGAAGACAAGAAGAACGAGGTCGTCACACTGGAGCAGACGCAGACGCAAGATGAGGAACTCATGAAGTCGACGCCCATCATCGGCAAGGTCGACTACTCTGGAGCCTACGAGAAGACGGATCCACGAGAAATTGCGCTCGTCAGGAAACTCGACAGATGGATCATGCCCATGTTGTGGTCCATGTACTGGCTCAACTACCTTGGTAAGGACACTTGCATCCCACACTTCTCTTCTTCAGTGGAGAACAACATGAAAAGCCTTTACTAACATCCATATCCCCTCTCTAGACCGCAACGCCATCGCCCTCGCCCGCCTCGATGATCTAGAAGAAGATCTCAACCTCAGCAGTACCCAATACCAAACCTGCGTGAGCATCTTATTCGTAGGATACCTCCTAGGCCAGATCCCCAGCAACATGTTTCTCAACCGCACACGTCCCAGTCGCTACATGGGCATCTGCATGGCTCTCTGGGCAATCGTATCCTCTCTGACGGCCCTGTCAAAAGACTTTACCGGCTTACTACTCACCCGCTTCTTCCTCGGTGTAACAGAAGCACCATACTACCCCGGCGCCGTGTACCTGCTCTCCATGTTCTACACGCGCAAGGAAGTCGCCACGCGCATTGCCATTCTCTACACGGGCAATATTCTCGCCACTGCTTTCGCAGGGTTGATTGCGGCGGGTATCTTCCACGGCTTGGGCGATGTAGGCGGTATCACGGGCTGGCGATGGCTGTTCATCCTCCAGGGCGCTGTGACCTTTGTCATCGCCGTCGTGGGGTTCTTCCTTCTCCCGGACTTTCCACATAATACCTGGTGGCTTACCCCTGCGGAGCGCGAACTCGCCACCAACCGCATGGCCTTGGACACGGTGGGCAACAAGGGCGAGACATCAGTGTGGGCTGGGTTCCGGCAAGCGGGAAAAGACCCCATGGTCTGGATCTTCGCTGCCATGGCACACATGCACTTGGCGGCTAATGGCTTCAAAAACTTCTTTCCTACGGTTGTGCAAACACTCGGCTTCGGGCAGACCGTCACGCTCGTTCTCACCTGCCCGCCTTACCTCATCGCTGGCGCCGTGACCATTTGGGTGTCGTGGTCGTCTGGCAAGTTCAACGAGCGCACATGGCACATTACCATTTCCAAAGCGGTTGCTACGTTTGGCTTTGGTCTCGCGTGTGCGGAGATAGGTGTTGCGGGTCGCTATGTGGCCATGGTCATCTTTACCATTGGCACGTATGGTGTCAACTCGTTGATTCTGGGTTGGTGTGGATCGACGTGTGGTCAGACGCCTGAGAAGAAGGCTGTCGCTATTGGTATCGTTACTACTGTTATGAATGCCTCGTTTATCTGGTAAGTCGTCGTCCCTTCCCCCTACCTATATACTCCAGTCGTTGTGGGTGGGGAATGAAAAGCACGAGCTAACAGTATTTCTAAAGGACACCATACCTCTGGCCCAAGTCCGATGGCCCACGCTATATTATTGCGTTGAGCTCTTCGGCTGCTTTTAGCGTGGCGACTGCGATGCTGGCGTGGGTGGCCAAGGGTTGCTTCATGCGCAAGAACAAGACGCTTCGTGAGGAGGATAGTGATAACCAGATCTTTTATGTCTACTAGACCATTTCTTTCCCCTTTCTGGTGGCTATGGAAAAGTAAGGTTGGTAAATGTATGGTATGATGCGAGAATATCGGCTGCAGGGAAAAACAGCGCAGATAGATGGATGGATTGATATCAACAACAATTATCAACAACAATAGAAGCTGATTGCCTTGTGATCAAGTGATGACCGAGAGTGAAGTGTTCTTTCGTACCATCTCATTTGCTCACCTGAGGCTAAGCGATTTCCCACAAGTAGAGAAAGCAACAGCGCATGTACCTTCCTTCGTAGGTACTTGTAATCATACAAACCACGTGACCCGCCACCTACCCTCACCCAGCAAACCCCTCTCAAGAAAACCAAGCCCACATAGTCAGTCCTCTTACACAATTAAAATCCTCCTAGCACACTCGCACTATCCACCTTGCGTCAAAAAAAAACTGCAAAAAGAACGAACGGCTGCGGAAGCAAAAAGAACGGCTGCCGTGGCTTGTGAGCAACCGCTGAAAACCATAATGGTTTTATCACGTACTCGAACATGCGGACAACCACGACCACCAAGGTAATGTCGATAATTACGTCGATTGATGGTAGGCCGTGTGCTGACCGTTCACGTCCGATTCCGCCACACTGTGTTGCAACATGTGTGGTTTTGATGGTAGATTGTTGATTTCATAAACCTATATAGTACATTACAATGTAGAAGTAGCAGTCATCTTTCGCTAAGCTGTTGCCTAGGGCGTAACGTCCTGTGCATAAACATGCGAACGCCCTTCCGGTAGGTAGCCTTCCAAAAGCGGAAACCCCACTAGTCTAGTTCCGCTCCACCAGAAACTAGGCAGACGCGTTTTTTTCTTGCACATCGCGCGGGGGAGGGCAAAATTCCTGTGCGGCTGAAAAGCATGTCAGGGAGTTACACGGCAAGAAGTAGCGAATCAGAGGGAGTGAAGTGGTTGCGCGGAGACGGGATGGGAAACGGGTGGGCTATTTGGGGCCAAGTTTGATGGGACGGACGGGTGGGCTGGTGGAGGGGTGTATATATATATATGTGTACTTCGCTGCCGTTTGTTGGGAAGAATGTTTTTTTCATTTCATTAGAGACACTACTACCAGCGTATGTGTGTGAGTGAGATTTTGCATCATTCCTCTCTTCTCTCATGTTGCTAGAGTCAGGGAGAGAGAGAGAGCGCTGTGCAGACTACAGCCCCGAGCAGCTAAAAGAGATGACCCCAAACAAAAGAATATGGTAAGGAAACCGAGGTATTATTTTCATCATCATCATCCCAAAGCCGAAAGAAAAAAACGCCAGAGCCATGCTTTTGTGTCCTCGGGTAATGTCAATCTGTGGACAAGCCGCCGGATTTCGCCAAAGTAAACATAAACCGAAAAGAGTAAGCGGAGAAAACAAAACAGGACATCAGCGGCATATACGTAAGCGGGGAAGGCAAATGTCGCCTTCATTCAAGACCGACGGGGTATCGGTTGTCGAGGTGCTCTGACGTGCTGTGTTCGATGTCGCCTTCCATCTCTATCACGTCTCCTCCCGCCCGTCTCGACAAAGTTGGCGGGCGAATGTGTCAAGTTGTGGTTCCCACCTTTGAGTTCCTTGAGGTCTTCGTCGTCAATCAGTCTGCGCTGCCATAGAAATTCGAAGAGGTGGAAGTCTGGCCTGGATGTGCGCAGCGTCTGTCCCTGCATGACGTGGTCATATGCCACATGCTCCATGCGCAAGTCCCATGCAGTCCTGCCAGACTCGCATGTCACGGTCCAGTCGCACAGCGGACACTGGGCCGTCTGCGGGGGCTCTTCTCCACGAAGGTGCGATGCGCAGTGCACCTCCCATTCCTCCTTGTTGTCGAACATGTAGCCGCAGTTTAGGAACCAGAAGACGCATTCAAACATGGGTGTTCGGCAGTGCATCTCTGGTATCTCCAGTATGCCATCGTTGTTCCGCTCGACTAACAGCGGAACCCCGGAGAAGGTGCCGGCTAGGCCAGTGCATATGCTCGTCTCCGTCGGCGTCGAATCGGTACAGTACGAGCGCAGTGAAGGCGGGCTGGCGATTGACGCGTTACCCTGATGGATGAGAGCAGGCGCCATGGACGACCCGCTCTTGACCGTGCTCCCCTCAAGCAAGTCGGCAATGCCCGCCTCGTCTAGATTCTGTAGATATTCGGAGCCAAAATGCACCAATCGAGTGGTAACGTCGGGTTCACCCACCCAGTCGTTGAGCATGGACGCAATCCCGCGATTGTTGCGTTGGAGGTTTGCCAGCGACATGCTCGCGCGGCTGGCGGGGTCCGCTGTTGTGGCGCGTGCATCAGCCTCAGGCAACTCGCATCATTGGGGAGCACTGGGAGGATGCTTATTTCAGCCTTGCGAACAAAAAGGCTCACAAGGGGCAGTACAAGCGAATCAGGACTCACTGGGTGTTGGGAGCGGATGGCCCAGCATGGTGTCTGGAACAGCAATACTAGGACCAAGGATGGTTGGCATTTAGCGTTATCGCGGGGTCAAAGCCGTTGGTCTCAAGAGTCGGCTTTTTCACCGAAACTTCACCTTTCCTGGGCACGGATCAGAGCGCCTTTATGTTGGAGAGAACAGGGCATCCAGTCGAGCAGAGTCATATGCCCAAGTTGAGGCTCTGCGGAGGTTGCGCGATAGACTCGTCGATCGACCCCGCCCATCTTCACCACTTCACCATACCTACCATGTGCATGTGCACACCCAACGCATCCATCACCGACGGCACCTACTCACCACACCAGCCAAACCACTTGTATCGGAGCATAGCGCAGCACCTCGCCATGCCACGGCCCGCCTTCCTGGCCGAGCGCCAATCGATTGGGGCGGAGACCTGCAGATGACGGTTGTCTGCAGATGTGGGGGGAGTCTCGTTTGGACGAGCGGACAGCTGCTCCCCACCTCCGACCGCCTTTTCGATACTAGAACTATGCGTTTAGTATGGTGGTATGTCGGTGTGTTACTTGTATATGCTTTTTTGTGTGTAACCGATGTCCGGCTATGCTCGGAACCACCCGTCCAGGGCGGACAAGCCATGCGACAACATCTTGGCGTTCTACTGCTCCGCTCTGCGATGCGTTTCATGCCGGGTAATTCATGCCCCATCGAGCAGTCTGCGACACCCATTCCAATGCATACGCCTCGTCATTTGCAGAATGTGTTTCTGGATTCAGTTTTGCCAGCGAGAATGCAGCGAAACGAACTTGACTCCGGTGTTGGCAACAGTCTTTGAACATCGCCAACGCGAGTATTCTGCCCTGATACGCTGAGGCTGAATTATCGGAGTTATCCTGCCGGGTGACAAAACGCTACTGTCTCATATTCGGGGAAACTCTGCTGTTACCGCGCGTTCAAACGGGGAGTCAGCCTTATTTTGTCTTCGCCGGGACCCCTTCATGCGCTTTGCTTTTCTGTGACCAAGCGTCGCAGCACTTCAACGTTATCCTTGGACTTTGTACATCCCTCTTTTGCTAAGTCGCTGCGCGACAAACGTTGCAGTTGCGGCCGTCGTATTAGTATACGTTCGTTATAGAAGGAGACCAACGGATCTTCCATGCGCACACGGCTCGGAATCGCCAAATCACGGATCGGTAAACGTACAAGCCCCCCGGCGGCTTCGTCGACATGCCAACGCTCCACGCCTTCTTCAACCTTCCTACGGTACTCCTCGCAACTCTAGTTGCTCGCGCGTACGCAGACGATGGTGCTATCGATGACGGGAAAACCTCTCACAGGCCTACTTACGCGACCGCACTTACCGGTGGTGAGGGCTGCAAGTTTACCGACATAGAGGAGATTCGCGATGGCTTCTCGGAGATGACGAAGCTCTTGGCTGCTGCCACCCCCTTCGATCTCACTTCTCAACCAGCACGAGAGCTCTTTGGCTCGTCGATACTGGGGAATTATACGGATCTGATTGCGACAAATCTACAGCGGGCCGCAAATTATGCTGTACTGGTGGGAGCACATGGCGCAGTAAATGCAGACATACACATACGATGCGACGACCCCATGAAGCTCTGCAATAAAGGCAACAAGCGAGAAGGCGACCACGCGGCCTACAACATTGGAAACGACCCCCATGTAGTCTTCTGTCCCGACTACTTTGACATGGACTCGCTCGATGCACGCATTGACAAGAAAGCTCAGAGCCAAATAGAAAAGGACCGGTTGATGGAATACTACAACCGCGCTTCCCTTTGGGCGCGAATGGTCATGCACTTTGGGGAAATTGGCACAGCTGTTGTCCAACGCCCCGCACCCGCGCCGCCCAACGCCACAAGCGAGTGGGTCATTACTGAATCCCGGGGCGCAATGAATACCTCTGTGCTCGCCGGTGTACTCAACGAACAGCCTGATAGGCACAATGATCCACCAACCCTCAAGTACGCGTACGGCGCAACACGCGCGAAATTACTCGCTGTTTTATCAACACAGATGCCGTACGATGCTGCTAATAATGCAGAGAATTATGCATTGTATGCGCTGGCACAGTACATCATAAAGAGAAGGGGGTTCTATCCTGCTGTCCCGATCATGGACTTTCCAAACGAGGCGAGTGTGCTTACGAATGAGAATTTGCAGGATGGAGAGCGGGTCAAGTATGCGTACTTTGATGCGACGGATGTAGTGTAAGTTGCTGTTTTCTTTGGTGCAATGTGGGATGAGAGCTGATAATGGACAGTGCAAGACCTGCGAATATGGCGTTGAAGGGTGCGCCGCTGCCGACTTCGGATGCGTCGGCCAACGTTGTATCATCTGCGGGGGCAGGTTTGGCGGCCATTGCAATGACATGCTGTTTCCTGTTTTCATCAATGGGGTGAAGCACGTACGGCTAGCAGACAACACCTCAAGTGAACAGGAACGGCTGGGCTGACATGGATCATCGGCTTGGCCACCATATCATTCTGATCCACAACGGGGCCGGGGAACAGGCTGCAGATAACTGCAACGTGCTGTATTCGCGGAGTGTGGACAGTGCATCAATACGAGGTCCGACATTGATCGAATGATTGCACAGGCCCCATCGGAGCCTCCGACTTTTCTAGCTGAGAGTATCCCGGCTTGGCGTGCATGCTCCGACCCCCTGAAGCCTAGGATCCGATCAAGGCTGCCTAGTTCCCGAGCGGGAGGTAAGAAGAAAAAAGGGTTCCTGGAAGGGTGGGCGAAAGAGGCTAAGAAGGTATTGGAGAGTTTGTAAGCATGGCGTCCCGGCCTCCCAGACCAAGAAGTAGACGTCACGACTTAGTTAATTGGGAATGAGAGGCTTGGAGTAGACAAGTTGCAATAGCAACAAGGCTGGCGGGGTTAACGCTTGACACAGGGGAGAAATATGAGAGATTCCTAATGTACAGATGTCTGTGAAGGCGGTGCTGTGATGACTCAAATTACCTTCAGGCCGTGTTATCCGTGTTATTGAGGACGAGTGAAATTGATGGTTTTGTCCATTGGCCGTATGTTATATTGCAGGATGCCAGTGACCGTGTCCTGCAACACAGCCGCCCGCCCGAAGAATCTTCGTTCGGATTAAGCCGAAGGAGTGTCGTACGAGCGTCGGTGTCCGTAAACCGACTACTGTGGCTACCGTGGACTCAAATGGTGATCTGCAGCCGAGGCGACGAAAAGCTAACATGAGCATGACAATGTGAGCCGAGGACATGGCGGGGAACCCTAACGCATCCAATACAGCAACTGCTCGCGCCGTGTTAGATGATGCAACAAGCATGCTGCACACAGTAAACAAGCCTGCCCCCCCAGACTGGGCACCACCCCCCAGATCTCCCGACCCCAGGGGCGATCGATACATGTATGTAAGCCAGCTGGAGAATATGTCGTGTGATGGGTGAGAAGCAGTAGTCAAGCAGGGCGCGGAGGATTATTTCTTCTTTTGCCTAATAAACGGTTGGGGGAATGCGGGGATGGCTGGCGTATTTGAGCCAAAAGATGGATGCTGCTACGACGAACAAGGCGACATGCAAACCCTATAGCGTTTAGAAAGAAGCTATAGCGTTTAGAAAGAAGCCCATGGCTGTCACTAAGGGCGGCGTAAGGGTGAAAGGGATGTCGTCCGGGGCCGTTCGGAAAGCTTGGCCGTTAGACGGCAGGTAGTGTTGGTAGTGGAAAGTAGTGGACGGAGCAAGCGACTAGGAGCGGACTAGCGGCAACAGTGGCAGTAGTGGCAGCTGTGGGCTCATGTGGGCGCAGGACTTCTGGCATGTGAACACGAACTTCTCATGCACGCGTCGATCCGCAGAGCACACAAACACTAGATTGTTCTTGTCCGAGGCACGCAGGCACGCAGAGATCCATGGGAGCTGTATGCCGGGGGTGCGATTGCTCATAGCACCGTCTCCCCCACACTCGACCCGCACCTCTGTCTACTCACCGGCCGTTGCGCACCGTCGCTGTCGCCAGCATCACCGTCACCGGTCCTCACGTCATATGTCCCAACAGCTCCCCAACAACCCCAGTCTGAACCAACTTGAGACGCACCGTCACTACCGGCGACTGTAAGAGAGTCTAGATCTACCCTCGAGCTTGTCTGGCGAATGCGCTAGCCGGGACGTCCTTGTTCCTCTGGCTGCTCTCCAGCCACCACAGCCGCCCTTTCACAATCACTACAGCGCTATATCAAGCTGGATACTCTATCGCATCAGTCGTTCGCGGGGCTCGCGGGTGCTACGGCCAGAGGCCTCCCACGTCCCGCCATGAACGACAAGGATCCGCCGCCATTTGGCTGTACGTTGACCTGCACTGCTTACAAAGTAAAGTGACTGTGATTGTGACTGGGCTGACAGTGTAATTAGACACCTTCTCCAATGACTTCTTCGAGAGCATTCCCTCAGCCTGCGACAACAACGGCCAGTCCATCCTCAGCGACATGGAGAACCAGCACTTGGACAATTTCTTTTCCTCGACAAATCCCTTCGACATCCTCGGCTCGCAAGACATGGAGTCCAAGGCAAGCGCGCACGACTACAACAACTGGGAGGAGTTCATAGCCCCTCCCACCGTCCACCGCGTCACTAGCACCATACCAGACCAGGCGCGCCTGCAAAACAACTTCCACCACGAACCCCACTATGCGCCGCCTCTGCACTCCGACTACATGGCCAACACTGCCGATGAGCTACAGGTAGCCGCGACACTGTTCAACCACGCACAGCCCTCCTACACCAACGGCCGATCACATAGCCTGCATGCACAGCCACATGCAAATAACAACTTTGCCATACATGGCACTTCCGACTTTAGCCACCCTGGACTATCGATGACTATACCCCCGCATCGTCTCATGGACGAGCGCCTGGGCATCTTGACTCCTAGTCATAATGGCCAGGGCCTGGATACCCATTTTCCACCGCAGTGGCCGACAAACAAAGCGCCACAGCAACAGCAACCAGACTTTGGGCCGCCGCTGCAGAAGCCGCATATGAAGAGATCGTATACCTTTGGCACCGACAACTCATTCAATAGCCCATCCGGCTTCTCCGTGCCTAACGGCCGCTCAGGCTCCTTGGTTGCCGCACCGTCTTCGATAGATGAAGTCGAAGAAACACACCAGCACTTGCTGCGGGCAGTAGCGGGTATTGTTGAAGCTCCGAGTACCAGTCCCACGACATATACACACACAGGCTCTTCGCTTGCCCCTGGACCGCGCGACGACGACGATCAAACCGACGAAGATGTCTCCGACGACGAGCAAGATGATCGGCCGGCCAAGAAGCGGAAAAAGAGCCTAACCAGGAGTGGCAAAGATACTCCCAAGAAGGTTGCACGCAACAACAAAGCCCGCAGAGCGGTCGTGGCTGAAGAAAGCGCCAAGAAAAAGCGGACGGCCGCTGCGGCACAGAAGACGCATCGCGAGAACTTGACCGAAGAACAAAAGCGTAGCAATCACATCTTGTCCGAGCAGAAGCGCCGGGATCTGATCAAACAGGGCTACAAAGACTTGAATGAAGTCGTGCCTGCCGTCCGTGGCGGTGGTCTGAGCAAGAGCCAGGTCCTGGTCGAGGCTGCGAATTTTCTAGAGAAGCTCATCGAGGACAACGAAACATACCGGAGATCAGCCGGGTGAGCATCAGAGCGGGAAAGCGGTTTGTCACTACCACCACGCACTCTTCACGTGTCGATTACAGCTACGCACCCAGTTGGGCACCGACATCGCATCAGGCCTTCTACTCGGACAGGGACAGTCTGTGCTCTAAAATTGTTGCCTCTTTCGGCACATTTGGCCGCGGCTTAAGTTCTTGATCTTCTCCCATCTTTGGACCTCGGTCTCGTTACGTTCTAGGTCCCTGGCAAGCGGACCTCGGCGATGGATACGGGGAGAGAGCTCAGACTAAGAGCATTCCCATACATTTAGTTTACCTTACGGAGTTATGGAAGGCTACGATACCCCACGAGGAAAGCTGGAACTTGTGCAAAAGCACACGGACTTGAGAGAAAAAAACTTTGTAGATACACCCCCCCCCCGGTCTCATACCCTTCTTTGCACATATATGATCTTAATGTCTGCTATCATTCCTCCATCTGCCTATCCCACCCCTCAAACTACCATCCAATCTTTCACTCCACCTTGGCCTTCTCTCCCATCCCCGTCTCAGCAGCCCCTTCTTCCTTTGGAATAACTATCCGCATAGCCTCATCCCTTACCCTCGCACCCCCGTACTCCTGGCCCACGGGCACACCAGGCACCCTACTACTCCGTCGCCCCGCATTCGCTCCCGGCCCAAAAATTCGCTTTGGCTGCCCCGCGTAGTCGCATCGCCCGTGGTCGTTGCAATAGCCCGTTTTGCACTTTGCATTGCTGCGGCAAGGGGCGCCCAGGCAGGCGTCGGTGGCGAGGCACGGCGTACAACTGCCCCAGTCGCAGTACTCGTTTGCAGAACAGTGGGTTGCGGAGTGGCAGGGGGCGGCGTGGTGGTTTGGCGGCAGACAGATTGGCGCTGACGGCGCTGTTGACGCTGTTGCCATTGCAGAAAGCGTGAACAGAGCAGGGAGGGTATCTGGATAGCACGTCCCACGGGGATCGTTGGGTTGCACACCAAGTCCCCCCCGTCGCCGCGGTGTGTTGGGCAAACCCGGTATACTACTCCTCCATTTCCACTGCAGCTCGGGCTGTCGTATCGTCTGCCTCGCAGCACACGCACCACACTTTCCGTCTTCACAGCGCAAATGCGAAAGACAAGGCGCCTTGCTATTACACTTATCTCCCACTTTCCCCGGCTGCGCCTCCCCGGGTACCCGACACACGCTATTCTTACACAGCAGATGCGGCTCACACCCGTCAGCCGCGTCGCACAAGTGTCCCTCGCAGCCAAACGTGCAGTCGCTCTGCTCAAGAACGTACGGGTTCAGCGGAATGGAAGTCATATTTGAGAGACCTAGGGGCTCTAACTTCCATTCTTGCGAGTGATCTGATGTTAGCATTGCGCGTAGGTATTGTTCTGTTTCCTCGGTCGCGGTGGGTGGCAGGATCTTGAAGGGGGGAGGGAGGTAACGCGACCAGTTGAAGGCGGAGCGCGTGGTGAGTGCTTGGGTGAGGATGGAGCGGAGAGCAGTCCACGTGGTGTATTGTGGGCGGAGGGGGTTGATGCGTGGGGATTTTGATTCGTCGAGGGGTGTGAGGTGGGAGTATAGCTAGGGTTGGTTGGTTTGGGGTTAGTTGCTTGTTTCTCTTTTTGAGAGATAGAGAGAGGAGATGGGATGGTGAAGGAGGAGAAAGAAACAACATACCCAAGGCACCCCCCTATAATTCAGCGCAGCCCCCTGATCCCAAACCGCCTCCTTCTTATAAAACAACCCAAACTCGTCATTGTGCACATAACTCCACTCCTCCACTAGCAACAACTTGCCGCTCGCCTGCGCCCGCCCCGTCAGCGTATTTCCCGGTACAAACATGTCTGCCCAGGGTGTCCCCGCCGTCGCAGTGTTCTGCTTGGCGTAGTACCCGTGTATTCCAATAATGTCAATTGCAGCGCATTCGAAGACGCTGTCAGGAAAGTTCTCAATACCGTCGGGTGATTGGGGGCCCGACACACCGCCGCTTATGACGGCGATGGAGGAGCCAGAGAGGTTTAGCGTAGTGTGCAGGTATGTGGATATATCGCAGATCCAGGATTCGCCTGCGGGAATAGGCCAGATTGGGGTGAAGGGTGCGTTTTGGATGTCGATGCCCTGTTTGATTGGGGGGAAGGGGATGTGTTAGTTTTGAGTGAAGATTTCTTTGCTCTTTGAGGGGGGTAGGATAGGATGGGCTTGGGAGGGGGAAGGGAGAAGAAGGACGTACAAGGATAACTTCTGAGAGCGTGCCCCATGGTCGGCCGTCAAAGTTCTTGGATGGATAGTGTTTGAAGAAGACGCTAAGACGTGTTTTGTAGAGTTCGCGGTCTGTAGAAATGTTAGAAAGAAGGGGAGGAGTTGGTTGCGGTTTTACTAAGTGTTGTAGTCTTGTGTGTTTTTTCGCGTGCTTGGAAGGAAGGAATAGTTCGCGTACATTCGTCTAGGCTGTAGAAGTCGAGAAAAGCGCCGTTGAGCTTCTTGCAGTAGGCGTCGCAGGGTATGTCGTTTGAGCCTTGGAGGGCGTGGGCATCATGCGGTGCGATGATGACTTTCATTTGGCCTAGTTCCTGTTTAATTTCAAATATGTATTGATGGGTAGGTAGGTAAAAACCGCAAATTCTAGCCATACCTTTTGACAAATGATGTATCGCAGCCAAGGTATCGTCAAACTGATCAAGCATGGACTTGTCGAAGCCGCCTAGCTCATTCTCTGGCTAACATCTGTTTGTTAACAAACCCAACCACAATTTTTTTCATAGTAAATTGGTTCTTACATCGGGATGTAGCTCATCTGGCCTTACTATTTTCGTCCCCTCATTAGCTCAGCTCAACCTAAAAGAAAACAGGCGGAAGATATATTTACTAAACAACCGAATCACTCTCGCCCCACTCTTCACAATCTCTCTAATCGTATCATCACGATGCTGGGGCGTGAAGAACTGTAGTTGAGGGTAGTTGACACCACCGAATGAGTGGTGATTAGCCGTGATCCTCAAGCTGTTGCTCTCGGCAGCAGCTACGCGCTCCGTCCAGGAAAGCAGTGACACCAGGGCCGATAGAAAGACTGTTGGAAAGAGCATTATTTATCTCTCAGTTAACGAATAGGGAATGCATAAAGAATGTGATGAGAGAAGAAAACTGAATGTTAAAAACAAGTTGTTTATAAGACCATGGGCTGCCTATATGTCCATCTTCTCATCATCTGGACACGTGTAAGACGGGGTTTTGCGACACGGTAGGTACCGTAGAGTATTTGTACATAGTATAGCCCGCATGTGTTTAACGACGGCGGACTAAGGTCGTTATGCGGGCGCCGTTTGGAGGCGGCTCATATGGGTATATTAATTGCTGGTGGAGGGGTAGCCAATGGGAGGGCGGGTTGGACTGGCGATGTGCAGGGGTGCTGGGTTGAGCGGCGGAACGGTGGGATTTCACCCACGGGGTACTTGTTTCAACGTGACTTTTGGGGATTCGGGGGGCTTTCTTTTGAACTTGGGGTGATGGGCTGGGGAGGTGGAGGGAGATTAAGAGTGGGTTGGGGGAGGAGGGGCGGGGGCGATGAGGAAAGGGACTGTGATGGAAGGACGAACGTTTTTATTGTTGATGCACTCCCCATTGCTGAATGCGTGGGATATCTGATATGAAAAGAAAATGGAGATCGACTGTACCAGAACTGACTCCTTCTATTACCGGAGTCACTTTTGCTTCAGAAGTACTGATCCAACGGACTAGGCTGAGCACGCAACAAGCTGTACTCTTCTATAGCGATCGTCAAGTTCGCTGTAGGAATCTTTGAGACCAGCTTCTATTCTGTCCGGTACTGCGACTGGTGTATTTGGGATGTGACTGACGCGTCCGATTTTACAAACCTACTGTGCTGGTTTTGTTTCACGGTTGTGGACTATGCCTTTACGTAGTACATCAGGCTGACTGGCTGTGTTCGCTGTATAGAACGTGGTAAGGTATTCGCAAAGGTTGCAGGATGTTCTTCAAGTCGGCTTCTCGCAAACAGCTTCAAGTCGCTCGAGGGTGGCCAGGACTTGCTCACCAAGAGCCTCACCACTGGCTGAGGAGGGAAAGCGGCCATGCCGAAGGTCACTGAGCGCGCTAACAAGGTCTTGAACTTCACTCAAGACTCTCCTGTTCTCTTGCTCTATTTCAGCAATCTGTGCCTCCATGCTCTGGCATGCCTCCTCGATGTCGGAGTGAACGGTTTGTAGCGTATGCGGTTTCTTGCGACTTTGTCCGGACAGCTGTGCACAACGTCAGTGATGACCCCGATGATGACGTACATACGAGGATAATACCTCTTCTTCCATCCCAAGTGCAACATGATCCAGTCCTGCAACAGTCGCATCGTCCAGTTGACGCCTCTCGTGTGCGTATTCGCGCCTCAGCTGCTTGGATCGCTTGACCTCATCGGCTATGTCTCGGCGTACAAGTTCGATTTCTTTTTCTCGCAGTCTGTGCAGCTCCCGGTAAATGTCTTGGACGGCCGGATTCGCACGGTGAGCACGGGGGAAGATGTCGGTGAAATCACGTAGTGTGACAAAGTCGCGTAGAGGAGCGGGTGCCAGAAGGAAGTCACCGAGGATCTTGGCTTCTTGTAATGACATTGTTGCGGTAGCAGCTGGTGAGTTTGAGTCAAATCAGACGTACATGTACGGTTGCCAGGTCAGTGTTGGTTGCAGGTTGCTCCAAGCATGAAGAAGATCGGGGGGGGGGGCGCGACGCGTGCTGGTCCGTGCCTACTCCAGAAAAGACTCCCGTGAGATGCGCCTGCGTCGACTTTGAGCCAACGTTGAACCATCTTTCATCAGACCCATCGACTTGCTTCCAGTGTTCGAAACAAAAAGGCGCGGTATTACGGTACAGTATTGATCATCTTCCACGGGTCCATCTTAGCGCTAGCAACACGCGATACGTGGTCGTGGAATCTTCCGCACCCTCACGCCTTCGCTCCTAACTCCCCAAATCTTCAACCCCAAATTTGTCACTTTTCAACGCAATCATGGCACCTGCAGCTTCTGCAGAGCCGGCTTATAAGAAAGACGAGAAAACGTACTGCTTTCATCACGAGCTGTTATATGAGGCCAAAGTTCTTGAAGTGAGACCTGCAGACAACGAGAAGAAAAATGGATTCGAGTACAAAGTGCACTACAAGGGCTGGAAGAACACGTACGTATACCCCTGATAGCTGGTTCTGTTTGCTTCTACCCGCCTTTCACTGGATTTCTCACTGCGAAAGTCACGTTCACCGCCCATTACCCTCACTTCTGCCCCCTTGTCCCCCCACCCCACCACAAGCATTCATTTGCACCTACAGCTCTCAAATAGCCCATCGTCTTCCACCTCGATATTCTTATCGACCGTTGAGGGTGACTGTTAACATTTCGTAGCTGGGACGACTGGGTCCCTGAAGATCGGCTTCGCAAGCTGACGCCTGAAAATCGGGACTTGGCTAACAACCTGAGGCACGAAATGCTGGCTGCTCAGCGCGCTGCACGAGCTGTACCTGCACCCGTTAAGAAGAAGGCGCAAGGCTCGACTCGCGGCAGCGAAGAACGCCAAACTTCCGTCACTGCTGCGCCTCGCGGCCAGAAGAGGGTCCGCGACAACGACCTGGAAAAGGTATTCACTCAACATCACAGTATTGATCGTAGTCTACATTCTCGCTAACTATTCTCATAGGAAGCTTCTTTCCAGAGTAAGCTAGCAGTTAGGATCTACATGCCGGATAGGTTGAAGAGTCTCCTAGTTGATGATTGGGAAAACATCACCAAAAATCTGCAGCTCGTACAGCTGCCCTCAGCTCACCCTGCCGGCGTTATCCTAGATGAATACCAGAAGCACGCCATTGAAACAGGAAGCCGTACCAGTACCGAGCGTGACATCCTTGAGGAGGTCATTGCGGGTCTGAAAGAGTACTTCAACAAGAGTGTCGGTCGGCTTCTCTTGTACCGGTTTGAGCGCGAGCAGTTTTATGACGTCTGGACACGTACCCAGCAACCCACTGATGATCTCGCTGGCAAGCCACTCGCTGATATTTACGGTGGCGAGCACCTCTTGCGCCTTCTAGGTAAGTACCCTACAAGGTCTTATGCACGACTATGGCTAACTAGTATATCCTAGTCACCATGCCTGAGCTCATTGCGCAAACCAACATGGATCACCAGGCTGTCACGCGTTTGCGCGAGGAACTTAGCCAGATGACTACGTGGTTGGCCAAGGATGCTCAAATCAACACCTTTTTTGTGCCCACTTACGAGAGCCCAGGCCAGGCTTATATCGACAAGGTCAAGTCTAGTACCTAGGCGGTCAAAACATCCGCCGTGGACTCTCTCCAGTCTGGGGACCATGCAGGTGTCGATTTCGTTGACAGACGTATCACTCGTACCCGCAGTGGGAAGACCAAACTCAACACAGGCGACGAGTGAGTCATGGACAGTTTGCACTTTATTTCGTATCACTATTCCTGCATTGCCAAGGGACTTGGGGCATTGTTCAGATGGCGCACTGGCGTTTCAATGAGGGATGGCTCAAAGTGCGAGCTTTCCGTGTATGGGTAACTGGGGGCATGCTATCAGCAGGGTTAAAGTATAATAATGCAGGATTCCATTACTTCTTGTGTTGTAGATTCTATCATAAGCCTTTGATGACGCCTTTTAATACTCCAGCTGCCCAGTTCAGGCACTTTGTCATATCGCCCTCTGCCTCGTTAGGCATACCATGTATACCAACGTTTTGACAGACGTCTGGGTCCAATTCGCTGTCCACGTTGCCATACTTGAACAAAAACTTGTGATCCTGGACATAGTTTGGCCACACAATATTATCTACGTAGCCTGGAGGGTCTTGCCAAAAGCCCTCTAATGTCACGTAGCCGCTTCTTGCCTCTCGCCTCCGCTTTGCTGTCTCGTAACTCGTGCGTAAAAAGAGTTTAACGTCAAACAGCTCGCGAATATCCTTCATATCTTCGGAGAAAAGAAGGAAGCCATCAACAATGCAAATGCGCCGGCTCTCCCACTCGGGCTTCCCTTGGAGCCATGTGCGCACCTCGTCTCTCAGTCTTTGGATTTCAGCTTCTGGTACGTGGTGTTCGCCCACGCTGTTTTGGTCCTCTTGGCTGACGAGCCATTCCGGGCTCTCGCCCCGCTCTTTGATATGCTGCAGTGCGGATTTGAGCTGTGGGCGATTGATCGATTCTATACAGTCCCAGTCCTGGATGCCGTTTTTGACGGGAATGTCGGCGTCGGTCTTGTAGAAGTCATCGAGGTGAAGGAGGAAAAGTTTGGAGGCAGGGAATATGTCGCGCAGAAGCCGGGAGAGGGTCGTTTTTCCTGAGGAAGAAGGTCCAGATATGCCAACAAGGAGAGGTCGAGACATGGTCGTTGGTCTGGTTGCGGGGCTGTCCGTCTTCACTACACACTTTCTACCTTCTACGTCTATGCCAATTCGGCTATTTACACAGTAGATGTAGTGTAGTGCGGAGGTCCCGTATCCAAAAAGCAATGAGCCCCAGTCCCAAATGCTGGGCGCAACGCATCCCGTCCCGCGTTGATCAAGCCATGGGACATGCATGGATGGTGGGGCTCATCGGGATTTGATCGCCCCTCGGTCCGCTTCCGGTACGGTAAATTGGCCATGTTGCGCGACGCGACAAGATACCCAGTCAGCAGAAGCGTGACATTATCGCATACACCCGTCAACGCAATTCCACAGTCATGGAGCCGTCACCGCTGACGCAAGACTCCCGGCCCGACATCTTCCAGCCCAAGATCATTTCTCTCTACGAAACGCTCTTCAAGGTGCGCTTTCCCACGCCCTGGCGCAGAAGACTAGCTTACACAGTATAGGAAGACGAGGAAGATGTCGAGCTATCCGACGGATTCTGGCAGGAGTTCTTCCTCCACCGGCCAGATACGGTTGGGCTGAAGAAGATGCTGGCCTCGGTTACGCCGGACGATATGCTACACCAGCAAGCACACTCGCAGCAATTGTTCCGCCAGGCCATAGTGCGCGTCAAGCAAGCCAAAGCCCCCGCCGACGAAGTCGCCCTCGAGGTACGATGACGCTGCTGTATACATGGCCTCATTCGCTTACCGCTTAGACCTTGATAGTCTTCCTCGATGCTGCCCTGAGCAAAAAGTATACGAACCCGAGCTCGGATATTATATCTGTCCTCTGCGGTCTCCACGATGCCGACGCTGTCATGACAGATTTCGTAGCCACGCTCGATACGGCTATACGAGGTGGTCGCAGTAGTAGGTGAAGCCTGGGCGATTGAACGGGAGGAACCAGCTGATCAAGTTCAGTATCGGTGCGTCTGAGGGCTGTTCGAGCCACCCTCTCTTTGGCCGCCGCCGGTTTCCAGACCGCGCTCCCATCATACTTTACACATCGCGACCTATTTCCTTCGCTTATGAAGGTACCTATACCGGTCGTGTATACAGCAGTCGTGTAGACACTGACCGCGTACAGTATATCCAAGACTGCGACAACAGTACCGACATCCTACCCGCTCTCTACCTTCTCGGTCTTTTGACAAACTACAACAAGTTCGAGTTTCAAAATCCGTATAGACTGCGGCTAGATGACTTTGTCAACGATGCGATTATACAGGACATGGTAGTCTGTTTTGGGAATACGTGCACAAAGCTACGGGATGCATATGTGGCTGTTCAAGACGATATGCCTGAAGGCTGGACCTTGGGCTCGACGTTAAGCTACATAGGCTTGGGCGCCCTTGCCCCAGCTTCTCGACCAACTACGCCGCAACCCGCGGCTGAAGATGCCAAGTCATTGTTCGCTACACTGTGAGTTCTACATTCCTCACACCGTGTATTAAGCTAATCGTATTTCGCAGACCTGGTCCCGAGATTGGAGTACTACTCTCTACATACGACTTCGCGAATGCTAACAAAGTCTTTTGCTTCAGCCTGGTCAAGTCCGGACTAGAAAACAAGAACGAGCCAACACCCCTTAGCGCCCATCTTTCCTTGACGTCTTACATGTTTCAACATGCCCATCGGTCTACAAGAGCCGCATTGTACACATATCTCAGTCTCTTCATACTGCAAATCCTCGTTGAAGACCAGTTGCTCGTCAAGCGCCTTTGCAGTGACGAGTCGAAGCTTTCTGTCCGCTTATGTCGCCAGAGGCAACCCTATCTCCCTATTGTGAGGGGTGAAAGAGTGCCTGTGGCTATAATACTGGACATCATATCTGATGGTATCAGCCACAACCTTCGGAGGCGGTTAGACGTTGACTTTTACATGTGAGCATGCCTTTTCATCTAGCCAATGCTGAACTAACACCCCTGCTAGTCTCTGTCTAGGTGTCCTCTTACGACTACTCTCGTATCTCAGTCGAGCCAAAGTCCGCATCGCATACCACTGGTCGGAAATGTGGCGGACTCTCCTATCCTTTGTCCGCTTCCTGACAACCTACGAGAGCGATATCAAAACAAACTATAAAGCAAACAGCATGGTCAACATCCTCGTCAACCTGCTCGCCTTTGCTCTTTCCAGCGGCGAAAACTTCCTCCCCGATCCTGCCTCGTACGATGACCTGTTCTACAAGCTTGTCGAGAGCGGCGATATTCTGGTAAAATTCCGAGACGCATATGGATTGTCTGGTCAGTCGGATTCCATGCAGACACTCATTAACGTCTTTTCACATTATCAGTCCTTGCTTGAGAATAATGACAAGGCAAAGGCACGGAGCAAGCATTTGAGTCCTCAGGAGGTTAGCAATATCATCAAGCAGGGGTATGAGACCTTGTCCATTGACGCGAGTGAGGGCTTGGATCGCTGGGAGAAGTTTCGAGAGGCAGATCACAAGTCGCTTCTCAAGAAGATTGCTAGGGCTGCAGTGGAGGATGCTAAGGCGTTGAATAGCGAGAGTTGAAGCTGATATGAGTAGCAAACTACCGTTGGCTACGTGAGGACGTTATCCCGAGGACTTACGAATCAACAACTACCATGACGAGTTACCCCTCGGAACATACTTATCCCTCCCATGTTTCCCCCACTAGCCAATGAATTGAAGTTGGAGTTGCTGCGTATAAGACCCTGCAGTACTGTGCATTGAATAACATTGGATCAACGTGGTGATCGGCATATAAAGAATGCAGGTGCGAAAAATGCTTTACAGCACATGATGTGCAATATTTGGTACAGGCGGAGATTCCAGACCGTGTCAGTGGGTACCCTGTTAACCGCGTCTTTGTCGAAAGCGTGGTCATGGTCTACTGTGTCTGTCTAATGCCTTGGTCCTGCTTAACAAACACCCGCCCATCCATCCCTATCATTTCGTCAACGTGACAACCCGTTTTGTAATCCAATGGCTACTCACTCACTTCCCTACGACGTCTTTGGACCAGGAGAAAGTCCAACGGTAATACACCTCTTCTACTTCCTCCTCTCACAAAGTGAATCAGCTAGTTACTAACAACATACCAGCACAACCATAGCCCCGACAACAATGCCAACAATCCAACCACTTCACCCTCTTCATCCATATACTCGCAACCAAGCCCCTCCCTCCCCCACACCCCAGAATCCTCCCCTCTCCCCTGTCCCCCTCGTTCCAGAAACCCCTACATAACTCCTCCCTCGACAGACTACATCTTACCCGCACCTCCGGCAGTCCGACACTCGCGCAAAGGCGTGGCTGCAGCGGCGTTTTCACACTATGTGCTTCGTCGTGAAGGCACTCGGTCTGAAAGTCCTTGCTCGACGAGACATGGATATCAAGGTACAGATCCACCCGGTAAGGCTACACCAGATACCGGTACCACCGACGCTGCGAAAAAGGACACGCCCGTTATTCTAGCAGTACCTGTCCCAAAGCAAGAGCCAGTCTACGATGTAGTAGCCGTGTACCAAGGACTACGCTTGTGCAGAGTCAGCGATGCAATTCCTTACCGTACGTAACTCCCCTCCCCCCCCCCCCAGTCCTATCTCACCAACCTAATCTGACCTGACCGCAGTACTCGCCCCACCCACCCTCCTCTCCCGCATCCAAGCCATCATAGAAGACGGAACGCGTTTCCCCGCACCCCCCGCCACACGCACCACACACCTCCTCGCCTACACAGCCCGCGACAAAGCCCTCCTCGCCATCCTATCCTGTCTCGCGCTCCCCGCCCCTGTGCGCTCAGAGCAGAAGAACTGGTATGCTCAGGGCCTCGCGACACGGGATGGCTGTCTGGTACTGTACGAGGAGGAGCAAGGAGGAGCTGCTGGTGTTGTTGTACCTGTGTATCTGTCGCTGTGGGGGTATTATAGAGCGGCGGAGGAGTGGATGGTTGGGGATGTGGATGTGGTGTGGCCGGATTTTGATGATGTTGGGGGAGAGGGTGGGGTAGGTCCAGGAGGAGGTGATAGTGTGGTGGCTTTGGGTTTGGGGGAGAACGGGGGCAAGGAGAGTTGGAGTACGAGTGCTTTTGCTGGGACGGAGAGGGGTGAGGTTGATGAGCGGGAGAGGAGGAGGGTGGTGAGGAGGATGACGAGGAGGTGGGTTTGTGGGGTGTGCGCCGTGGCTGTTTGTGCGGTGCTTACGGGGGGCATTGTTTGGGGAGTGATGGTGAGGCATAGAACGGGGTTTGTGGGAGAGGAGTAGGTTGGGTGAAGTGGATGTCGTACACATCAATTGCGACAACACCACCAGCCTCAGTCAGTTCCCTCTATACTGGAAACGGGAGAGAGAGAGCACGCATACAGAGCACGCATACCGCATACCGCATACCTCGAATCTAAACACCCACTAGGTCGGGCTAGAATAGCACACAGCACATGCCCCCTACCTACATCACCAACTCCTCTCCACCATCCTATTCCACAACCTTCACTAACAAAACCCCCCTCTCACCTAATCTACCATCCAGTACCCAGACATCCCTATTCCTAACCATGGCTCGCCACGCCACCCATTACCCTACTGTACCAGGGGCCAAGACCTACCCACCTGAAGTACACTATGTACTACACGACACGGGAAAGCTAGTTGAAGGGAGATGAGTAGGAGGGATTAGGAATGTTTACAGTATGTAGTAGCGATAGTGTTTGATTACTATGGAGTACAAGGTCTAGCTGAAGTTGAGATTATGTACAAGGGGGGTTCATCGCCCCTAAGCTAAACCTTGTCTCCCATCCCATCCCACACCGACCCGCACTTTGTAATCTCCGAGCGAAGCCGTGCCGCTGGCGATAAGTCGGGGGTGTTCGTTCAGGCATGTGTAGTTTGTCACTCGGTGCTGGTGATTGGGTAGTTGAGGGAAGGGGGGTGGAGTGGAGCGGAGCGGAAAGACGAAGGGTTACGATGAACGTGGGCTGGCTGGGTCTGGGCCCTTTTTGTGATCGATAGCCGGGTTGATCGGTTCTCGGTTAGCATGTGCGATGGTGGTGGTGGATGTTGTTGTTCAATGGTGTAATCGGGGGCTGCTGGTGGAGCGCTGGTGGTGTTTGCATGCCCAATTTCCTGTAATACGGAAATAGGCATAAGAAGTACGGATAGCATACGGGTACGGGTACGGGTACGGGTACGGGTACGGGTACGGGGAGAGGGAGAGAGAGAGAGCATGGTTGTGACTGGCTCAATTTGGCAAAAATCTGAATTTCTGAAATGGCGCAGGAAAATGTTGAAATTTTGCATCATTTTACCTGTTGATGCGTCATTTCTCCCTTTTCTCCCTTTTTTTTCCTTTTCAATCTTAGGCAGGAAAAGTCCGCGGAGAGTTCGTTGTGGGATTGTGTATGTACATACTTCCCCTTTTACCACCCCACCACCTCAACAAACTCCTTTGCATCCATAACTGTAGGATATCGCGACTTTGCCGAATTTTGCTGTTGAAGGGGGTCCCAATGTATTGCAGGTGGAGATTTTCCAGTAGTTCAGGAACACGCGGACTGTGCGACGCGACGCGACTCGACCGCGATCGAACCCTATTTTTAGGACCGGGGTGTGTGGCTGCCGGTATGTAAGGTCTAGGCCTGGGCACAAGCTGCAAAAGTGAGGGTGCTACTTGTACGATACGTGTAGCCTGGTTTTGTCTTGTAACAAAACGAAATGAGGTCCGTGAAATGATGGGGGGGCCAGCGTGCTGGGTCGGTCCCTCACTAGTCTGGGGAGGGCAGGGGTGTGCCCAGATGGGAAAGGAGAAGGTAGGATAACAACAATCTTCCGCAGTAGGGGACAGGTGTTTCAAATGGTGGGGGAGGGGGGTGTGGGAGAACGAGAGAAGGGTGTGTGTGTTTATCGTTGCAACAGTTGCAGTTTAACATCAAGTCCCCTCCATCTGGGTGGGGGGAAAAGCAGAAACAGGTGCAAAAATAAATCACATGTTCCACACCGTCCAAGAATAGGTAATCTCGTTACGAGAGAGCCTCACTTCGCAACGATTTTACACTAGATGGAGAGAAAGCGAAAAAAAACAAGCAAAAACTAAAAAAGTCCCCCCGACACCGACTTCACCGACTTCTCCGCCCGCAGGTCGCCTTACCAACCTAACCAACAAGCAGCCCAGCTAGGCAAACTTACCAACCACAAGGGCTCTCTACGGAGTAAAATCGGAACCAACAGAAAGAGAAAAAAAAACTGACGCAAAAGAAGTTTTTTATTTCCGCCGACTGCCCCGCCCGCCGCCTAAGCTTCCCCCCTCAAGCCCACCTGCAACCATACCTAAGACTTCCCCAAGTAACCCAAAGTCCTCCAAGGCAACCCCATCTGAATCGCAACATGAAATTCTTTCGTCTGCAGATACGACTCAGGCAGCCAAGAGCCGAAGAAGAAAATATCACTATGCGGCCACACACACACATAACACGCACATGCACAATACACCGTGACTCCGTACTTGCGTCTATATGGCTCTACAGTATACGGGACCCCACCTACTGTAACAGTTACACCAAACCCCCTAGCCACCCACCCAAGCAACGCGCGAACACCGCCGGTCGGCCGACCGACCGGCGCGCCACAAAAATCCTGACATCTGTCACATTCAGAAAGGCGGAAAGAATTACGGTCAAAAAAAAAAGGTGATATCCCAACAGCATTCCTACACCGAGTACACCTAAACTCTTGTTCTTCTTCTATTTGTACATATATGGTAAGAGAGGGTTTTGCGGTCGGGCCTATCTAATCTATGGGTTCATGCATGGGTGGGGTTGGCAATGGATCCCTCTTTCTGACGTGTGTGATCGACATTGGGAGCGGGAAAGGCCGCTTTTCTGGAACGCTAGGAACGTGTGATTGTGTGTGTGTGCACTGTGGGTGTGGAGATGAAAAGTCTTGGAGAGAGGGCTTGGGGGTGTTTGGTTATATTAGGAGTGTTATGTGTGTGACAAGATAATTTTTGCGGCTGATGGACGGACGGGCAAGGGACGCTATGTATGTACTGTAGTTACCCTTTTCGTATACTGTGACGCTGGTTTTACATTGGATTTACTGGAAAAAGGAAAATTGCGGCTTGTGAAACTTGTCGGACCCCTTGTTGTTTTGTTGTCCTTTGATGTTGGTGTTCGTTGCTTGCCTGTCTTGTGTGGTGTTATTTCCGTCTCAAGTTCTCAACACCTGCCTGCCTGCATCGTATCGTACGTCAGTCGTTGACTCCACTCCTTCCTTCTCGCTATTCTAAACTACATCGACACACACACGCACATGCATACATACACCTACACATAACAGTCACAGGAAAGTTTTTCGGTCCAACGAACCCACCAATCCTAACGCTCTCGGAAAACAGAACGATTCAACCTCATCAAACCAGTTACACAGTTAGGTACCCTGCTTACCCTTCCCTTCCCTTTTCCCTTTCCCGGACAAGGACCCATCCCGGCGCTGCAAAGATCCCAAAACTGATCGACAGATAACACTACATACCCCTACCCAGCCTACATACATACTCGAATCATTCATCCTGATCCTTCTCTTATCAAACAGTTCCCATTCGGCCCGTAGGAGGCACAGGCCACCACAGAAACCCCAAACGCTTTTCGTTCCGTTTCTTCAAACCAACCTAGTCACCAGTTCGATTAATCAATCTACGGTATCCTTAGTCCTGCACGAACGCAAGTCATGTGTGCTGTTCCCTTGAATAATCTAAATCCAGTACCCTGGGAATTTTTTTTTGGAGAGCAAGTGAGAGAGAGAAGAAGAAGAAGGGAAAAAAGAATAATCCCGCGTCCTCCTTCCTTCCTCCGGAGGTCCTGACTCCTCCCCACATGTGCATCATCAGCATCCCACTGCGTCAGCATGGCGATGGCGGATGGGACAACAACTTCCGGGCGTGCACCTTGGCGCTGACGCAATTACGGCTGCCTGAACCGGAGTTGGTTTAGCACGTGGCATTTGTGTGAAAATGGTGAGTTATTTTATTTACGATTTACTTCAAGTGTATGCTGAGTGAGAGACGTGCGGCGGGGATGATGATGTCATGGGCTAGGGTGTGTGTGTGTGCATGCGTGTCTCCTCCTGCTTTGCACGAGGCAAGTCATGTTTGACATGCGTGCGTGTTCTGCGGCGCAAGGCAAGCCAAGGCAAGGCTTGTTGGTGTGGTGATGTTTGTATCATGGGATGAGATGAGATGATGGATGAGCAGCCCCGCGGCGCGGAGCGTTCTATGTATTGAACTACTACTTGTATTTTATCTTAGCTTCTTTACTTTGCGACTCACTGGCTCTAGGTGTACTCCTATACAAGACGCTATTCGAACGATAAAATTGCGGGAGGCCGAGGCTGACGCGGATAGGCCAAGATACGCATGTGCCCTGTCCCCGATCGATAGAAAAAGTAAACGTCGCCAGGTCTTGCGTGATGATCAGAAAGGCATGGTTTCGCGCAAGAGCCGCAATGTGGCTCATGCAACGTGAGCTTGGGTTGTTGGAGTGGCTTGCGGCCACCAGTCAGTCCAGTCAGCTATCGGTAAGCCATCGTTGATGGGGATCGGCGGCGGCGGCGGCGGCGACGATCTGGCATATCACATGGTGTTGCGAAGTTCGCGTACACCTAGGATCGGCGAGCGGTAAATACGAAAATGACGTTAGCTGTTACTCTAGGAGTAGTAGGCACGTTCCCAATTTACAGATTAAGAAAGATAGGTTTATGATGACAGATGTGTATGCGTGTGAAAAATGGGATTAATTGTAGAATGCATATGTGCTACTGGAGCACAAAAGGTATGAATGTGGGAAATATAGTAGTAGGTTGTATATGACAATAAAAAGTGTAATAGTAAATGGTGATGCTTGTAAATAGATCGTCGCCCTGGACAATATGCAATGTGGTATCATGGAAAGAATCAACACCGAAAAAATGCTCATGCAAACGCCCCAGGTACCTCTCGTGCCTTGATCCCACCCTTGTTATGTTTCGTGATCATGACTCTTGGAGAATCATACATGTGCTAGTAGTTGCTGTCTTCACTCGCCGCATCGCTTGCTGAGGATGCCGACGACGCTGAGGACTTGGCAGAGGATGGTAACGGGCCGAGAGTCCAGCGCCAGTCTCGTGTTCGCTTCCGTCGTCCGGCGACAGGCGTTTCGGGACATGAATCACTGTCATCTTCGGATGAGGATGAGTCGCGTTTCTCTCCAGTTCTTGGTGACCTCTTGGGTGAGCTTTCGGCCGAGGACGTGGTGGAGCTAGACTTGATGAGAGACAGTTGGAGAGGCGATATGCTGGTCTCGGACGCAGGCTTGCAGGGCTTGATGGCCAGTGAGGGCTGCGACGTCTCGGCATCGGACTCGGTGGTTGCGGTAGAGGCAGAGGATGCGATGGATGACAAGGTGGAACAAGACGACTCAATGTCCGAGTGGGCAAGCGTGTACTTGGTCGTCGTAATCTCCTCCTCGATTGGTGTGCGAAAAGACACGCGCTTCTCGGCGGGGAACATGGGCCGGCTGGAGTTCATCTTGCGTGGTAGTGATGAGCGGGCGGGGCTGTTTGAGAGAATCGAGGCCAGGTTGTGGGGTTGCTTGTACGGTAGTGAGTGGGCGTCCAAGTGGTTGTCGGTTGATGTGAGGGTGGACGAGGGGGTAGATGCTGAGCTGGGGGTGGATGCGCTGCTGCAGGCGGGGGAGTCGCTCTCTATTGAGAGCTGGGGTCGCTGTGGACGCTGCAGGGCGGGAGCAGTTGATGGGCGCTCATATGCGTTGGAGAAGGTATTGCGGACGGTTGGCGATACTGCGCTGAGCGTCTCAAGACGAAGACTGGCACCCTTTCCAAGGATGCGTGGTTGCTCAGTGTTGATGGATAGCTTGGGCCGGGGCGGGGCCTGGCGCGGGGGTATTATAGGCAGCTGGGTAGTCATACTGGACATGGCAGATGATTGCGCGTATGGCGGTATCGAGTGGTGTGATGGCTGGAGGGTGGAGAGCATCATGTGTTTGGCCCAGCTCCTGGCGTGGGTATGGGCAGATGATGAGGTTGCGAGGGACTGGGGGAGCCGGCTGTCTCGTCACAGTTGACTGCACTGCTGCTGCTGGTGATGGTTGGGATCAAACGGCAAAGGCAAAAACAGCCGTCAGTGCGACGAGGGGCATGTCGGTATTGTTATAAAGAGGTGCTTTGATGCCACCAACCGCACCGGTGGATCCGCAGCGCACATCTCAACGCGCGGAGGAGCACTTGCACACGAAGCGCCAGGCTGGGGCTGGTCCCAAAATACCCATCGTGCCATCCACCTCGCTAACCCCGTCCAAAGATAGATGATGGGTGCAGCGTGGCAAAGGCCTGTCGCCGGCTTAGCAGGGGACCTGGCTGGTACGTCCGGGTATACCGTTTTCGCAATCAAGGGCGGCTGGCGGCTGGCGGCGATGCAGCTGGGGCCAGTCAGCGGCGTCGACGGGCCTGACGCGGTTTGGAAACATGTTATCCCATGTAATCCCCATCGTGCCCATGTACGAAGTATTAGTCTATTATCCTTCTTCGTAGCCTATAACCGTATCGAGACACGAACAGGTCGGGCCTTGGCAGAAGGTCGTTGTTTCCAAGCCGGGCGCCTCTGGCCATACACGTCGGAGCTTCCCGCGCGCTTCATCTGCATGCATGCCTGCAGGACGTTTCTGCTTCTGCTGCATCCGTGGGAAGGGAAATGTTGGAACGCGCTGCTCTGCCTACTCCTACCACCATGCCCGTGACGCCGAAACGACAGCTAGACTCCATCATCCTGCACTTTGTTCGTAAGCACCACACACAGCCCTCAACCGCCTTGGCGGCACTCCATATCGCTCGTGTCCGACACGCTCAGCCAGCCTGTGCTAATGCCATGTCTTGTATTGTGTAGGACTATGTACGTACTTCCGGCCCATGTGCAACCGCGCTTGCGCAATCACTAACGCAGACCCTGCCCGGCTCCACAGGACTGCTTCTACGCCAGCGTCTTTGAACATCAAGACCCGTCTCTCAAGTCACTTCCCCTGGCTGTGCAGCAGAAGCAGATAATCGTCACCTGCAATTACGAGGCCCGCCGACGAGTATGTACGGTCCCTTGCCTTTGCCCCATGGGATAGTCATCCGACGTGGCGTAGCAGCTTGTTGACTCTCGTAGGGCTTGCGTAAACTGCAGCTGATCCACGAGGCGAAGAAAGTGTGCCCGGATGTAGTTATCGTCCTCGGAGAAGACCTTACTCGCTTTAGAGATGCTTCCAAGCATCTCTACTCTTTTCTGCGCTCTTTTTCATGGAATTCGCGCTGCGAAAGACTTGGCTTTGACGAGGTGGGTCATCACTACGCTTCTCTCGTCCTCCATGTCTCAGCACCGCCACCTTTCTGCATCCCAATCTAGACTCTCCTAGCAAAGTCCATTTTCCGCCCCCTTCGCATCCGATGCGAATACGTCGAATACGATGGACATTGCATGTCAAATCACTGACTGCTGAGGCGGATCAGGTCTTCCTAGACGTCACCGATATTATCGACTATAATGTCAGCATCCTCAATTATCATCATCTCACAAACGCCTTCTTCTGTCTTGCAAAGGATGACCCGACGGTTGGATTCCCATACAATGCGGCGCGGCTGACGGGACACGTATATTGCAAAACAGCCACGGAAAACCTGGGTAAGCTACATACGCCGTATACGATGTGGCGTGGCAGAGACATGTTCCCGCTTGTATGTATCGCGAGATGCAAGGCTGACGCTTTGGCGACTATCAGCGGCTAGTGAGATCAGCAATCGTGTTAGCGGTACCTGTCACCGACATTTGTAGAAAACCATCATGCCCGTGCACTGCTATTGCACATCGTATGCACCAGTCATGACTGGTAGCTAGCCGTGGGACTATTTGGGCGCTAACGTGCAGCAGAAACCACTTCGTTGGACCCGCTACATCTTCGGTTGGCTCTAGGTAGTCATCTGGCACACTATATACGAACCAAACTCGAGCTCGAGAAGGGCTATACGGCTACCGCTGGTGTTTCGACAAACAAACTTCTCGCAAAGCTTGTCGGGAGCACTCATAAACCAAACGCCCAGACAACACTGCTGCCGCCTTATGTCACTGCTGACGATGAAACCACTGACAATGTAACTTCCTTCATCGATGATCATGAAGTTGGTCAGATTCCGGGAATTGGGTTCAAAATAGCACAGAAGCTCCGTGCGTATGCGCTACAAAGGCCGGCGGAGATTCATGTGGGATTGGTATATGGGGAAACCAAAGAGAAGGTGCTCGTGCATGACATAAGGACGTGTCCTGGCATAGGTCCAGAGACGCTCGAACGAGTGCTAGGCGGCCCAGGCGTGCCAAAGGGCATCGGTACCAAAGTATGGGGTCTACTGAATGGCTGCGATGGAGCAGAAGTAGGACAAGCCCGTGAGGTTCCCCGTCAGATAAGCATTGAAGATAGCTACATCCGCCTCGAACGAATAGAGGAAGTAACTAAGGAGCTCCGGATGCTTGCGACACGATTGCTAGAACGAATGCACACGGATCTTTTAGGAGAAGACAATGATGTCAACATGTTAGACAAAGTTGCCCTCGCATATCCAGAAAGCACGAAGCACTGGCTTGCTCACCCAAAGACAATTCGGCTATCTACGCGGCCACGCCCCCCGCAAAATGCAGATGGCAGCCGGAATCGGTCCTTTGCACGGATATCCAAGTCGGCACAAATGCCGACGTTCGTGTTTAGCCTCACGGACGGCATAGACGTGATCGCCAACAGGCTCTTAAACGAGACGCTCTTACCCCTCTTTCGCAAACTTCACCCAGAAAAGAGTGGATGGAACTTGAGTCTAATCAACGTCGCCGTGACGAATATGGTAGATGCTGCGAGCGAAACGGGCGGAATAGGTCGCGACATTGGTAAAATGTTTAAGCGTCAAGATGCAGTGCTTAAGCAATGGAGGGTAGAAGAGCCAGCGACGATGCAGGCGCGGAAAGATGCACCAGAAAGGGTTGGATCTGAAGATGCGCCGAGGCCATCGCAGGAAGATGAAAGATGTGTTGTCGATACTTGGGAGTCAGAGGACGAGGACATGATTGACGGAGACTCGTTTCGTTGTGATGAATGCGGTGCTCTCATGCCAACATTTGCAATGGGTGCGCATTATCGCTGGCATGCGTCAATGTAGGAGTAGATGGGTGGAACCTTGCCACCTCATAATGCACAATCAAGGCAGTGGCAACCAACCCTCTCGTTTTCTTATTTCATGCTTTCTATGACCCGGATATATTGTCGCAACCGAATCACATCAAGAAAGCGACCGAGATAATGCTTAATGTATAAGCACCTTCTTGGCGCATTGATGCTTTGTCTCGCAAGCAATTCCTAAAGCGGTGCGTTGCCCCGCTAAATCCCCAGGTCCACTCCTTCCAGAAGGAACACCCGACTCGGACGCTTATCGGCAGCGGCTTCCTTAGCATTGCGAGCATGTGAAGACACAACGTTTGACGTCGCCCATGACAAGCTTTAAGCCTCACGCCCACCTCCTGAGTCTTTTCATTCCTATTGGTATGCGCTGTGCCTTGAACTGACCTTGACCTATTTTTCTTTGCTTGTTCAGATCACATACACACAATGCCCGGCTCATCGCGGCTGCCAGTCAGTCTGCGCGACACGTTCGTTGCTCGCAAGAACTCGCCCAATGGCCAGCTCGTCGCCTTCAACATCGACGTGCTGCGCAACGTCATCTTTATCCTCTTCGTCCTCCGATGGACGCGCATCACATTCTACCAACTAAAAGGCCGCGGTATCTTTGGATCGCTTAGCGAAGCCTACATCAACATCCGCAAGTACCTCTACGGCGTCTTCCTACGACTACCCGGCGTGCGGGACAAAGTCCAAGCAGAAGTTTCCGATTCCATTCTCAAACTGGAGCGCAAACTTGTACCGAGCGGGCCCGGTGTTCAGCGCATCACCAGTCTACCGGCCGAGGGATGGAGCGAAGATGCGGTGCGCGACAAGCTAAACGAGCTGGCCGAGATGGAACACACACGGTGGGAGGATGGACGAGTTAGCGGTGCAGTCTACCATGGTGGAGACGAGTTGATACGGCTTCAGACGGAGGCTTTTGGCAAATTCACCGTCTCGAACCCCATTCACCCTGATGTGTTCCCCGGTGTCCGGAAGATGGAGGCTGAGATTGTCGCCATGGTACGCTTGGGCTCAGTGTAAAGGTCAAAGATGTAAACTAACGGTATGCAGGTTCTGTCCCTATTCAACGCACCTCCAGATGCAGCGGGCGTCACAACCTCTGGTGGCACCGAGTCTATCCTCATGGCTGTCCTTTCCGCGCGCAACAAGGCCTACAAGGAGCGCGGCGTCACCCAACCCGAGATGATCCTCCCCGAAACCGCACACACCGCTTTCCGCAAGGCATGCGAATACTTCAAGATCAAGATGCACCTCGTCAAGGTCAAGGCTCCAAGCTACAAGGTCCACTTGCCTTCCGTATCCCGTCTGGTCAATCCCAATACGGTCATAATTGTCGGTTCAGCACCCAACTTCCCCCACGGTATCATCGACGACATCACTGGCCTCAGCAAGATTGCGTATAAAAACAAGATTCCGCTACACGTAGACTGCTGCCTCGGCTCTTTTATCATTCCCATGCTTCCCAAGGCCGGATTTGACTTTGAACCCTTCGACTTCCGCTTGAAGGGCGTAACCAGCATCTCCTGCGATACTCACAAGTATGGCTTTGCACCAAAGGGCAACTCAACCGTACTTTACCGTTCCGACGCCTACCGCAAATACCAGTACTTCATCTCGCCCGATTGGTCCGGCGGCGTATACGCTTCGCCATCCATTGCAGGATCTCGTCCCGGTGCTCTCATCGCAGGCTGCTGGGCAAGTCTTGTCAAGCAGGGCCTCAACGGCTACCTTGATG
Source organism: Pyrenophora seminiperda CCB06 (assembly GCA_000465215.2). Taxonomy (NCBI): domain Eukaryota; kingdom Fungi; phylum Ascomycota; class Dothideomycetes; order Pleosporales; family Pleosporaceae; genus Pyrenophora; species Pyrenophora seminiperda. The sequence goes on along the minus strand of KE747826.1, from coordinate 823,252 downwards.
CTTGCCACAAGATTGTCGGCGGTATGAAGCAAATCGAGACGGCCATCCGCGAGAAGCCCGAACTTTCGTCTGACCTCAAGGTCATCGGCCGACCCCTCGTCTCCGTCGTTGCCTTCCTCTCAAACACACTCGATATCTACGACATCGCCGATGGCATGTCATCTAAAGGATGGCATCTGAACGCACTCCAAAGCCCACCAGCTATTCACATTGCTGTCACACTTCCTATTGTTGCCGTTGTCGACAAGCTGATTGATGATTTGGTCGAGGTTACCGAAGATGTCAGGGACAAGGAGAGGAAGAGGATTGCAGAGGGCAAGGGCGCTAAGGGCGCTGTCAAGGGTGATACTGCGGCGTTGTACGGTGTTGCCGGGAGCTTGCCGAACAAGAGTGTAGTTGAGGATTTGGCCAAGGGTTTCTTGGATACTTTGTACAAAGCATGAGCGATTTTTTGTTTTACACGATTTTCTTTTGACATATTCCCCACGCAGCCTATATCATTCGGGCAATGTAAAATTACCACACAATTAATTGCGAGTTTTCATGCATTTTCATATGTATACAGCTATGAGACATGATGTATACAAGTAAAGCCTTTCGCAGTTTACAAACATGAGAGGCTGCACTGAGTATGTGAAGACCACTCAGGATCAAGTATTCATTTATACACTTTCATAGTACATTTATACTGCCGCCTTGGGTGTTATCACCATCATCTGCTAAGCAGAAGGCAACCTCGCCGCCGTCTGCTCAAGCGGCTCCTTCCTTCTCGGTCTCTTGAGGTCTTCTTCAGTGACTCCATTAGGCCCAACCTTGGTGAGGCCCATGACCGGCGGGTCGCCCTTCTTCACAAACTCGTACAAGCCCGGCAGCTTATTTCCCGCAAGTCTAAACGCATCTCGAACTACTTGTTCGTGCAAGTCGCCCTGAATCTCAAAGATAATCTTACTCACTGCCACCCTCGCAGTCCAACGGTCAAAACTTCCCTTTCCCTTGCCCATACGCACGTCGTTTCCGGAAGTGTATACACCAATGTTGGCCGCAATGCGCATGTAGAGGCGAAACTTCATGCCTCGAAGACGCTTTTTAATAGTTTCCTCAGCAATGTGGAGTTGTTGCGCGCTGATACGGCGGTCATGGTCGCGCATCCGCAGGCCATAGTCACCCCATACTACAGTCGTACCGCGCATGCTTCCGCCGGTTGGTACGCGACATCTTCCCTTGCGTGATTTGCGGGACTCGCCGCCTTTGGGTGCGAGGTATGAGAGGTGCGAGGGAGTGGAGGAGAAGAGTCGGACAGACGGCTTAGTCGTGGGTACTGTAAATCGACATGTGGAAAGGCATGTCTGTTGCAGTACTAAAATAAAGGTCATCAGTGAGGGATTGCCGCAGAACTTTTGGCCGTCTTACATGTAGGCCGTGATGCAGAGAGGCTCATTTGGCTGAATTGAGCCAAAAGGCCCTGCGATATCCTCGGCGGCGGCATGGTGCTGTAGTGCGGGACATTCAGTGCAATGCGAACTCACAGCTCTCGTCGGAAGTTCTGGCGCCAAGCTGTGGCTGACCTTGTGTGGCTTCTGTGGCTAGTGCATGGGGGGCGCGACTGCCTAGTACTAATAGTAATTGCCTACCTAGTGACCGCGCGCGAGTCTAAGTCGCGTCGTGCACGTAATGTAATGCCCGTCACCCACCAAATCACTCCACCACAACCTCCACCCATTGTTGGTACAAAACTCACGTATAAGCGTCAACTTCTGTTGGTTTTCTGAATTAGGGTGTAACCCTAACCCTAACCCTTTGCACGTTGAAGATGCCTGCCGACATTCGCAGCTTTTTTGGCGGCGGCCCTCCTAAGCCGAGCCAGGGCAGCCAGGGTTCACAGAAGAAGAATGAGCCTACGACTAAGAAGGCTGCGCCTAAGAAGAAGGGCCGCGCCAGTAGAGTCGTAGAAGACTCTGACGACGACGAAGAGGAAGATCCAAAGTCAGACATTCAACTCATCTCTTATGACATCGAAGTTGACAATGAACAGACCAAAGAAAGCATCCCCCAAAAAGCCGCCGCCAAAGAAAGTCAAGCGCGAACTGACACCAGAACCCGAACTCGAGGAGACAACCACTTCGGATTTCTTTGCCAGTACAAACAAGCCCAAGCGAACAGAACCAGTCAAGAAGAAGGCCGCGGAGACACCAAAGGCAACGCCCAAGAAAGCTGCAAAGACGGCCGCGAAGACATCAAAGACAGCTACACCAGCATCAGCCGCCAAGACCTCCTCACGAGCGAAGAAGCCCGTTACATCTTATGCGGAAAGGGATGATGATGATGATGAATTTCCAGACGATGATCTGGACGATGCGGATGACATCTTTGAGGCCAACATCAAAAGCAAAGCCAAGGATGACTATCAGGAGGCTTCAGAGAGCGATGATGAGCTACCCGTAAGATTACCACATCGTGGAACACCAAAGGCTCCAGCGAAACAGCAAAAGGCCATCAAGGGCGAGGACGAATTCGATCCCGAGGACGAAGACGTTGATATGAAGGATATAGACGCAGACGACGACTTTGTAGAGCCCGACGAGGAGGAACAGGCAGTCAAGAGCATACCAAAGAAGACATCGACTGCAAGCAAGAAGCGCAAATCACCCGAGTCGGAGGACGAAGAGGAAGAGAAGCCCAAGAAGTCGCGCGCAAAGGCCGCCCCGGCGAAATCACCAGCAAAGAAGAAGGCGAAGAAGGAAGAAGTCGAAGACAGTGCAGACATCCAGGCCATCTACGACAGTATTCCCACCGTCCGCGCCCCCACGCCTCCGCCTAAAGACCCGAATGCGAAGTTCAATTGGCAGGCGAACGCAGGTCGTGGCGGGGCTGCGCCACTCCAGGGCTCATCCAGTGATATGCCACAGGGCTCAGATACATGTCTAGCAGGTCTGACTTTCGTTTTCACTGGTGTGCTGCAGAAATGGGGTCGAACGGAGAGTCAGGAGCTCGTAAAAAGACATGGCGGTAAAGTCACTGGTGCTCCCAGCAAGAAGACCAGTTATGTTGTTCTAGGTACAGATGCTGGTCCTAGTAAACTCGCCAAGATCAAGGAAATGGACATCAAGACCATCGACGAGGACGGGCTGACCTTGCTTATTGAGAAACTGACAGCTGCTGGTAACAAGGGTGACAGCAAAGCCCAAGCTGATTACAGGGAAAAGCAACGCAAAGAGCAGGAAATGATCGAGCAGATGGCTGCTGAAATGGAAAAGGAAGAACAAAAGCACCAGAAAGCAGTGGCAACAGCAGCTAAAGCGGCTGGTAAGAAGACGGCTTCTACGGCTACTGCTGCTGCTCAAAGCGCAGGTCCTGCGGTGGACTCTCGACTGTGGACTACGAAATACGCACCCACATCATTAGGCCAGATCTGCGGAAACAAGGCGACGGTGGAAAAGATCCAGCGATGGCTACAAGCGTTCCCGAAGAGCCTCAAAACCGGATTCAAAATGGCAGGTAAAGATGGTAGTGGGGTATTCCGCGCCATAATACTCCACGGACCACCTGGAATCGGCAAGACTACTGCGGCACATCTCGTCGCGAAACTGGAAGGCTATGATATAGTCGAGAGGAACGCGAGTGATACCCGAAGCAAGAAGCTCATTGAAGATGGCCTACGTGGAGTTCTGAGCACTAATTCTCTCCACGGCTATTTTGCTGGAGACGGAAAGAAAGTCGAGGGGTCGAAGAAGAAGCTTGTCCTGATCATGGATGAAGTCGACGGTATGTCTGCGGGAGATCGAGGTGGCGTTGGTGCGCTCGCGGCGGTCTGCAAAAAGACGGAAGTGCCTATGATCCTCATCTGTAACGACAGAAAGCTTCCGAAGATGAAGCCTTTCGATTATGTGACGTACGACCTGCCCTTCAGACGGCCCACTGTTGATCAAATACGATCACGTATCATGACAATCACGTATCGAGAAGGCCTCAAGATGCCACCGGCAGTTATCAACGCGCTCATCGAAGGTAGCCATGCCGATATCCGCCAGGTCGTCAACATGATCTCTACCGCGAAGCTCGACCAAGATGTCATGGATTTTGACAAGGGCAAGACCATGTCTAAGAACTGGGAAAAGCACGTCATCTTGAAGCCATGGGACATTACACAGAAGATTCTTGGGAGCGGCATGTTCGCTTCAAGTAGCAAAGCTACACTCAACGAGAAGATCGAGCTTTATTTCAACGACCATGAATTCAGCCCGTTGATGTTGCAGGAGAACTACTTGGGCACAAACCCTATTCTCTCGCTCAATTGTTCTGGCAAGGAAAAGAATCTGAAGAACCTGGAGCTTATATCACAAGCAGCTGATAGCATCAGCGACGGTGATCTGGTCGACCGCATGATTCACGGCTCTCAGCAACAATGGAGTCTAATGCCTACACACGCAGTCTTCAGTTTTGTTCGGCCCGCAAGCTTCGTTTCTGGTAGCACGGCGGGTAACCAGACACGCTTTACATCATGGCTAGGCAAGAACAGCACCACCAATAAGCTCAGTCGAATGGTCAAAGAAATTCAAGCCCATATGCGGCTGCGGTCCTCTGGTGACCGACACGAGGTTCGACAGCAGTATGTGCCGCTTCTTTGGACAGACCTTGTTCAAAAGCTGCAGAAGGAAGGAAAGGATGCTGTACCTCAAATCATCGAGTTGATGGACAGCTACTATCTCACCAGGGACGACTTCGATGCAATCATGGAACTTGGTGTAGGTCCGATGGATCAAGAAAAAGTCAAGATCGAGTCACAGGCCAAAGCGACCTTTACACGACTGTAAGTCACCACCTGCCCTTTTTTTCCCACGTAGATTGCTGACAAGTCTGCAGTTACAACCAACAGTCACATCCGATGCCATTCATGAAGGCCTCCTCTGTCGCCCAGCCCAAGAAACAAGCCAAAGAGAAGCCAGATCTTGAAGAAGCCATCGAAGAGTCTGATGATGGCGAAGTTATTGAAGAAGTCAAGGATGAAGATGAAGACTTGGATTTGTCAAAGGACAAGTACGTCAAGCAGCCAAAGAAGAAGGCCGCACCGAAGAAAGGAGGCAAGAAGAAGGCGAAGAATGAAGAAGATGACGACGACGAGGAAGATGTTAAGCCCAAAGGGAAGGGCAAGGCGAAGGCGGCGCCCAAGGGCAAGAAGAAGTAGGCATTGATGGACTGGAGGTAGCATCGTGTTTTAGGCTTGTAACAACATTTCGCTCTGTATAACAAAGAAATTAGGTGGATTTATCGGTGGAATATTCACAAGTAGGTTAAACGGTAGTTCATGTTGGTGTTTGCATAATAGCACACAAATATATAATAGAGAGCACAATCATGGGCAACATGCTACAAACCAGCTCCTCCCTTCACTTGACTTGTACAGCGCTGATCATGACGGCAGGGTTGGGTTGGGGCTCGAGCCGCACTGAGATGCGGGTATTTGTGGCGCTTACTTAATGCGGCAAAACACAGCCCCACCTTTTGACATGAAGTGGGGCTCTAGCTGTGCGCGTGCCTTGTGCATCCGCTCGACGTCAACGCATGCGCGCACACTTGCAGCTGGCGATATTCAAGCTTTGAGCCTAATAACCCTGCCTTTGCCTTTGCGCCAGCCGCTGCCACTTGTACCTACCGCCGCTACTTGCGGTTCTGTTCGCATGCTTTGCGCTTGCTCTTGCGCTTACTTTTTGCTCTCGACCATCCTATTAATACACCTTATTAATAGGTCAAAGCCAGTGACACGATCTATTAGACCATCGGCGGTAAGACAGTGACTATTGCTATCTGAACACGGCGTGCGTCACTAGTCTTGGAGTGAGCTTTGCGATTCAAGCTTTGGAGTCAACAGCACATGCGGCAGCCTGGACACGGCCACAGAGATCGAGATCACCGCTACCTGGGTCTCGCGCGTAGTCCCCACTGTTTCACCCTGAACCCAACTGCCGCTCTCTGCTTCTTATTATGGAGAATAATCTTTCTGCTGCCCGCGCAGCTCGACGTTACCTCGACGAGCGCCTTCGCAACGACTGGGCGTACCCGGACGTACCCGCACCATGGTCAGCCTCGGATGAAGAAGTGCGAGATGCTGCACACTTTCAAGAACGTTACTATGGCGAGTCTGAGTCTGGCGAATCGGATACAGGAGATGAGGATGCCGTCGAATACAAGTTTGATAGTCCAGATGCTATCGGTGACGCTGTAGCCCGCGCCCGCGATGCGCGTAGGAGACGGCGCAAGGAGCGACTGGAACAGGAGATGAAGGAGAATGATGGGTTGAAGTTATGGGTAGAGCGAAGGGATGCCTGGACGGGTGCAGCAAGTGTCAAGAAGTATGGAACCCAGAGGCAGTCGAACCGACCATCTTCTGCTGCAGGATACTCGTCTGAAGAACATCCCATGACGCCCACGGGCTCCGAATCGCATTCAATCGCCAGCGCAACACCGGACACGTTTGATCTGGTTCCCGTTGCGCCCCGCCTTCTCGGCCAGAATCCGATTCGTGCCTCTATTAAACCCAAAGTATACCCGGATATCTTCCAGAAGATCGTCGTCTCATCGCGCACACCCTCTGTTCCCATCAACCTAGCAGACATGATCAAGGCTTTGGTGCAAGGTTGGAAGGAATCGGACGCATGGCCTCCGAGGCCGGGACTAGTAGACCCTCTGGCTGGTAAGAAGCGTTCCATCCCTAGTGCTACATCAAGTGGGCATCACGGAGGCTTCATTGCGAGACACCCTCACCTGGAGAAGAGTGTAGATGGCATGAAACGAATCCTACATCTCAGTGGACATCACGAACAGGGACAAGAGCAGAACAACGAGCACACAAAAAACACCAAAGAGGGCTGACGTCAACTCTGGTACTAAGCCTGTATTTGTATTTTCACGAGACTGATATATGTAATAGTGCAGAGATGATCTTCCTCCATGGTTTACGCGATATGGATCGACGATTGGCTTACGCCCTTGTATCGGATCTCGTTTGCCGTCTGACTGACGCGCGCCTGCATACATACAACGCGTGTCGGAAAGTTATTCGCCCGGATGGTGGATATAAGTTTCAACAAGGATACTGGCGCTTGTAACATATGTTGGCTTTCCAGATTTTTGCATCAGCATTTCTCGGCGTTGGTTAGATGGGTTTGTCAGCATGTGGACTGTAATATGTATGGGTTGATGCAGTATCTATGACCAATTTCCTTGAACGGTGTGTTGGGAGGATCGGCAGATAAATGGTCCAATTCTCACATATACCCCTCTTCAATTCATTTAAGCCTTGATAGCCCGGCACGTGGACTTGGCTACCCACCTGCCTCAATTAGTCAGTGTACACGAGTTACCCAGGCTGGTGATCCTGCCTATCGATGTTGTCGCCTGGGCTGATGGTGTACAGTCGGGTCGTCGGCCGTTGGCGCGACTTCCTGACGCCGTTGTGCGGGGCTCTGGTGCAACACTGAGTGGAGCCACGCCCTTGATAGTGTTGCAAATTCCTTGGAGGGCTCCATCCATATCGCGGACTCGGTGTCGTCGGTGACCGAACCCGCACCAGCAACGGGGGAGGAGACGGTTTGTTTGTTACTACGTATCCGCTGAAGATGAGCCAAGGACAGACGAGCAGGGGGCTGGCTCTTGAGGCGGATGGGGATAAGTTGTTCGATAAGCACGAGCAAAACCTTCTTTCTTCTTTTTCTCATGAACCATCCCTCTTCTCTTTCTTGACTTCGAGCTAAACAAGCTAATCTCGTAGCTTTTTTCTCTTATCCAAACATGCCAGGAACGATTACACCATCATCGCAAGCCAACAGCGATAACGATGGCCCACCAGCTCATGTTGTTGGCGTCTACTACCTCACGCACCCGCGCTCTGCATCCAACCTCTTCCAGAACATGATGTCCAAGCAGCCTGGGTACCAGAACTCGGGGTACAAACTGTTCGATTCCGGATTCCACTTCATGAGGGCGCTTGCAGCTGATAAAGGCCCATTCAGTGCATGGCCTGCGGAAGAGCGGCAGCAGATGTATGATGATTACAAAAATGCTTTTGAGGCTATGCAGGATGAGCTGGAGGATGCTAAGAAGAATGTAAGTTTTCACATGGTTTTTTTTCTTTGGGCTTTTTTTGGAGGTGAGAGGAGGTAAGACATGAGCAGGAAAGACATGACGTTGGTAGTTTTCAAGTCGGGTCGTTGGGAAGCGGCGCCACAGCCGTTCTAATAAGACTTGTTATGGTATTGTTGCAATTGCGCCGCCAAATTGCGTGCTTCGCATACCGGATTGGCATCAGAACTATAATCATCCTACACCCCCCCCTGTACAACCTAAACACAACCTCACCAGCAAACAAACAGAACATTTAGCTAACCACCTATACCCACAGGGCAAAAAAGTCTTCATCAAAGAACACGCCTACTTCCTCTGGTCCCCCGACAAAATCTACGCAGACCTCTACCCAAACCAAGACGGCAACCTCGACCCCTGCACCGTCCATGAACGCCATGTCTCCCCCGAAGAAGCAGCCAGCCTCCCCCACACAAACCCCTCGTCTCTTCCAGACAACTTCCTCCTCTCCTTCCAGCCCGTCTTCCAAATCCGCCACCCGGTCCTCATGTTCCCCTCTGCCATCCGCGCCCAACGCGGCATCAACATAGGCGGCCACTGCGGCGTCCCCGACACCCTCTTCGGCAAAGTAACCCTCTCCCTCCGCCGCTCCCGCGAACTCTACGACTGGTACCTCACCCACGGGCCCCCCGTAGGAATCCACCCCCGCATCATCGACGCCGACGACGTCATGCGCGACCCTTCTGCCGTGCGCAAGCTCTGCCTGCAGACAGGGCTGGATCCCGACGCGGTGCAGTATGAGTGGGAGGCGAAAGCCCAGGATGCGCATCCGGCAAAGGCGAGGTTCCTGAGCACGATTAGTGCGAGTAGGGGGATTCTGCCGGGGTTTACGGCGAGTGAGGTGGATGTGGAGAGGGAGAAGGAGAAGTGGGTGGTGGAGTTTGGGGAGGTGGATGGGAAGGGGTTGGCGGATAAGGTGGATGCGGCGATGGGGGATTATGAGTATTTGTGGGAGAGGAGGACGACGGGGGGTGGTGGTGAGGTGGGTGCGCCGTAGAGGTGTAAAATTATTCGGAAGTGAGCAGCAGGATGGATATCAGAATATCCGAAATAGTCCACACCAGAAGACCGCTTTCCAGCGGCAAAAGATGTATACATATAAATACATCATGGTTCAATGCCCCCTCACGGCTCCTCCCCCTCCCCTTCTCTCAAAACCCTCACAACAATCTTCCCTCTACACCTCCCTGTCCTCAACCTCTCATACGCTGCCTTAACCTCATCAAACCCCACCACCTCCTGCACCACAGGTCTGACCCTCCCCTCCTGCACCAACGCCCCCAACTCCACAAAATCCTCATAATGCGTACTCGCCATACCAAACGCAAACGGGCGCTGTCCGCCCCCCAGCCACGCCGGGACCAAAAACCGCCACGCTAGATCGTACACAAAGCCCAAGCTAACCTGCGACCCAATCTGCACGTACTTTGCATCTGGTTGCGAGAACCTAGGGGCTTCCCAGTAAAGGTCCGCCGGCGCACCAATATTGTCGAGTATGAAGTTGAATTTGCAGTCTGACGCAGCGAGCGTCTGCGTGACGGATTGCGAGCGATAATCCACCACATGGTCAGCACCCAGATCCTTGCATAGCTGGACATTAGCCCCCGAGCACGTAGCCGTAACCACGCAACCCATTGCTTTTGTAATCTGTACCGCAAACGTGCCTGTTCCGCCTGATCCACCGTTGATCAGAACGTGATCCCCCCTTTTGACATTGCGCTTTAGACACTGGTATGTCACGAGACCGCATACACCCAGCGTGGCTGCGGCTTCTGGACTGACGCCGTCGGGAAGTGGTACAGTGCCTGCTTTGGAGGCGATTGCGTAGGCGCCCAGCGTGCCGAAGCGCTGCTTGGGTTCGAGTTTACCGAAGACCATGGTGCCAATGGGGATGGAGGGAGAGGGGGCCTGTGGCGACGATGCGGCCGCTGAAGTCGAGGCCGGGGGTGCAGGGTGAGGGAAGGATCAGGCGAGGGATCAGGGGTAGCTCGGGGAGCTTGTAGTCGACGGGGTTGAGCGAGGCGTAGTGAATCTGTATTAGGGATTCTCCTGGGGCGAGAGGGGTTTGGGGAAGGGGTGCGGAGGGGTTAAGGGTGAGTGCTTGGGGTAGTGTAGTAGCGACAGAGGTGAATTGCCATGCTTGCATTGTGTCTGGGAGGGCGGTTGTGGATGCGCTGGTGGTGTGGGTTTGTGACATTTTTGCTGTTTTTAGTCTTTGCTGAAGGGGGGGAGAAGAACGTGGGTTAAGTAACGAAAAGGAGCAGAGGAAATGGAAGTTTAAACATGTTGTTATATCATGTATGCTGTTGTACTCAGTCTTCTTAACCGAAACCTACCTATCGGTACCGGTACTGGATGCACCAACTCGGGTCCCCGCGCGGCGGGATTGGTAGGGCGGCTATTGAGATGCAGATTGTCAAGTCAAACTGGTAGAAGTTGGATGCACATGGCTTGGAGAAAGAAGAAATATGCATTAGTAGTACCAGATATGTAAGCCGGGACGTTGTAGAAGGAACGGAGGAAAGATCGGTGAGATCTGCTTCGAGAATGTCATGCGTCACTAGCGCCAAAGGTGGATACCTAGCGGAAGGCGCACTCCATCACTACCATCCTATCCCATCTCCAGAATATCTGCAATATTCAAATCTGAAGCACCTCATTAGATATATCTGAGGTTACGTTTTTTATTGTCGAGCGCCTGCCTAGCGACACTGTCCCGGAGATCTACGAGCACTTCTAGACTTGGGCGGACTTCTTGGCCAAAGATTATCGCCTGTTGCAAAATATTACCTCTATACAGTTCCTGGCACTTTAGAGACTGTTGACTAGATTGTAACCGCAGACGAGGATGTCTTCATATCTTGAGAATCTTGCCAAGCTTTGAGAATTTGAATTCACTGACGTTCATGTCCTCAGGACGACTTTACATTACAGCGGTTGTGATCGTCATAGTGTCAGGCAACGATATAGGCAAGCAGACGGCGCTTGTATTGGTATTGCTTCTCATTGCTGTCTAACGCTTCATGTCAACATCCCTAATATCCCTATCATCCGGGGTCTGCACTAACCTGTGCTTTATACAGACACGTCGTGCCTCAATTCTTCCTCCCCTTCTTTCCCTTGTTGCCTTTCTTTTTTTCCTTGATGATAAACTCTAGTCGTACATCCCCCGCGTTCAGCTGCTCTTCCGAGGACTTAAGCATCTTCTTCTTCTCTTCGAGGACCTCCTCCAGCTTCTTGACTTCAGCATCAATACGTTTTACTTGTTGCTTTAAGCTCTCTATTTCGTCGCTCATTTCCTGGAGGGTCTTGATTTGCTTGTTGTCATCGTCACTGCTCGCGCGCCAGGGTATATCGTACTGTTCGAGCTGTTGACAAAGTTCATGGAACTGTACACATAACGGGCAGGGGCCGTGCAGGGCCTTGCAACAGTCCAGGGTGCGGCCAAGCTTGGCGCAAATGATGCACCCAACAACACCGTCATTGTTGCCTGCATGTTTACCAGTGAATGTCATGTTTTGGTTGACTTTGGGATCCATCGATTTTGTCGTGTAGATCAGTGGTTGTATGCGTTCGCTTTGAAAGAGAGAATGATGAATAAATATGTTATGATCGAGGTTGCTGGTAGTGATTGAGTCAATTATGAGTCAATTATTGAGGCGCAGCAACTGTTGACATGCGCTGATTATCTTATAGGGCAGGCAGTTGTCAAGGTTAGGCCACGTTCTTTCCTTTCACTTACATAAGGTCAGTGCGCCCCGTCCCCTCTCAATATAAAAACTCCCACATTCAGCTCCTCGCACTGAATATTCCACACGGAAGACTCTCAACCACATTTCCGCTCAACATTGTCGCAAATATTGATCCGTCTGCATTACTCGAATCTCACAAGGTCTTCTTTATCACAACAAACACTCACCTCCGACGCTGGGCTCCAGTACGTTCCCGGAGATTCCGATCATTTCTAGGGCCGCAGGTTTGGATATATCATCTTAAGAAGTCAGCCCACCCACATACAAACAAGTCGATATCACGCGCTACTGGGTAATATCGATTCTGAAATGGGCAACATGCCTGGTACCTTTACACAAAAAGCAGAGGGCCATCAAGATGAACCATACGGCTCTGGAAAACCCGATACTGGGTCCACAATCGCACAAGTCGATTGTTCCAACAACACAGTCGAGGAATCCAAAAACGACCAGGACGAGATCAACGCCAAGTTCTTCGCTCCAAAGCCACATCCCTTCTCTTTCAAAACCCTCACGTCTGATAAAGCGAAGGAGGTGTACGAATCCATTGAACTGAAGAAGAATCGTCTGCAATATTTCGATGCATTTGACATCATGGCGGGTCTTAGCTGGTTGGAACATGCCAAGGTCTCCGAGGACGTACTTCTGTCCTGTCCCATCATGGCTCAAGTGCGCGATCTCAAGAGCCATCGTATTCCGGAAATTGCAGCACATGCTGCTAGAGTACTCTTGCGAATAGAGCCTATCATCTCATCAGATCAGGATCGCCAGCTTGTGCCTCCATTCATGTCCGATGGGTGCGATCTCGAAGCGACGCTTCAAACACCGGTCTTTTCCGCACTCTTTGCTTCTATCGCGGCCCGACCTTCTACTACAGTACAGAAGACAGCCTATGTACCAATGCCTGCGCGGGGCGGGGCGTCAGAGGATATATCAGAGGATACGTCAGAGGATACGTCAGAGGACGCGTCGGGTGATACGACAGACGACGATTCAGACGCAGTACCGCCAGCCCAGCTCTCACTTGGTCAGACTATTCCCAAGTCGTCAGAGACGTCAGACGCATCGACAGTAGCAGCCTTATCAGGTCTCCCAGGGCTTAACGTCACTGGGGAACAGCTGCCTCTGCAGTGCACGATCCCACTCCAGAAGGTAGAGGGGAACCCTAAGATGACATCGAAGTCTCCAGCCGTCAGCTTTGGACCTAACATGGCAAAAATCGCGGACATTAGCTCGGCCGAATCAAGATCCAGCGGCCCAAAGAAAGGCACATTCTCTCCCTTGCCATCTGAACTTCGAACTAAGCAGCCTGACTTACCATACAACAAGGCCTTGTTCGGAAATCACCTTGAGCAACAGGTACCGTCTGCTTCAACTTCACAGGTCCCAGATGTTTCCTCAGGTCTATCTGCAGAGATCCAGATCAACACACGGGAGGACTTTTTCGCGTCCCTTAAGGCATTCATTGACCTGGACAATCCGCGCATGGATCCTCTTAGAGATGCACTGGAACTTTTATGGAAGACGATTACCTCTGTTCTTGATAACGTTAACCACGAGGGAGACTCAATAAATAAGACAAGGATAGAAGTAAGACGTAGACAAATGCAGATCGATGGACTGCAGCTTAACCCGAATGCGGATCCTCAAGCCATGAGATCTCATCAGGAGGACTTCACTAAAACAGGAGAATCAATTGGCGCACACCGGCTTAATATAGAAAAATTACGAAGTGATTTGCTTGAGGCAATGTCCCTCCCACTACAGAAACTCGCGATCATCAACAAAGAAATGCTGGATCAGAAGCAGACGGAAATCAACCATAGGAGGGGGCAGATTGTCACACTTGTTAACAGCAGTAAGCGTATTAGTGAGATGGTGATCTCTGCCGCAAAAGGGGCGGAAACCCAGCTGACTACTGTCCAAGAGCGGCTCGACACAGTCGATAAGGAGAGGATTCGATTGCAAACTGCACTGGAAGACTTACAACACAAATCTGGTCAAGAGAATGCCCAACTCATGAAGAAGAATGCCGCGCTATCCGAGGAGGTTCATGCACAATCCGATCAGATTCGCATCAAGTCACGCGAGCATGCAAAGGCGATGGGAAAAGTCGATGGTCTCGAAAGGTGGGCGAAGAGTCTTAAAAAGGACAAACTCGACCTTAACCTGGCAAACGCCACTAAGGAAAAAGAACTTGAAGACCTCAAAACGAGGGTGGAGAACCTCAAGAGCTACGAAGAAGGATACGCACAGATCAAGCGCGAACTGGAGGACCTTCAGATCTTGCACAACGATGCTGTGTTTGAGCGCGACAGTATTCAAAAGCGTTTAGATGACATGACAACTGTCGAGAAGGGCAAGGAGCCTGCTCATGAGCCTAAGCCGTCCTCTTCCCATGTAACGCCTGCTGTGCCACCTCAGAGGGGTTTTAATCCTGCGACAGCTGAGGAACGTCTTGATGGATTGAGAACCCAGTGGATGAACACACTCATCGCCAGTTCCGCAATCTTGGAGGAGAAGCAAGACGACATTGAAGCCGTCGACGCGGAAATAGAGCGAGTTCGGTCGCTTATAAGGCAGCGTGGGTAGAGATCTCTCACTGTGCGTCCGGCGTCAAGAGTGCCTGGGTAAGCATGAAGTTGAACCGGAAGATCGAACGAGATACCAACTATTGCAAATCCGATTCTTGCGACATGATTTTCGGGCGGATGTGGTATGTAGGGTAGGATTGGATTGGATGAGTTGGTGTGGGAAGTAGGTACCGGTATGACTTCATCTGGGCTTTTACAACGAAAGCTATTGTTTGAGTAGTGGGTCAATTATGGGACATCCGATTGACGGAAATTCAGTAATAGGTATGGTTTGTAGGTTGTACCAGGATTCAAATACATGGTGATGCCAAATGGCTGTTCCTGATTTAGTGAAGTTTACATTTGCGGCATACTTCGTACTTGCCAAGTTACGTATCGTCGCGCACATCTTTCATCAGTTGGGCATCCTCTTGTCTCTAAGCATAGCTTCTGGTGCTCCTCCCCTGATGCCTCCTTCCTCAGCTTACTGCGCAGAACCTTTGTCTCATGGCGCTTTGAGGCTTCAAGAGCGGGCAGCTGGTTGATCTTCTCTGAATCCTGTAGGTCACAACACAAAGTCTGTAGTTACTGGCATATGATGGGCTTCCAGTCGTTATCCATTGGTGATACTTACTTAGAAACATTCAAAACCAGTGCCATGATTGCCAAATTCGAACCATACCTGTTCTCATCGAGTGCTGTTCTCATTGACATGTTGACCATAGACGTTAGGGGCGACGCTAGTTCCATTTGCGCGATAGCGCCATCTGATCCCTGTTCGTATAAGAGACAACCACCATGCCCTGACACTCCGAATTCCTACTCTGAACGCAGCGCAAAAAATTCATTCCAGCATATAAAGACGCCTTCATAATCATTTTATCATGGAAGAAGCAAGTGTTGGAGTAACGGAGAAAGTGCAATCACTGAGTGACCTGGAGCTTGCCGTCCTTATTTGTTTGGTTGCGGATCAGCATTGCATCATTGAGACTGAGAAGGAGCGTATTCGTGACGTACAGGAAGAACTGAAACTCGTAAGTAGTGGATATATATGATGTTATGACAACGTTAATAGCTTTAGATCGCAGGTGGTGTCTTCGGGCTAACATGGGCGGTACTCGAATGTAATGAGAATACCACGCTTGATGATTTTGGAAGTGGCATTCTAGTTCGAGCAGATGAATACGAGGGTTCAGATATCAAGGATGACAACAAGAGGGGCGAGGTATGATTGACTGGTACAGAGCCACATGCATACAACTGATATTCGTATAGTTTTCGTCAATATTTAGGTCGCCTGACCAGCACAGACCGAAGCCATCTAACAACTTCAGCCCGCTCGATGGTGAGCGCATCGCAAATGTTGTTGTTGCAAGGAGCCTCAACCAAGCGAGTCCGCAGGTTCAGATTCAGGCTTTGGAGGTCTGACTCCTGTTATTACATATGGTTCTTAGCTGACAATGATCAGCTTATACGCGGAAAACGAAACTTCACAAGAACTGCAGTACACGCCGCACCGAAACCTTTCCTCTTCATTGCTCTGAACGCTTCTGACCCCCCGCGTTTGACGATGCATCTTGTAAGTCGTAAGAAAAGATCAATTGCATATACTTACATGGCTATAGAACGACCAGTTCTTCATCTCGCATAAGCATCAGGGAGATGATGAACTACCAAATATGGAGGAATTACAAGAGAAGGAGCGTGCGTTGGACGATGACGCGTCTATGTCTTCCGTGGTTCGCACCCGTCCGTTCGTACCTGGCAGGCAGAAGCCGCAGATGGCATTATTTTCCCCTGAAGTATGAAACCCCAATAACGCAACAGCGTGCATGAATTGACGAATAAAGGATCTTACGAACCTGACCAATCTCATATCTGGAGTCAAGATTAGCTCGGAAGTACGAGCCTATCTACACAACATCGTCGTCTTCATGAGACTCCATCGGGCAGTTGCCGGGGGGATTTCTGCGTTGGCTACCAGACACTTCAATACGCTAGCACAGTGGGTAATGCACTCCTTGAAATGAATAACACTGACTGTCACAGCGCCCTAGCCCCGCTCCACGGTCTCGACTACATCTCGCCATCTATGGTCGCTCTAGCCGCTCGCAAGATATATCCGCATCGCATTATCATTACCGCACCGGAGAACGAACGGAGCATGCAATGGGGTAGCTCCCTTGAAGCTGTGAAAGCTGTTCTTGAAGGTGTGACGGTTGAGGATGTCATTGAAGAGATGCTAGAGTCTGTCGAAGTCCCGCTTTAGAGCCATTTATCAGTCAGCCAGATGAACAAGGCAAAATCTGGCATGGTTGATAGACTAAGGCTTGAGTAAGAATGTTCGATGCTGATGTCATCAGTCTCGCGAACGTGATTGGCACTAGGCGGGACAATGCCTGCCCCTCGGAAAGTGGGCCACTTTATACTTGCAACATTCCGCACACGCTACAAAGAGTACAAAACGCCAGCGACAGCTCTTTGGACCTCAATTGCTTTCCTATTCGCGTACTTTTAACATGGCGGCAAGTTATTTCGACCAGCTTAGTCCTGGCGTGCAAGAGGCGCTCGAGGTACCTAAGGCCCACCAGACGTCATAGCGATGCGTCGAGACTAACTTCCTTATTGAGAACGAGCTTGGAGACCAAGACTCCAAGAGCATTGCCAGCGTAAATAGCCATGACGACGCGCTAGAAGTAGGTAACCCGATACAGCCTCTGTGCCTTTTTATACTAAGAAACGAAATTAGGTAGTCTTCGAAGGCGGATATCACAGTCGCCGCCGCAAAGCTTCCCTTGCCCCCCTCCCGGGCAAGATGACGTCTCGCCCGGAAAATGGCCGCCGTACCACAGCCTGCATCGTTCACTCGCTATTAGAAAAGCAGGATGGGGTTCCAGTCAAGGACCACTCGCAGTCGTACGAGGGCCTAGCGCAAGAGAGGCGCGTGGATAAGGATTCACAAACGATACGTGGCGAACAGACGGAACATTCAAGGCTGTTGACAAAGAAGGAGTTGTCAGATATGGCATTCGGAATACGAGAGCTTTCCAAGAAGCTTTCGCAGATCCGGCTGAAATTACACGTGAAAAATATCTTCATCTTGGGCAAGGCCCATGACGAGACACTAATTAAGAACTCGCGCGAAGTCACCGATTGGCTCTTGGAGAAGAGCAAGGATTATACAGTGTATGTGGTGATTTAGAATGCATAGGATACAGCTGACATGGTATAGCTATGTGGAACACACGCTACAGAACAACGCCATTTTTGGCGCAGCAGAACTACTAGAGAAAGACGAATCCAAGGGCCGTCTTAAGTTTTGGACGAATGAAATGTGTGCTAAAAGACCGCAAACGTTCGATATCGTTCTAGCGGTAAGCTGCCCACCTTTTGGGAGACATGAACATACAGTGGCTAATAGCAGCGCAGCTCGGAGGCGACGGCACAGTTCTTTACGCTTCATGGCTCTTTCAGCGCATTGTTCCGCCCACCATTGCATTCTCCCTTGGCTCCCTTGGTTTCCTCACCAAATTCGATTTCGAGCTCTACCCACAGTCACTCTCTAGAGCATTCGCAGATGGCATAACAGTGAGCCTCCGTCTCCGCTTTGAAGCAACCGTTATGCGAACCCAGAAACGCGACGGCAAAGGCGGTGATCTGGTAGAAGAACTCATTGGAGAGGAATGCGATGACCACCATACACACATCTCGGACGGAACACACAACATCTTGAACGAAGTAGTCGTTGATCGAGGGCCAAATCCTACAATGTCGTCTATTGAGCTATTCGGTGACGACGAGCATTTCACCACGGTCCAGGCAGATGGGATATGCGTGTCCACTCCTACTGGGTCTACCGCATACAACCTCGCAGCAGGCGGCTCGCTTTGCCATCCCGACAACCCTGTCGTCCTTGTAACCGCCATCT
Organism: Pyrenophora seminiperda CCB06; assembly: GCA_000465215.2. NCBI lineage: Eukaryota > Fungi > Ascomycota > Dothideomycetes > Pleosporales > Pleosporaceae > Pyrenophora > Pyrenophora seminiperda. Next base: position 804,863 of record KE747826.1, on the reverse strand, counting down.
GCGCACATACGCTCTCCTTCCGGCCCATCATCCTGCCCGATACCATTGTGCTCCGCTGTGGCGTTCCCTATGATGCGAGAACGAGCTCCTGGGCTAGTTTTGATGGTAGAGAACGCGTGGAACTCAAGCCGGGTGACTATGTTACCATCAGTGCTAGCCGATTCCCTTTCCCGAGCGTGCTTCCGTTGAATAAGACGAGGACGGATTGGATCGATAGTATCAGTCGCACTTTGAATTGGAATAGCAGACAGAAGCAGAAGGCGTTTAAGGAGTGGAGCGCGTAGAGACGTTTTTGGTGTGTTGGAATGATACAGAGGTTCATACTCTTGGTTCAAAGGAGCGTTTATACGCTTTGTAGCCATGGCTCATGACCGTGGGTTCGAGTGTTTATGTAATTAGAATTTATGTATGGTATGAATTCTTCATGCAGGTCTTTTGTCGACTCTTTGCACGCATATCTCACCTATGTGTTCTCCAACCTCTCCTTCTCTGCCGCCGCCGCCTCCTCCGCCGCCTCCTGCTGCCTTATTTGCTCCTCCAGCCTCTTCTTCTCCGCCTGCTTCATCCCCGCCTGCTTCAACTTCATCATCGCCACCTCCTCGAGGCTTGGCGTCTTGGGACTAAAGGAGAACTTGGGTGTTCCTAACGGGCCTAACGGCGGCGTACCACCGAAGCCCTTGCCCCCCGGCGCCCCAAACGATGTCCTAAACGACTTATTCTTGGGCGTAGACACAGGCGTTGACGGCGCAGAGGGTGTTGTTGATACTGGCGCGGGCGCAGACGCAGGTGCATTGTTGAGGCAGTCGGGTTCGCTCTTTGCCCAAGTGACAGACTCCAGGGCGGGATAATCGGCCCTTGCGTTTATGACAGCAGTGTATGCGTGATCCATTCGTGTGTATACCAAGAAGACGGTGGCGATGAGTTTGCGGTGTTTTGTTGTGCCCGAGTCGCGTATCTTCTTGTCCTTGCCCATGACGACAATGTCGACTTTTCCGTATTTTGAAAACATGGATTCCATGTGGTCCTTGTCCCAGGCCATGGTGTTGGCCTCGCGCTCAAAGCGGACTTTGACGGTGCGGTCGATGTCGGGTGTTTCGCCGGGCTTGGGTGCAGCGACGGCGGGTGGTTCTTCGAGGCTTTGTTCGTATTCTCGTTGCTCCTTTTCCCTGCGCTCTTGTAATTCCTTGCGGCGACGCTTGACGTCTTCGGCGTTTCGCTGCATGTCTAGTTCACGGCGTAGTTCACGGCGCTCGGCTTCGTTTAGGTCTTCGGTGCGCTTGCGCTTGAGGTTGTCCATGAAGTCCTTGCCTTCGCGCTCCCGTCGATATTTCCATTCTTGCTCCCGTCGCTCCAGGTCATCTCTCATCTTTCGCCGGTGTCCATCGAGAAGATTATCTTGCAACACCTTCTCTCGCCGCCGGGCGCGCGCGCGGTCGTATTCGCCTTTCAACGTCTCGTCAATGAGGATGTCGCGCGCCCAGCCCAGGTAGATGAAACGGTCGGCGGCATCTTTGTTATCTGGATTCTTATCGGGATGGTATCGTATTGAGGTTTTGCGGTAGGCTTTCTTGATGGCGGCTTCGTCCGCGTCGAAGGGTACGCCGAGAAGAGCGTAGAAATCTTCTGTTGTAGTCTTCGCGAGGTCTTGTAGGTCCTTGTTTATCTCGGCCATCCTGTCGGTATGCGCCGGGCGGCGTGGCGCAGAGTTGGGTGAGAGTTCGCAAGACGAGAGTCGCGAGTCGCGTTAGGAGAAAGTAGTGGAAAGTCTTGGCGTTCAGGCCGCTCCTCCAGTGTTTTATATACTGAGAGAGCGTCGGTTATTTGGTTGCCAGGCAAATTGTTCCGTAGTTCGCGCGAGATTAGGCCACCTTGCCCTGTTGGCACACGACAGTCGAACTATTACGACTTCAGCGGCCGCGCCCCGATCCAACGATTTTCCATGTCCAAGGGTGCAGCGCAGACAGCTGGGTATACTCGGGCCCAACGGTTTCTCCGTGCGTAGGGGCAATCTTTTAGGGGCAATCTTTTGAGATTTTTCGGAGAAACCGTTGGGCCCGGGTAAGATGATCGTCCGCTAACGCAGCTTCCGGCTTGGCGCGGGGTGTCGGAACTGGGCCGCGGAAGAGACTAAAGTTTCCGCAGCTTCGACTTTTCCATGTCCACAAACACGTACATCCCATCGTAGCCGCCAGGCTATCGCCTTCCTACACCAGCTAATGTCCTTTGTGCGTGGTACGATTAGACGCGCAACCATGGATACTTCAACTAAAAAGAATGCCACGGTGCTCGAGGGTATCTTCGCCATCAACAAGCCGCAATGGGCCTCATCTGCCGGCGTCCTGCGAGACCTCCAAGAACACTTTTCCCGCTCCCCGCTCTTCGCACCCTGGCTTGAGTCGGCAAAACGCAGCCTAGTACTCAGCAAAGCTAAGGAGAAGCACATCCGGAATCTCAAGGTCAAGCTCGGTCATGGCGGCACCCTTGACCCAATGGCTACTGGCGTCCTGATAGTTGGAATAGGCAAGGGCACAAAGTGCTTAACGCGCTTCCTCGAATGCACCAAATCATACGAATGCGTTATTCTATTCGGTGCCGCGACAGACAGCTACGACGCCGTGGGCAAAGTGGTCGGCAAAGCAGCCTACGAACATGTCACAAAAGAGCTCGTTGAGGAGAAGCTAGCGCAGTTCCGCGGCAAAATCATGCAGAAGCCAAGCGTCTTCTCTGCGCTCAAGGTGGACGGGAAGAAAATGTACGAGTATGCGAGAGCAGGCGGTGATATTCCAGAGGTAGCTGCACGGCCAGTCGAGGTCGAAGAGATGGAGCTGGTGGAGTGGTTGGAGCCTGGAAGTCACGAATACACATGGCCAAAGGAAGAGGTTGGAGATGAGGAGATGGAGGGTGCGCAGAAGCTGATGGGTATTCGAGAGGGAGATGCCCAGATACATGCTAAGACTGCGGCGAAAAGAGGACGAAAGCGACCACACTCACCGGAGAGCGACAGCGTCCATGGTGCTGGGAAGCAGCCCAAAATACCAAGATCGGACACTGAACCTGCCATGTCTGGTGCCTTGCCATCAGAAGAGAACCCGGTCGAGACAGCGGATGACAATGCCTCAGAGCCTCCTAAAGACTCTACAACTGAACTTGCAGACACCGTTCCTTCTCTAACTGAACTCACAGACACACTCACTGCTCAAAACTCACCCACGCCACCCCCAAACCCTCCCGCAGCCCGCCTCCGCATGACCGTAACATCAGGCTTTTACGTTCGCTCCCTCTGCCATGACCTCGGCCTTGCCTGTTCCTCTCTTGGCCTCATGTCCTCGCTCATCCGCACCCGCCAAGGCAGCTACACCGTCAACCAGAACGTGCTGGAATCCTCGGACCTTGAAGACCCCGCGAAATGGGAGCCAGTGGTCCAGAAACAGCTGGAGGAGTTCATGGAAGCAGAGGGCTGGCCGGTAGAGGAGCTCGAAGACGAGGAGACGTGGCAGGCAAAGAAGAAGGAAAGGGAAGCCGAAGGGAGGGAGCAAGATCGCGAGAGAAGTTATAGGGGTGGCGGCCGGAACAAGTGGAATCATGGCAAGGGCAAATATAGCCGGAATGGGTAGTCGAAGAATACGGATGGTGGGCAGAATGCGCAGAGGGAATGATTACTAGTTTCGTTGGCTAAATCCTCATGATACCCAATTGGAAATCCTAAAAGGAGATGGAAAGGTGTTTGATATTTACTTTGTAATAAAAAAACTTCAAGTATACCAAAAAATAAAATAAGACCATATGCAATGCTACCATATGGTCTAGAGCCGTGTGAGACTGAGGATAAATTCTCCCAACTTGAGGTAAATGCCCATATTCCACATGTACGCCTACAAAAACGCCCTTGCAAAAGAGAAAAAAGAAAAAAAAAGAACCCTCACTCCTTCATACGTCTGATCTCGAGTTGCGCCGACTACTCAGACTCTGCCGCAAGCCCTGAAAGCTACCGCGTACGTCCGTCACAACGCCATCAGCACCCATACTCTGCAAGCCGTGCGCCTCATCCTTGCGATCCTCATGATTGATAAACAGGAAAGAAAGGACCATAATGGCAGCGCCGACCCAATACAGTGCCGACGCATACTGCGAATCCAGCACCATTTGCCCGACCAAACTGCACGGAATGGTCAGACTAAGGCCGACGGTGACGATGAGCGGCGACGTAAGGAGCATAGCGTAAGCCCAGCAAAAGTCAGATACCAGCGACGAAGCGCTATTGATGAGGACAATATTGAGGATCCTAGACGAGGGCGGGAGTTCAAAAGTCTCGATGCCCGTGAAATGCAGGATGATGAAGCCAGGCCAGAGGAGTACGATGTTGCACAAGCCCACCAGCCCGAAGAAAAGGGGCATGTTGACTTTAGTCTCGTCTCCAATCTTGCTCTTCATAAAGACCGTGTAGAAGCCGTATAGCGCGGCCGACACAAACGCCATGACATCGCCGATGGCCAGTTCGCGCGGTGTCTTGTGAGGGAAGCTGCCCCGGTTTTCGTCCGTCCCGCCCGACACGTCGACCATTGAGATGAGGGCTACGCCGCCGAGGGATGCTAATACGCCAATTAATTTCAGCAGCGTGAAGCGCTCGACGCGCATCAGAGAGCCCAGTAGGAGAGTCCAGATGCTGGAGGTAGAAGCTAGGATTGTGGAACTGGCGACGGTCGTGTGTTCGAGACAAGCGGCTGCGAAATAGTTTGCTAGAAACCAGAGTAGACAGAATTCCAGGGCCAACTTGGCGGTGTCCAGTAATGTTAATCCTTCTTCTGCCGCCTCGTACTCCCCATGCGGCCCACTCGGCAGCTCCTGCGACGTATGCAGAGAGGAGGATAAAAGCACTTCTGCAGCCTCATCGCTGCGCCCCTTGTTTGACGAGCGTACCGAAGAGCTGTATTCGTGTTCGCGCAATAACTTCCATTTCCCTGCTCGCCGCTGCAAAAGATGGCTTACATGCGCAGTGAGGGGCTGTCCGGGTTGGCGCGCGCTGGGACGGTGACGGTCGACCCATAGGTGGTGGAGGAACATGGGTATTAAGGGGATGACGAAGAAGGTCGTGTTTACGTAGGTTACGAGGTAAGGCTTCGAATACGAATTGTCTGCGAATATCGTCTGCGCACACATTAGTCTGATGTTTCCTCCGGACATGTACAACCAGGTCAGGGTCGCGCCATGTTAAGGGTATACGTACGCTGGCGAGGAAATTACTCGCTGTCCATAGCAACACTGTCGCGAGCAGAAGTGCTATGCCCACGGCATGCCTCAGTTTTGCTGTCCAAGCACTCGCGGTGCCCTTTCCCCCTTCGCTCCACTGGCTGACGTCGCTTGCCGGGCTGTCAAGAAAGTCCTCCCCGCGCAGGTATTCGCTCACGTCCGACTCAACACTAACGCGCGGACTAAGCGGTGTCGTTTCGACAAGCTCTTCTCGTCTGGGTATCATTGTGAGAGCCAGACGATACAAACAATGTGCAAAGTGTCGCGGGATGGATCAAGGAGGGTCCGAGGCAGCGAGTGGGTTCACGGTCGGAAATCGTGTCGAGGCATGTGACGGGATGCGGGTGCCCATGTAAATAGGTGTAGTCGTGTCGGAAGAGGAAGGAGTGTGGTGGTGTGGTGGTGTGGTGGTGTGGTGGTGTGGCCGACCGTGGCACGCCGATAGTTGGGGAGAATGTGAATGGCCATGGTTCCGGGGTTTCAAGTGACCTCGTGTCTCAGATACCCATGGTTCCCGCGGCGGTGCCGGCTTAGCCACAGCGGCCCCACGTCATCACTACCCATGCATCAACAGCATCCATATCCATCCGGACCATCTTACAAGGTGATATTTTCAAGCAAACAGAGACGTTGAAAATACTTCAAAAGGGTTCGTATATTTGCTGCAAGTTATATAGACTAGGCAACCATGAGACAAAAGCAGGTGATGATGAATTACAGGAATACCGAATGCTCCTGCATGGAAGCATGCCAAACACCAAACTCCATGCGAACTCCAAATGCAAGAGGGCATTGCGGTAGATAGAGCTACGTTGCCGGCTCTCGTTTCCGGCGCTTGTAAAGCGATGGCCTACACTAGCATGCGCATCCGCCTTCGCTGCCCTTTAGGTCGATTGGAATCGTCTCCGGGAAATCGTTGCTGAAGTCTCCGACGTCTTCTTGTGCCAAGGCTTGTCGTGCAATCACTGCGTATGTTAGCTGAAGACAAGTTGGGTTGGGTTGGTGACGTTGATATACCTTCAAACGCTTGCTCTACGTTGATAGCTTCCTTTGCACTCGTCTCGAAGTAGGGGATGCCGCCTTTGGATTGGCAGAAGGTCATGGCGCGTTTAGATGAGATCTGCCAGTGTTAGATTTGGGTGCACTGAATGTGCGCATCAAGTGCTCACCATTCGTTTGCTCTCTTCCACATCGATCTTGTTTCCGATGACAACCTAAGCAAGTCAGCAACGACACTCTCGTCCATGTATGCGGATGCACCTACGAATGGGAAGCTTTCAGGGTCCATGGGACTGGCCTGAACCAGAAACTCGTCCCTCCAGCTGTCAAGGGTATCAAAACTCTTCGAGTTGTTTACGTCGTAGACGAGCACGCAGCAGTCGGCGCCACGGTAGAAGGCGACACCGAGCGATTGGAAACGTTCCTGACCAGCAGTATCCCAGAGCTGACCACTGTTAGCTTATCGCTTATAGAGAAGTTGACTGCACTGACCTGCATCGTAACTAGTCTATCGTCGACTAGCACTTCCTTTGTGAGGAAGTCGGCCCCGATGGTTGCCTTGTAACTTGCGCTGAACTTTTTGTTTACCTATATGGTGTATAAGTGTGTGTACATATTGTAGCACTGGCGAATGCCTTGCGCATAGCTCCACGGCGCTGAGCTTCATACATATTGGTTCATCAAGCTAGTCTTGCCGACCCCGCTGTCTCCGAGGATAATGACCTGCGCACATTAGTCCAGCTCCTCGTGTCTGATACGGAGCCGCAGTACCTTGAGGAGGACCTTCTTCCTTGACGCCATGGTGTAGTGTGTATGTATGGGAGGCAAAGGCTAGGTATGGCCGGGTTGACTCGAGGCGCGAAGCTCCGTGTGCTTCGTTGGCGTGCCGAGTGGGTCGCGCGGGTGATCGGCCGAGGCAGTAGATATATGTAGGAGTACGAACACGATATCGAGAGTCTATGGAATTCGGTGGAGCGGGACGCAAATACGGTACGTAAATGGCGCAGGAACGAAAGAGGATAGGTACAGTCTTGTTGCCAGAGATCGATGATGGTTATGTCTGCTGGGTAGGCACGGGCACGGGCACGGGCACGGCGCTAGTAACCCCGTCTATCCTGTCCTGTCCAAGCTTCATGGTTCCAGCCAGCCACCCACATGATCCCTTCTTTCACCTGATATGACCCGACTAGACTGCGGACTGGCTCGTCCGCATCCAGCATCACTTTCCTTCTGATTGCACGACTACCTAATATCCTCGGACGCCTTCGTCTCTTGATGTGTACAATCTCAGCTTGACCATAGCACACACGGAAACATACTGCCCCCGCGCGTTACCGTGAGTAATAACTATAATAAAAGAAGTGTTTTTTCTCTATGTAAACACTATCTGTGAAGAACGGTGGTTCTCTCTTACGCTTATTCTGCCTTAGCAGTCTTTCTATGTTTGGTTCTCACCGAGTGAGAGCAGATCGACGGGTACGGGCCGGTAGTGATCAAGATTGAGAGATCGACGTAATCACTAGTGGTAAGTTAAGAACGAGATTGTAATCTCAGATATCTATTTTTAAGATATTTGACCAAGTTGAACGCACTGAGCCATGGGAACTCAGTGCCTACTGCTATATACATAGTTAGGTGGATGTCACCGTGCGCTGTTTGCTCTCTCTGCTCTCCATGCTCTCTCTGCTCTCCATGCTCTCCATGCTCTCCATGCTCTCCATGCTCTCCATGCTCTCCATGCTCTCCATGCTCTCCATGCTCTCCATGCTCTCCATGCTCTCCATGCTCGCTAGGTGCGCTAGGCACCACCCGGGGTTTGTGCGGGCAATCAGCGATTAGATTGATCTTACCCCTCACCAGCTGTGTCCAATAGCTGCATGCTCTCCATGCTATCCGTACTCCCAGAGTTCAGTGAGAGCAACCTTGGTATGATCTTCCTTCTTTTACAGGGGCTAGGTACCCATGATTGTAACACAACCCAAGTTCCGTTCACATTCGTATGAAGTAAGACCTAGCCCTCAAGGGAAGGGAAGTTCCTGGTAGGCCCGAAGGGAGTACTCAGGGAAAAGACACCGCTACTTGAGAAGCAACCTTGAAGCTAGTATAAGTATCTAGTTGACCTGCCATATATCCTTTATTGCAAACCCTCCTTAACACGCAGTTTGGTTGTATTTGCCAAAAAAAAATCTCTTTACAATCGTCATTATGAAATATACACTCCTCGTTGCTATGTTCCTTGGTTTAGTGGTCACTGATGTTAAGGAGTTTCCCGCAAAAGCTATATTCAACGTCGGAAATCAGGAATGTTCTACGGATAAACATTTTTCCAATATGGCAGCTTGTGAAGCAAATGGCTGTAAAGTTTGCGTGCCGAATGTTGTTGTGTGCAATGTAAGTGTATAATCCAGTGAGCACCTGAGCGTAATAGTTGTAGCTAGCTACAAGGTTCTAGTAACATACATAGCTAATATTAGAGGTTGCATATAGGCGTGTTAAACAGTTTACAGATGTTGGACTTAATACTTTGGCTCTTGGAGCTCGTTTCATGGAGTTCTTTCTACTTGGATCTTTAAGCTCAGCCGAATTTACTGGAGAGTTGTTAATGCTAGACTTGGATATGGTCTCTCTCTTTCTCTGGCTGCTATCGTAGAGTTACTGGAGTATGGCTCCAAGCAAAATGAGAATTATTCTACCTAACGTACCTTGCGGATGAACAGTCTATGTCGCGAAGACCCTACTAAAACTCTATTTGCCTACGTAATGTCTTAATATTAACAACTGATGAAAGGCAGACGAACAGATACGAACTTGTTCATCGTCGAGGACTATCGGAGGTGACTATATAGAAGAAAAGAGCTGAACAGTCCCTATTCCCAAAGATATAAACATATGACTTGTGTCCGCAAACACTTACCACTGTACCTAGGTGCTTTCTAGAGGTAGCCGACTTGATTGATGCTTCAGGCTAGGAATTATCAATCAACAGCACCAAATGGCTTCAAAAGTCCGCTCCAGAGTCGAGGCTGCTCTGGCAGTAAGGATATGGCCATCCAGGTAGAGGTGGTAGTTGTGCTAGCTAGATGCTTCTTTATGCGTTTGTGTAAGTGAAAAGTAATATTGAAATAAGCCTTTTGGCATATGTATTTTCTAGTGTTTAGTGTCTATCAATAGTCGCAGACAGATTGTGGTGGGCGCTGCGCTGTAATCTGATAACTGATGCCAACTACCGGCAGATCGCGATGACCGAAAAAGGTCATAACAACAACGAATTAACCTGGAAACAGTACAATAGGATAGAACGGACCGCGAGTGAGAACTTATTGTATCCTGCTTTAATCCCTATGGAGGCCCTAAAATGCATGCCTACGGTAACGCGTATTTTGTAAGCTATCGTGCGCTTGCCCACAAAGATACCTTGGTGCTCCTGCTTGGAAAGAATTGTCGTGGGCAGTTACCTCAGCGGGCTCAGACGGAAAACAAGATAGCCTGCCCACAAATAATCGTATACCGTATCGGTAGTCTTGGCGACTCTCCAGTTTCGGGGCCGAGAAGAACAGGCAAGGTCCATCAATAACATCACCTCATATTTCGTCGTCATCTGTCAGGACTCAAATCTCGGATAGAAGACCAACCACCCCTAACATGAGGAGACTTTGTTTCGATGTCCTGAAGCCTCGCTCTTTTTCACACGCCCGCTTTGACCTACGGCAGGAACTATACACCGCTCGGCAAATGGCACTGTATTCGACGAGAGAAACACTACAGGCCGGCAAGGTACCATCGAGTATCAACGATCCAGAACATCCGTTCTATAATTACACATCTGGGAGATGGTTGTAAGCAGCTAATGAACCTTGACATTTCCGTACTTGAATTGATAGGTCGAAACGACCGCAGGTACAACGAGCGTTTGCGTCTTTCTGAAAGACGACGTCATTTTGACCTCCATGAGCTCTGTCAGGCTGTTGCCAAATCTGTCGGCCGTTCCACTGATGACATCATTACCTTCACAAAAATTGCTGAAGGTGGTTCATACCGTATCTTCGAAGCGACATTTCAAGATAGGGCGAATGTGATTGCGCGACTTCCATACCCTTCCACAATACCTCGAGAATATGGTATTGTCAGTGAGGTCGCTACAATGGAATATCTACGTCTGCATGGTGTTCCAATCCCGAAGGTCTTAGACTGGAGTTCATCGACGGACAATCTAGTCCGGTCTGAATATATCATCATGGAAAAGGTTCAAGGTAAGGAATTGGAACATACATGGTATACGATGACGGTAAAAGAAAGAATGGCTGTCGTTGAGAACATTGTCGACATAGAGAGGATACTATTTGTGATACGATTTCCTGCCAGTGGCAGCATATACTTCAAAGACTCTGTGGGTACCCGAACTACTACAATTGATCTGCCCTTGGCTGTCAATTGTGGCAAAACGGATACTTTTTGCATTGGGCCTTCCACTGAATATCTTTGGTGGTATCAAAGGCGAGACGAAATGGCCGTCAATCAAGGACCTTGTAAGAAACCCTTACTCCGTATTCTGTTCGCTCTTGATTGACTGGAAGGATGTAGGGGAAACGCCCAAGGAGCTGTTGGAGGCAGCTGGTCATAGAGAATTGGCCTGGTTGCAAAAGTTCGGCAAGAAACGTTTCCCCCGTGAACCGGCTTACAGAGAACTCTACGGTCATCAAGAGGTCGACCCGCAGGTGCAAGTAGACAGCTTAAGGGATTACCTCAAGGTTGCTCCACACATTATTCCCGAAAATCCAGAGTTATGCCAGTCAACGATCCGTCACCCAGATCTCTCACCTAACAACATCTTCATCTCTGAATCTGGCGAAATTACGGGAGTGATCGACTGGCAACACAGCACCATACTTCCGCTGTTCCTGCAAGCCAAGATTCCCAAGCATTTTCAAAATTATGGAGATGACGATTTGGAGAATTTCCGACGTCCAGAGCTGCCCGCGAATTTCGAATCCTTGGAGGACAGCGAGAAGGCAAATGCGTTAGAGCTCTATCGCCGACGACAGCTCCACTTTTTCTACCTGGGAGAAACCGGTACCAAAAACAAGCCTCATTTTCATGCAATGAGAGAATATGAACTCATTGTACGAAACCGACTCTATGACACTGCTGGCAGACCATGGGAAGGCGACAACACATCACTCAAAGCGGAACTAATACGAACATCGACTTACTGGCCCGATATTGCTACTTCAGCAATGAAAGAAGCTAACTTTCCCGTCAAATATCCTGACGCAGATGTCACAGACTGCCTCAACATCGACGCAAAGCAGAAGACTGCGGATGCACAAATGCAGAGATTACGCGACATCATTGGAGTCAACATTGACGGATGGGTGCCGACGGAATTGTACGAAGAGGCGAGGGAGAAAGAACGATATATCAAACAGCAAATGCTGGAACTTGCGGATACGGAGGACGAGCGGAAGGAGGTAGACGAACATTGGCCTTTCCAGGATCACGAAGAGTTGGATTAAGGTAGCCGAAGGTCGATGTCACAGTACCATACATTGTAAGTATTGCTATTGTCCAGCAGGCACGAATGTAGTTTTTGAGATGTCGTATGATGTTTTCAGGCTCCTAGGCCGGCGGGCGCAGAAGGATCTACTAGAAGGCCGGCCTGGAAAGAGCTCTAAGACATTCATATTAGCAGTGAGAGAAAGCCGAAGTCTATTCCGTACTTCCGTCATTCATCGGCCAAAGGATTGTGATCAACACCACACTCAAGCGTTTCAAGGATGCAGCTCTTCCACAAGCTCAGCCGGGAGCAGGACGATCAGATGGCGGACATGGGCCAGATTGCGGATTCTTTAACGCCTAGTGTACGCTCTGACACGTCCAAGCACGCGTCGTCCAGTCAACTGTAGCAAAGTGGCGCAAGTATGAAGTCTGTGGGAGGTGATCGTACACACTTTACGCGTCTCCGTGTCAAGACGCGTTGTCTGGGCCTAATTGTCTCGAGCATGCACTGTGATGAGCTCTGCGGAGCCAGCCAGCCAGCCAGCCATCGTCAGCCGATTACTTGAGAAAATCTAATCAGATCCGAGGCCGGCACAACCAATACCACGTTGCAGCCAGTGCGAACATTAGGCGGGCCAGTGTCGGTTTCAAATGCATTTCTAAGATTTCTAAGCCCTGGTTCCGCCGCCGGATACGGAGCTAGTCTGTCATGCTAACGGCCCTTGCGTGTTGTGGTGGGGAAGTAGAGTCGAATCATAGCGCGTTGCGACGCGTCTGCCTTTGTGAAAGACCGTGGCTGGGCGGCGCGACGGGCGACGTTGATGCAACAATTTGGGGAACAGTAGGAGAAAAAAAATATGATATGGGTGTCATTGAAACGAGCGTACTCAATTGTATCTAATTGAACGGTAAAATGCTTTTCTAGGGGGTGATGGGGCAGCAGGGCTGTTTCGATCAGGTCTGCAGATGCATGAGCTCATAGCGCGTTTTTGTGAAAGAAGCGCGCTAGCGGCTGCGACAAGCGCGATCACCAAGTCACGTGCAAGCGGGTCGGCGTAGATTTATAGTTGAAGTCGCGTTCTCTTTGTCTCTCTACACCACAGCAGCATCAACCCTCATCGGCGCCACTACTTGTATAATTTTGACTACTTTTTTGCAATTGTACACTCAATCCAGCGCATCAATCACGCTTTTCCCAACACAATGTCTGCTCTTCAGTCTACGCCCTCCAAGCAGGTATGTCGCGCTACCCGGTATCGAATTTGTACGACGCGTCCATATTAACGCGTAAATAGGCTGCAGCTGCAATTGACACACTCAACATGACCGACTCTCCTGTAAAGAAGCTTGACTTCTCGTCGACAGACAAGGAGAACACGAACACCTTCAAGCCCATCGTCGGCATCCCAGATGACTTCGATGCGGACGTCGAGGAGGTGAAGCCAACTGTCGCTCCTACTATCAAGCCCGAGGAGGCAAACGAGCCCCTCCTTCAAGAGAATCCTGGACGCTTTGTGCTCTTCCCCATCAAGTACCATGATGTAAGTTTTCCACTTAACGCGCTAGACGCGTGTCAACACGCGTCAACCCTGTTCATTGTGACACGTACTAACGACATGTTCTTTACAGGTCTGGCAGATGTACAAGAAGGCTGAAGCTTCTTTCTGGACCGCCGAGGAGATCGACCTTTCCAAGGACCTTCACGACTGGAATAAGCGCCTTAACGACGATGAGCGCTTCTTCATCTCCCACGTCCTCGCTTTCTTCGCCGCCTCTGATGGTATCGTCAATGAGAACCTAGTCGAGCGATTCTCGAGCGAAGTACAAATCCCCGAGGCTCGATGCTTCTACGGATTCCAGATAATGATGGAGAACGTCCACTCCGAGACATATTCCCTCCTCATCGACACATACATTAGCGAGCCTAGGCAACGCAAGTACCTTTTCAACGCTATTGACAACATCCCATGCATCCGCAAGAAGGCCGACTGGGCTTTGCGATGGATCTCCGACAAGAACTCCACCTTTGCCAACCGTCTTGTTGCCTTCGCCGCTGTTGAGGGTATCTTCTTCAGCGGTTCCTTCGCGTCCATCTTCTGGCTGAAGAAGCGGGGTCTCATGCCAGGTCTCACCTTTTCCAACGAGCTCATCTCCCGTGACGAGGGCATGCACACTGACTTCGCCTGCCTACTCTTCTCCCTCCTTAACAACCGCCCCAGCAAGGAGTCTGTCCGTGCCATCATCACTGAGGCTGTTGAGATTGAGCAAGAATTCTTGAGCGATGCACTGCCTTGCGCTCTTCTCGGCATGAATGCTACTCTCATGTGCCAATACATCGAGTTTGTCGCCGACCGTCTCCTTCTGGCTCTCGGCAACACCAAGGTGTACAACGCGACTAACCCCTTCGACTTCATGGAGAATATCTCGCTTGCTGGCAAGACCAACTTCTTCGAAAAGCGTGTGGGTGACTACCAGAAGGCCGGTGTCATGGCTAGCACAAAGAAACACGAGCAGAAAGACGGCACATCAGCCCCAGCACCAGAGCCCCAAGGCCAATCTGGTGACTTCTGCTTCGACGAGGACTTTTAGACCCCTCTCTTATTCCTTTCCATTTACCTTTTGTTCATTGCATTGTATACCACGTCGGACGTTTTGGGTTCGCATAGGTGCCGGGCACCTTGCTTCGGCATATTTGTCGCTTTCTGGACTACTGGGGCCATTGATACACGTTTCACATTGGCGCCATGGCGCATTTGATTTATATAAGCCTCATAGATGAAGATGAGTGATGCCGGGTATGGAACGCGGATGCGATGGATCAACGACCTTTATTAGCTTGCAGTATAGTATGTAGCTTGAATACGAATACACACCACTTAATACGAAAAGCCTCTTGTATGCAATCGTAAATCGAGTTGAGGGTATGAAATTGGGGACGGAACTTTTGCCGAGGTATCCTGACGTCATTCGACCGTTATGGTGTTGGTGGCGTTGGTGGCGTGGTCTAACTGTTAGACGCTGCCATGCCAATACTGCGATAATACGATTATACTTGGTTAGCGAAACGAGTGCTTACATGATGTGGGCATATGGAGGGCCGTATCACTTTCAGCTCTACCTCTTAATCGTGGTATTTTCTCTCCGAACCACTTGCGCGACATGGGCATGCCTGTAGCGCTACACCTGCATCGACTACAGATCTGGTGCCACGGATACCAAACATCTAGCCCGTACCGGTAAACATCCGCGGACCTCCGCAACAAAGCCTGCGGTTCTGCGCCCTCGAGCTCTTTCCCTCCATTGCGACACAGCTCAAGCGCTTATTTGAACACCATCTGTTTGGGAAATCCAATCGAGTGATTGTGCAATCAGCTTCGGCTACTATCGAGCAACATAGTGACTGGGAAGACCCATGTTGCTTTGTGAAATGTCAACATGGCAGACTCCATTCCCAAAGTCAAGGTGACGAACCACCATGTCACGGGTAGAAGCTCTTTCCAGAAACAGGAGTATGGATCCTCAACCACACTGGAGAGTGCGCCATCAACATCTGTCAAATCTGCCAACATTCCCAACAAGGGTGGAGATGCGCAGATGCTTACACCAAGGTCCATGGGCGCATTATCCAACAAGAAACTGGCCGCGAAGCTGAGAAGTCCGACCTCACCCTTGACCCAGCTTTCGAACGATGCGCAAAATGGGACTATTGATGATGAGAGACAAGCATCCGATACACCGCCCATAGATCCACTATCACAGGTAGGTCACTAGGAAAGCCAATCTGAGAGTGAGAGCATAGACGTTAACAGCCCATCGTCGCATAGCAAATTCTCCAGAGAACAAACACATCGCCCGCGATACAGAAACTACGCTCACAGAACACCGAATCCACGCTGAATCTATCGTCGGGTTTGACTAAGGAATCGAATGCGGACAACAAGCTTAGTGGTGAGACAGCGCGCGATGCTGTTGGGACCAAGGCAGACAAAAAGTGAGTGTGCTCCCTTGCTTTTTTCCAGACAGCGCATGCCTCGCATCTATGATTGAGAGATACGCACTGCTTGTACCCGTAATTTCTTCCTGCAATTGGCTAGAAATGTCCATGTTGATTTGGTGCGCATCAAACTGACGACAGCCATAGGAAGGTATCATTTCTTAGTCGCTTCATCGGCAGCAACAAAAAGAAGGCCACCCCCGACGACCCAAGCGACAATGGCTCCGAAGCAGACGATTTACGGCACGAGGGTATGGACGCCCAGCCCTATGTCAACAACTTGAGCTTCAGTCCGAAGATCCCACAACCCCCTGCCTACATCAAAGTGAGGGCAAAGTTCAAGAAAGAGAGAGAATTCGACCGCGTATTTCTGGCCCAGGAGTTGCGGTCGGGATCAGACAAGAAGAGCCCGCCTGCTGCTGGATCGAATCCTGCGCCACAGTCTGGATCAGCTGCTACACACAACCCTGTTTGGGCAGTCGAATTCAGCAAAGATGGGAGGTACCTCGCTGTGGCCGGCCAAGATAGGGTCATCCGGGTGTGGGCGGTCATAGATAGTCCAGAAGGGCGCCGAACACACGAGAACACCGAGCGCGATCCTTCTGCATTGGAAGGAGAAGCGAGACATCTCAGTGCACCAGTTTTCCAGCAGAAGCCTATTCGAGAATATCAGGGGCATACAGCAACCATCTTAGACTTGAGCTGGAGTAAGGTATGTACGCACATGGGAGGGCGTTGCTTGTGGAGGACTAACAAGCATTAGAACAACTTCCTGCTGTCCTCATCTATGGACAAGACTGTGCGCTTGTGGCATGTAGGTCGAGATGATAACCTGTGCACTTTCAAGCACTCCGATTTCGTTCCTTCAATACAGTTTCATCCTACGGACGATCGCTTTTTCCTTGCGGGTTCTCTGGATACGAAGCTACGACTCTGGAGTATCCCAGACAAGAGCGTTGCATTTTCCGTCACAGTCCCAGACATGATTACCTCTGTTGCCTTTACTCCGGATGGAAAGACCTGCATAGCCGGAACACTTGGCGGTCTTTGTATGTTCTACGACACTGAAGGTTTGAAGTGGCAGGCGCAACTTCATGTCAAGTCGACACGCGGACAGAATGCCAAGGGTAGCAAAATAACAGGCATTCAAGCGACACACTGGCCACCAGGGAACGAGAATGCTGAAGTCAAGCTGCTGATATCGAGCAATGATTCGAGACTGCGGATATACAACATGAAAGACAAGACTTTGGAGATGAAATTCCGTGGCCATGAAAACAATTGCAGCCAGATAAGAGCAACTTTTGCAGATAGTAGTGGTCACATCATATGTGGGAGCGAGGATCGGAAAGCGTACATCTGGTCAACATCCACGCCTGAGGGCGAGAAGAGGAGTAACCGGCCAGTTGAGATGTTTGAGGCGCACAAGTCGATTACTACTTGTACCGTCATCGCACCCGTGCAGACTAGACGACTTCTCAGCGCTTCAGAGGACCCTATATTCGACCTTTGTAACCCTCCCCCCGTTACACTGGTCTCGAAAGCGGAATCTGTGGTCTCATCGCGGGCACCTACAGAGGCAATAGCCACGGCTGTAACTCCTACTCAAGCCGATATCACCTTTAAAAAAGCTGCTGAGAGCCCAGCATACACGGCGCGCTCTTCTCATTGTGGCGGTAACATTATTGTCACAGCAGACTACACTGGAGCCCTGAAGGTGTTCAGACAGGACTGTGCCTTCCAAAAGCGCATGCGACTAACAGAGCAGTGGGATACTGCGTCCATGAAGAGAACCTCGGGCATCGGAAGACCAAGTAGTATAATATCTCGGACTAGCCGTTCGCGAAGGGACAGCCTGTCCACACAGCCACCCAATGACCGCATCATGACGTGGCGCCAAAGCATCGCACATGGTAGTTTCGACTCTAGCAATTCCATTCCTCGCCGCAGCGCTTCGCCCAGGAAGTCACTAGCAACACTAAGTCAGCATTCAGCCCCGCAGTCGCAGTCCGACTCGCCCATTATCCGCCCCCTACAACCACCCGAAACTATCACTCTCGATACGAGACCCGGAACGCCAAAAACATCAATCTCAATAGACCGCACCACAACCACCACGACCTCCCGAAGCCTCTCTCAGTCCGAATTTTCTTCCCCGCTGAAAGAACCGCCGTCGGACCACCGCGATGCCAATCGGCTTTCGGTAAATTCTTCGTCTAACCCACTTGCCGTATACAATGGGCAGAGTTGGCTCTTCTGGACAAGCCGCAATAAAATGTCGTCGTCGAAAAAGGACGAGAGTAGTAGTAGACCGGATCCAGCGAGGCGCTTGAGTACTCTAAGTCAGATTAGTAGGTTGACGGATGAGCGGAGTGATGATGAGTTGGGAAAAGATGGGAAAGATGCGCCGTTTTAGCTGTGTGGAGGTGGAGAGAGAGGAGGAGGTTGATTAAACAGAGTGTAATTAGAGAAAAATGAGGAGGGAGGGGGTGGTGGTTCTGTATGAATAGGTTGGAGGATTAGAAAAAGAGGGCGCACGGAATCGCGCTTTTAACAGGGGTGTGGCGCAATGGTGCATATACGGATACTATTGGTTTTATTGTTCTGGAGTAGGCAAGGACAGTGGAGTGGACACAACGGAATACGGGATAGGGTTTTTGTCTTTTGGCTTGCGAGAAGTGAGCGAGCGCCTTTGACATAGGTGTAGCCATCACCATCACCGACAACACAGTATTTAAAAAACAAAAAAAGATCAATTATTATCGTCACCACTACAGTATCTACTAAAAATCACTACTAGATTCTTATAAACATACTCCCTTGCTTTCCTTTCTCCCCTCTTTCTCTCTCTCTCTCTGTCTCTCGTTACTCTTTACTCTTTACTTACCTATCTCTCGGGGAACTAGGATAGCCAGACAACTACAGCCAACGCCCAAATTCACCAACGTCCAATGCTACGACTTACCCCCAACGACTATAAGAAGTTTAGGACTTGTACAATTTGCATAAAAATTGCTAAAAGCGCAAGGCTTCTATACTTGTACAAATTCTATCGTAAAGTCGCCGGGCGGTAGTCGTAGACAAGTTTTTATAGCTTTGAATCGGACGTGGTATTCTAGTTCCCCCCTCCCCCCTACCACCACCACCACCACCCCCACCACCCCCACCAACCCCCAACCTCCCAATCAACCCCACCAACTCCCCCACCCTAAACGGCTTACAAATCGCCTCATCCACGCCCGCACTCCTCGCCCGCTCCACCTGCTCCTTCCTCGCATTCGCACTAACCGCAATAATAGGCACGTGTCCCGTCAGCGTACCTTTTGCTTCCATTGCGCGGATTTGCCGCGTACACGTTAGGCCGTCCATGATGGGCATTTCCACGTCCATGAGGACGACGGAGAGGGGGAGAGGGGGAGTTGTTCTTGTTGTTGGTGGGGATGCGGATGGGGAGGAAGAGGGGGAGGGTGAGGAAGAGGTGGAGGAGGAAGGAAGTCTGGGAGGAGGAGGAAGAGGGGAGGCAGCGAAGACGGTGGTGGAGAGGTGTTCGAGGGCTTCGAGGCCGTGGTTCGCTACGTGGATTGTGTGGCCTAGTTTGCGTAGGGAGGCGGAGAGGACGCGTTGGTTTATGAGGTTGTCTTCTACGATGAGGATGTGGTACAAGGGGTTTGTTGGTTCATCAGTACTACTAGCTGGTGGTAGCTGTTGTAGTAGTTGTGGTACTTTTTCTTCTTCTCCTCGGTCGTGTGAAACTTTCCGCGCTATTTCCGGGGCGTCTTCGTTGTATTTCTGTACGATTTGGGATTTTGAGCGCAGAGCTACGTGGGGTGTTGTGGGCCTGCTGTTGTTGTTGTTGTTGTTGTTGTTGTTGGTGTGTGTTGGGGGCAAGAGGGGCTGGGCGCGCCGCGATTTGATGTAGAAGGAGAATGTTGAGCCGACGTTTTGAACAGAGGAGACGCCGATGCTGCCGCCTTGCATTTCGGTGAGCTCGCGGGAGATGAAGAGGCCGAGGCCTGAGCCGCCGTACTGAAAGGGGAGCTGTTAGAGGGTTTGAAGGGTATGTGAAGTAGGGAAGAAGAGGGCTTGTACCTGAACATGGGTTTTTGGCGTAGCCTGCGAAAAACGATGGAAGAGCTGTAGAGAAAGAGGGTATCATGTTAGTATACATATCATATACAGTTTATTACAAGTGCTACTTACTTTGGCCTTGTGCTCGGGGGAAAGCCCACACCCTGTATCCTTGACAGTGAAGCTCAGGTAGAATACCTCGCCAACATGATCCCATTCCGGCTGCAGCAAAAAGTCTTTGCGCACAGCTTCCTGCGGCACATAATCAACACCCGGCATCACCTCTATGTCTAGCGAAGCCCCCATAACGACTTCGACATTGCGTTCGTTCTGGTCCTGGGTGAACTTGATAGCGTTCGTCAGCAGGTTAATAAGGACTTGTAAAACGCGACTGGGATCCAGAATCGCCCAGTCAATCTGCATGTTCTCAATTGAAGCATCACATCTGACTTGTAGGTTGACGCGGGCTTTGTTCGCCTCGTCCTTGAACATTTTGTACGCGTCCTGCAGGAGCGTTGAAGGCTGTAGCACAATGGGACTGATGACGAGGAGTTTGGAGTCGAGCTTGGATAGCGTGAGAATATCGTCTACGATGCGCTTTTGGTGCGTGGCACATGCTTGGATCGTGTCGACGGCGTCTAGACTGGTGCTGGTCAAGTCGTTCAACTGCGTTTTTAGGGTGGGTTGTTCTGCAAGCACGTCTCCGCGCGTGAGGACGTTTATTTCGCTTAGTGACGAGGAAATAGAGTCAGCACACTGTACCATGGCGCTCAATGGGTTCCGCATCTGTATCGAACGATGAGCTTTTGCCTTTCAACTTTGGTTCTGTAGGCACTGACCTCGTGGCTAGTCATATCAATAAAGTTTTCCTGTTGTCTCTTTGATTCTAATGCCTCCTCAACTCTGCTCTTCTGAATAGCTTCAGCCCACTTCAACTGCGAGATATCCGTCATTGTTCCCATAATAGAGTCATCGGTATACGCCGTGGCGGCCACAAGGATCCACGTTGGTGTCGAGATGTCATCGGGTCCTTTCCACTGCTTTTTTAAGTGACTCGTAAATGTATGTGGGCCTTGCTTTTGTCTCGTAGCATCTACATCGCGCTGGCAAAACTCTATCTGATCCTCTTCGACTATCGTGTGCCATTTTACTTGGTCCATGGGCACTTTTGGATGGCCAGTTATACGAAACCATTGGTCGTTGCAATATTTCATTGAAAGATCAGGATTCAAGTGAAATAAGCCCACTGGTGCAAGCTCGGTGAAGCTAGCCAGGCGTCGCTCTGCCTCCGATCGCATCATTAAAGCTTGAGTAGCCTCCTTCTGCGCGGAAATGTCGGTGTTGCACCCAAAGACACCAGTTACAGTTCCATCTGTAGATTTTATTGGAACACAGGCCGCCAAAGTCCAGAGGAAGTCGTCGCTGGCCTTACCGTCGCCGTGTTCTTCTTTTGGGGGTTTCTTCCATCGAATCTCGAATGTGGCTGGCTCACCACTTATCAAGATCTCCCATTTTTTCTCAACCATTTCCAGGTCTCCTTCGTACACACATTCTTTGTATGCAAATGGCGGACCACTGGCGTAGTCTCTCCGATGACCTGACTGCGCAAAGTATGTCTCCTGTCATCTTGTTAGACAACCATAAATCCCAGAGATGCAGTATCTCACATTGGCATCCACCAACATCCCGTCAATGGAAATTTCAAAGTAACCTAAACCGACTTGATCTGCAATGTCATGAAAGTTGCGCAGCTTTTCTGCAACGTGACTAGCTTCCTTGGTAAGAGTCGCAACTTCAGTACTAAGAGCCTCTCGGTCTTTTTCAGCCTGTTCTTCTTGTCGTGCGTGATTTTGCATTTCCTCTTCGTGAAGTGCTACTGATGCAGCAGAGGCGCCCAGGAGATTAGAAAAAACCTTGATCCAATCCTTGTACTCGTCATCATAGGGCCGACGCGTATTCAGACCGACAAGGAGGTATCCTACAATGGTATCGTCGTAAGCTCGTATTGGTACAACAAGAAATGCTCTTATTGGATCCCCAAACGCTCGCTTTTCAAGATCCCTATAGAGAGCCTCAGGTAGTATGCCGTCTTCTTCTTTGAACAGCAGTGCAGGCCCACCTTTTGCACTATCAGTCATAGCACGTGCTAAACCAAAGTCACTGTCTAGGTGGACATGCTGGGGTAGAGCTGAGTGGTCTGGTTTGTAACCAATGGCCCATTCTAGCGTGCATTGATCTAATGGCCTTTGGTCTAGCAGCTTGCACTGAGAGTATAAAATGGCTACCGGGAAGTCATACTCGTAAGCTTCAATAGCTTGCGCTATGCTGGCCCAAAAATCTTTGGTATTTCTCGCTTTACTTGTTAACTGGCCAACTTTGAGTAACGCATTGACGCGGCGTTCAAGTAGTCTGTGTTGGTAAGTCAACGGTGATATTGTAACGCAGAGAGTCATCATGCGCTTACTTTTGCTTGGTTACCTCGGTCACGATAGAGTACATGCCGTGTATATTGCCTACAAGTGGTACAAGGCTCCACATGAAGAAAGATTCTTCAACGAAGCCATATCTTTCGACCATGAAGTGATGTTCTTCCTCTGGAGCATCTGCAAAACGAGTTTGGTTCGAGCGAGCCATGATTGCTGAAATCGGGTCGGCAAGTTCGGGCCTGAGTTAGGTCAGACTATGTCTCGTGTACCTGGTGTCTCACGTACCATGCATCAACAATACTCTGGCCAAGTATCGCAGGGTGTCTCGACCCACTGACAGCGCCGTAGGCAAGATTATAGAGGATTGTATGTTCGGGACCCAGGAAGAGAGCAGTTGGACGAGTCTCCAGCATCAGGGTGGTGACCAAGACATTGAGCTCATAGCTCCAACTACTAATGGGGCCCAGCGAGGTCTTGGACCAATTGACCTTCCGGATGCGTTCAACATGCTCACATAGCTCTGGCGACTGTATCTTGACAGTGAAGATGGTATCTGGGCATGATTCCAGGAGGGGAGACGCTACTCGGGATAGCTTCCTCACGGGCTCTTGTACGTCTTCCCGATGCTCATCCGTGGGTAGTGCTTTCCCCACAATGGTAACGACAAGCCATCGATGACCAATACGGAATTTGATCCATCGGCACCGTCCATGCAGGAACTCATTCTGATGGCGAGATGCGACTCTGCTGGCTGGGTCCCACCAGTCCCGCAGCGCATCGTGTGAGTCGAGGGATTGGGCTATATGCGGTAAAGCAATCAACGCAGTATTGACATGGCTAATAGTGGTGGATTCGGCTTGGCAATCCACGAGGAAGGTTGGTCGCGGATCGCTGTCGTAAAGCTGTCGGATGTCTTCCATGGCGGATCTGCGACGTCCAGGGTGTGATTGGATGGCGAGCGACGAGGGTTGTACGAGCGCGCGCCTGGAGCGCTGCAGCGCACCAAAGGATCGTTATTACCGTGGTGCATATAGCAACGATCGAGACACGTCTGCATCGATAGATTCCTCAATATAGATGCGGGTTGTAGCAGGAAGCAATCGCACCAGCTGGCCAGGGATGGCGATACCCATGCTTTTCACGCTGCCCGGCACCAGGGCGTGCTTGCCGAGACTAATGCGGGTAACCTAGATCTGGCTAACCTGGTCCGAGACAAGTCGATATTATGGCAAAGAAGTACATGTCAGTAGCTGTAGTATGTCTCCTCATCGTTGTTTTAGACACTTGCCCAATGCTTCCATGTATTGCGGTATTGCGGTATTGCGAACAGGTGCAGTACTGCCGAAAGATGGCTGCGTTGTCGTCGAGTAACTCAACTCCATTTTCTAGCGCCATGACATACAGATGAAGTCAAACGTTTATCTTATGCTTGCCTAAACCCTATATCTCCGTGCCTGGCCCCTGCAGAAGAACAGTAGCATCAAGGTCTAGTCTCATGTATACGTCAGGGCTCGCATGTCCCAGCCCAGATAATTCAAAACGCAGTCCGATGACTACACAGAATTATCATTATACTACTTCGATAATAATGCTGCATCGTGTATGTCATGATAACCTCTAAAACTCTCAGCCCTATCTACTTCCTATTAGAGCATGGCGTCAAGGTCTGGCGTCACAACAAACTTCCCCTTGACCTGGCCAAGACTGAACGCATCCCCTGCATCTTCGGGCGCTGACCGTTGATTTACTGGTGTAACCTCCAGACTAACTACCTCTTGGTGCGACCCTCTGCTGGCGAAAACATCCTCAACCTCAAAGCTTGTACCGCCCCAGTCCAGCGTCGTACGGCCCGATTTGTGTACGCGAAGTTTGCCCACTAGTCCACTTGCAAATCGAACGCTTGAAGGCTTGGCTGACGGATCTGAGAAACCACCTTCTTCGAGCTTGATCTTTGCATCCACCTTGGGTTCAGGCGCTTCCTTCTTGACGGATGACTCGAAATCGGGCATGAGAGGAGGGAACTGGAAGTAGTAGACATTGTTGTCCCGCACCGTGGGCTTCTTGGCGGTGCTGGCTGCGTCTGCCATGACTGTATCGCCTGAACCGTCGACTTCTGCTGTCTCCCCTGGACCTAATTCTGCGACTATACGACTTCGGTGGAACTGGATACGTTCCCATTCCGCGCGGTCCTCTTCAGTCTGGAAGGTGGGCTCTGCTAGACCTTTTCCCTTTGACTTGGACCTGTGTTCAACGCCTTGTGCTTGTGTGTCTTGCTTCCTTGCTGGTCGAGTTGGAGCATGAGACAGACCCGCTATCGCATCAGACATGCTTTCGTCGTCGCCACTTTCCTCGGTCTTTGCAGCAACGTCCTTTGGCTCCCTCTTTAACTTTGGTGTTGTGTGCTCTGAAGTGTTAGCCTCTAGCCGCTGACCAGTCGATTCTGCGGGTTCAGGTATCTTTGCCAAGGTTCCTGTGCTTGCATCTGTGTTGTAGCCGACCCTTCGTTCCTGATGTTCCTTCCTGGCGGCACGGACTGGCAGTTGCCCCATTCCCACGCGTTGTGGCGCTTCACCACCGAAGTCGTCTGTCGATATATCGAGTTGGTCAATGTCCTTGCGGGGCAGGGGATTTTCCTCCTCTTCATCTGATGAAATAGTGCCGCCATCCTCCATCTTGGTAGACGAGCCGCCTCCACCTCCACCTCGAGTGGATTGATGACCTGAACCCCCATAGCTACCATCCTCATTCTTCAC
This sequence comes from Pyrenophora seminiperda CCB06, assembly GCA_000465215.2. NCBI lineage: Eukaryota > Fungi > Ascomycota > Dothideomycetes > Pleosporales > Pleosporaceae > Pyrenophora > Pyrenophora seminiperda. Next base: position 779,880 of record KE747826.1, on the reverse strand, counting down.
ACGTTCTGCGCGAGAACCTGAACCTGATCCGAGGCCAGAGTATCCGCGATATGAGCTGCTCTTTCTGTCTATAATAAAGATTAGCGCAGCCCAGTATGTGCAGAGAATGTGACTTGCCTTCTCTGGAGCTTCCAAGTGAGAAAGGACCAGTTGCTACGCCACTGTAGCCACCTCTAACATTCTTTCTGCTTGCTTCCCGTCTGGCTTCCCGATCTCGCTCTTTCTGCTTCTTTGTGTCTGCCGCGGCTTGCTCTTTTGTCCTTTCGCGATCTCGGGCTGCCTGCTCTTGGACCATAGCGTCTCGCTCTTCCTTGCTTCTGCGTCCTGTGAAGGCGGGTAGTTTGACGCCCCGTTTCCCTCGGGTTGTGCTACCGCGGCCGCGTACCGATGGCGAGGCGGATCGTGAAGGCGGAACCGAGCCTTGGAGACTGCCGAGTCGTTGTACGGGAGCGCGGACCGCTGGCTCTATACTGTCCAGGAGTCAGCAGTGCGGTCCACGATGCCGGATATATGCTAAACGTACGATGTGGATGCATCAGGCGAGGGTTGCGATTCCCCGGTCGCTGCGATGGCCTCACCGGTCGCAGCTGACTTCGAGCTGGCTTCATCTTGCTCTTTGGTTTGCGACGTTGCTCCTTCTGTAGATGCGCTTGCAGTTGCTCGCTCTGTATTCGCCCCTACTCTTGCACTGCCGCGGGCGCGAGTGCTTGACTGTCCTCTTGGTTTTGGCGGCATTACTGCTCCAACAATGCGGGTTTGCGGATAGAGAGTCGACTCAGAAATATTTCGGCTATCGGCGAGAAAATCACGCTAAATCTTTCGTACAACGCGACGTCACATGGCCAGGTGAGGGCGGGGCAGAGCGGGGGTTTTGTGTCAGAGTACAGTAATTATTGTACGTGAGATTCTTATTAAACATGGTTCAGAGTCCACCACTGTACCGAACATCGTCTGGTTCATTGCTACGATGACGGAAGGTTTCCATCCAATACTATCAATTACCAATTCTTCTTCGTCGAATGCTCGGGTAAGAGTAGTGGTAACATGTGCATGCTGATGTGTAAAGGATACTGCTCCGCCAATGCTCGCTAGAGATACCAAAGACACAGCTACTCCCTGAACGCCAGTCTCCAAACTGCCCAATAGCAGCATTTACCATGAACGCATCAGCAGGAAAATAAACAGAGTGGATACGAGCAAGGGAACAAAAGCAGTCAACGGCTGATAAACAGGGTATAAAATGCCATCCAAGATTCCTTTTTTACCCTTCGACCAGGGTCTTGGGGCTCTTGCCCAGAAGCTCAAGACACCTGCGTGCGAGAGTGACGACTTCGCCTTCGCCGTCCTCGTTGTCTTCGTCGTCTGACTCAATGTTGCGTTCGGCAATCTCGGTTACCATTTCGATCATCTCGTTAGACTTTCCGATATGCTCCATCAGCTTCGCGTCCTCTGATTCGAGTAGTTGTAGCAGTGTCCAGATAGCAATGTGCTGGAAGGTTGGGTCTCCACTAGCCAAGAAGCGGCGTAGATAGCCGTGGATTCCGCCAGCGGGCTCGGTCCAATTTTGGATAAAGATGGAATAGTCACCGACTGCACTTGTTAGCGACGAATGTATCCTGTTTGAGTTGAACTTACCCTTGGACGATAAATTGCCCAGCGCGGCAGCACTGTTACCTTGTACCTCAATGCTCTCCGACTCGGTGAGTGGAATGAGAACATCGAAGACTCCAAGGTTGAGCAGATGAGGCTTCAGCTCCTCGCTGAGGGCGAGAACTGCAATAGCTGCCGTCATCTCAGACTGGACCGGAAGTCGCACGTTGAGCACAAGTGACTTGCACTTTTGCACAGCACCAGCTTCCAAAACTAATTGTTTGTTCTTGTCTGAGCTTGCTGCGAGGTTGCGGAGTGTGGATATTGCGTGGCATTGGATCTCGTCATTGTCGGTGGAGCCAAGCAGATCCACGAGCGGCCTGAGGAAGCCAGCTTCAATGATGGGCGACTCGTTTGCGGGGTGGATGGAAATGTTTCGTATGCATGCAACGGCGGATAGAATAAGTGGCAGGTACGATGACTGTAGGAGACGGAGGAGAGATGGCAGGCCGCGAGCGCGTACAATCTCCAGCTGGTAGCGCTCATCCGAGGCAAGGTTGCGTAGAGCAAGTGCAGCCTGGCACTGTACCTTGGGCGAGGATGACTCCATAAGGTGTACCAGGGAGCCAACCAGCCTGCCTTCGGTCTGTGCCAACTTGGCGCGATTGCTGGAATCGACAGCGATGTTGCTGAGGGCGGTTGTACAGTAGTACTGAACATCGACGTCGGACGACGAGAGCAGTTGGACGAGGACGGGAATAGCGCCAGCGTTTACGAGCTGTTGTCGGTTGTCGTCTGGTTACATGTCAGCACAAACACTTGCAGAAGCAAGCGCGCAGCCTACCTGAATGTGTCATGTTTAGCAGCGCGCCCGTCGCATTTCTTTGCACGCGCATGTCTTTGGACTTGGCCAACCGGGTGAGGGGTTGCAGTGCGCCCGATCGTGCGATCTTGGCCTTGTTGTCCTCGTGCGTGGCCAGGTTGGTAATACACCCGACGGCGTTACATTGTACCTCGACATTAGGCGAGTTCATCTGCTTGATCAGGGGCGCGAGCCCACCCAGTGCCACAATGGCGACTTTGTTCTCGGCTGCGAGGGTCAGTATGCGCTGGCAGAGAGCTATCGGGTGCACGTACTGTTTACCGCGAGGTTGCCGAGCGCGGCACTCGCGGCACGCTGCACTTCTATGTCGGGGTTCTGCAGCAGGAACAGGATTGGCTCCAGTGTGTCGCGGTCGACTTCTCGGACATCTGCGCCGCGGGTTGTCAGTTGTGGGCCATGGCTAGCTATCGGGCCAAGCAAGTACCTCGCTCTGTTATCTCGGCAAAGGTCAAGCTTGCCGATCGCTGCAAATCGATGTTGTCCGAGTAGACGAGGGTGCTTAATGCGCGAAGGGGCTCGCCCGAAAAGAAGTCGGTTTCGGCTCGCTGCTGGGCGTCAGTATGTGCCGGTGTTGTGTTGGGGCGAGTGGTAGCGGTACGTTTTCCAGGAAGCCCAACAAGTCGGCAACAGCTTCCCGCTCGCTGTCTGCCAGCACCGGGTCGTATATGCTGTCTCTCGAACGTGCTGCACACAAGGTGTCAGTAAGTGTAAGATGCGATGCGAGCTCTGGGCGACTTACTGCCGCAGCAGAAGAAACGGTAACAAAGGTCGGAGATGCCCATGGCTGGGGAGGCGCAGGCGTCCGTTTCGTACCGCTATCTTCCTACTTTGCAGTCGCGCAGAGAAGAATGTTTGCAGCTGGCGACGGTGGCGGTGAAAAGGTCGGGGTTGATGTGCGTTGTGCAGATGGTGCCGTAGCCCGGCCTGGTGCTGGGAGTGGAGCTACTGACTTGTCAAAGGTGCAGGGACGCCTAGCGCTTAAGGCACGTGAAGGGACTTGGAAAGACACGACGGCCCGTGCGTCCGATTGATGAGATCACCACCATATCAACCTTGGAATATCAACCTTTGACCTGCTAACACGACAGAACTATCCGAATATTCACCCGAGGCAACTCTCCCTGAGGCAAAGTGATTGTGTTGACCAGTCTCACTTGAGATGGATAACTTAGCCACCAGCTCCCTCATGAGTCTTTGGCACGTGGTTTTTCTCCCGGAGAAAGAGCCCTCGACGAAGGAGCTAGCCACCCTCGACTCACAACGATTCACATACAGCTTCACAAAGAAAGCATCAAGCCAATTGTTCTGTTGAAGATCGCGTAATGTCTTTCTACTGTCTAAGCGCAGTAAGGCATGATGCTGTATTTGAGTTGGTCTGGTTGTCGGTGTGTGATGAGCGCTTCCCTCTTACATGGGAGCATGCCGCATCTGGTGTTGGCAGATGTACACGATACCACAGCTACAGATGTTTTGACAAAAGTATAAGAGGTTTTGTTTCTATGCTACTTGCTGGCTCTTTTGGCATCCCCAGGTATATCTTGACAAAGGGAAGCTTGAGAATTCGATACAGCTGCTCTTCTATCTACCATATCTTCTGTCTCCGAAGCCTGAGCTACCGACGTCTGCAGATACTCGCCAATAGCATTGGTATTGACACTGCGAGCGCTCTCCCCTGTGATGATGGCTGTTATCGCTTGTTGACATCGCAGCCTCGCAGGGCAAGGGTGTTCTTGGCATTCCCCTCTGAACACTGTCTATGTTTCTATATCGAGTGTATTGTAGCCACGATCGAGCTCTACAGGGCGCATGATCTATTGGAACATTGCCAAAGTGACAGTGACCTTGGACTGCTTGCAGAGAACCGTGTGCTAACAGAGGCGTTCCCCAACTCGACGTTGCCATCCACATCTTTCTTGCCCTCTGCCATGGGCTTTGATAGAGATGGCGAATCAACGGCAGGTCAATGCCGAGACCAACGCACAGGGCACGTGACCGTAAACAATCATAACAGCAGGAGTGACTAGACCTACTAAATGTGGAGACCGTCCCCGTTTGCTCATTGCCCTGCGTTTGCTGCCTAATACTAGCGCGCCACCGACCCAAACTATTGATTTAGTTGCTGTATATATGTTATTTAATTCAAAAATTTCTCACAGAAGATGCTGAGGAGCAGTAGAACGGCGGTTCAAGAGTGCGAGTTGCCTCCCTATCGTGTAGGGAGTTGAACTACTCGTTCACGGGCTGTGCTAGTAAGTGTTCCTCTATCGAAAGGTGTTCAAGAGTGCGAGTTGCCTCCCTATCGTGTAGGGAGTTGAACTACTCGTTCACGGACTCCTAGTAGGAGTGTCTTCTGTTTTTTGCTGGTTTTTTGCTCTTGGTTCAAACCTCAGTGTGGGCTCTCTCTTTCTTTTGATCTTCCAGAAATGACAGAGCAATGAGCAATGAAGCCGAGTTTGTACAGCATTGCATACCGGAAGAAAGAAATCCTCTCTCCCCATCACAGGTGTTCAGATAGAAGCAGCCGCTTGGTGTAGTGGTCAAATACCTAGCTTCCTATGGCACTGCCTGGCGGCAGACAGTCGTGAGTTCGAATCCAGCAGCGCTCGAACTAAAAGATATTTTGGAAGCAAATCTTTTTGAAGTATAAAGTAGCTTAGAACCCTCTATTGGAGGGGTCAATAGGCACGGCACGACCTAAAATAAGCCGAGCCTACCCAAAAAAAGAAAGCAGTTTCTATAGCTTTACCTGTACTCAAAATCTTAACTTAGCACATCTTATTTACCCTTCGGGAGGCCCAGACAGGAATAATCGCATGAAAATGAGTGTCCACATCACCGCCATAGATGTACATCCTACTACAGGGCTCAGCGACGAGACATCCCCCCATCACAGTCAGGTCAGGTCCCCTAGGAGACAATCTCGCTCACGAAACACGCATTCAAATCAACGTTGCAGGAACGAGACCCTTCCAAAGACAGATAGTTGAAGCGATATAGCACTCGCTCAAATTCATGTGTGTCGTACGAAGAAGGGGAAAAGTACTCACCTGAACAAAGTCGATATAGCAATAAGCACCTGCACTGACACGAGACAGAAACAATGACTTGTGATGAGATTACATTTCTCGATTACCTATATAGGGACGATATCTTCTCTACGAATTCAAGACTGCAAAAGAAGTTGACGCAGGGAAGTCAGCACGTCGACTGCAATAACAACCGGTTCATGTCTTACGGTACGGAGTACGGGGTACAGGGACTCAGTAGATGATGACTGTGGGGCCCCCACATACCGGTACTTACCTATCCCGTGTTTCATCAAAGCCGAGTCTAGGTCTAGGTAGTGATATGACTGCAGCCGCGAACACGGGCATCAATTTTCTGCAAAACGAATGCACCTTGCGTGCACGCGAGGCTGCCGGATATGTAGAACCTGGGTGCGAACGCAGAAAGCCTCGTCCTCCAACATGCATCATGACTGTCAAGCAAATGAGAAGGAAACGCGTTATCCATGACAGTTAACCAGCATGCACCTGCAAGGCTGCAGCGCCACCATGGATCAGTCATGTAATCGGGCCGTAATGGGAAATATGGCCGAAAGGGACCTCAGTTCTTCTCCCGCTAAGCGAACTGCTTTACTAGCAGGTGGGCAGTCCGACACAACATACGACAACGTGAAATAGCAATAGACAGGCATACAAGTAAATTGGATATCGTAAATCAACAACCACCTCTACTAACCCTCCCAGCGTTGAAAAGCAACGGATTATGTACGTAAAGTCGATATACACTAAATCTAGGACGAGGTCCTGACCTGCTCGATGCGGACGTTGTCGTCCTTCTCGTAGCCAGTGGTCACAACCTGCTTCTCAATCTGCTCCAAGTCGACGTGAGCGACCTCAGCCTCATCACCATCGAAGATCTTGGCGACCTCCTCAAGAGTGGGTCCACGGGTCTCGACGTAGAAGACGGTGACGAAGATGAGTTCGAGGAAGATCCAGACCTAAACAGAGTCAGCAAAGAGGCTTGTGAAGAAGAGCATTTTGTGGTTGAACTTACAGAGTAGATGGTGTAGAACTTCCAGGTAGGGTGGAGGTACTGGAAACCGTAGGGGTTGACGTATTGGTTGATGGTCAGAGCAATCTGGATGAACAGGTTCATGATCATGAGACCCTTGGCACGGATCTTGAAGGGCAGGATCTCGACTGTGTAGGCGACGAGAAGACCCGACCAAGCCAAGGCGTAGGCAACGGAGAAGATCCAAATCATGGCAATGACAGCTTGACCGGCAGCCTTGCTCTTGGTCTTCTCTTGCTGGGATGAAGCGATGGTCCAGACGACGAAGGTGACGCACATGGATGCGGTGGCAGAGATGAAGAGCGGGCGGCGACCGACGCGGTCGACGAGCAAAGCGCAAGAAACCGAGACGATGAGAGACAGAATAGTAAGGCCACCGTTGATGCCAAGCTGGGTGTCAGAGTCTGTGATACCAATGGAGTCGTAAACATCGGTGGCGTAGTAAGAGACAAGACCGTTGCCAGACCATTGAGAGAAAAGACCAAGGGATGCGAGGAGCATGAGCCTGTATCGGTTGCCCTTGGTCTTCAGGAAGTCGAGGTAAGAAGATGTCTTCTGGTACTGGAACTCCAGGCGGAGAGTCTCCTTGATCTCTGCGAATTCGAATTGAACGGTAGGGTTGTCGATATCGCCGTTGGCGTGGTACTTGGCCAAGATGTGGAGGGCTTCATCGTTCCTGTCCTTGGCAATCAACCAACGGGGAGACTCAGGGATGAACCAAATAGCAGCCAACTGAATGACGGAAGGAGCGGCCTGAGAAAGAGCTGGAATGCGCCAGCACCACTCGTTGTCAATGCGCTTAGTTCCGAAAGTCAACCAGGTGCAGACAATGGCACCGACGTTCCACAAGCAGTTGTAGACAGCGGTAACACGAGCACGGTGCTGAGGGTGGCAAAGCTCAGTGAGAAGCAGAGGTGAAGACAGTTGGGCCAGCGAGTTTCCGAAACCCATAAGGAAACGTCCACCCATGAAGTAGTCAAGGTTCTTGGCTGCACCCTGGATGGCGGCTGCAACAACCATGATGAGACATCCAATGGTAATGCATGATCGTCGTCCAAAGCGATCGGCAACGAAGGGAGCGACAGGGAGCGAAGCAATGGAACCGATGGAGTAGAGGGCAGTCAAGAGACCGAGGGTGCTACCCTGGGGATCGTTGAAGTACTTGGTCCAGATTGGGAGGATACGCAAGTTGTTCAACATGGAACTGCAACCAGTCAGTGCTCTGTTGTCGAAACAAAGTCGGTGCGTATGCTTACCCGTCGTAACCTGTGGTTGCAGAAGCGATACAGATGAAGAAGGCATAGAAGTAGAGCTTCCGTAGACCGGGGTCCGATCTCCAGTTGACTCTCTTTAGATGAGGAGCCTCAGCTTGAGCAGCTTCAACATCGGCCTTGCTCTTAGCAACGGCGCCCATCTTGGGCGTGAACTTGTCGGTGAAACCCATGATTCCCAACTCTTAGTCCAAAGACTGTTTGTGAATGGAAGAACGAGGGAATGGGGATAGTGAGGTTGGCTTTCAAACGCAACCAAACACAGTCCTGGGCAGCAGGATATATAAGCTGTTGTTGGCTTGTCGGGTTGGGCTGGTTGGAGCTGCGCCTGGTCTGACTGACAATGCTGGCACTTCATATATATGTATCCTAGGGTGCAAGATAGTATCTCGCATAGGACCTTGGCCCTAGACGTGCGGTCTAGCGGACCGGGTAAATGCGTCTGTAGAGTTGCACGGGTACTTTGCGCGGAAGAGCCACCGCATGGGGAAGTGTGGGCGGGCAAGCGCCCGAATTGGTAGTCTCTGTGGTGCCGTGCCCAGACCACCAGAAGCGCGTCTTGACTGTGAATGGATCGACATGTCGGCCCCGGAGAACGGGACGAACTGCCGCTCGCAACCAGCACTGGTGAGGCTGTCTCTACAAACCTCATTCCGTGATGGGGTTTTGTCGGCCATGGCCAAGTTTGGACGATCAGTGCAGAAATACAGTGCTCCAGGGCCCGTCAGTCCGGGATACCTGGCAAGTCCCAAACGCACAAGCTTTCATCAGCCTTTCTACCGGCGCCGCCCCAAGCAGGCTGATGGTTCTGGTGTTCTTCTCGAAGACCACGATCAGCTGTCCGAGTCGCAAGCTACGGTTGAATAGATTAACCTGCCTCTAAGCCCTTGTTCTACCTACTAACTCAAATTCTCCAGAGACCGAGGACGTGGGTCTGACAAGCGTTTCCCCAGGGTACCCACATATTGATTGGGGGCAGACATGACAGTGCACGCGGAGCCGAGGTGATGAGGCGTGGTTGGCGGAACATAGCAGCCGGTTATCCCCCAGCCTGCCACCTGTGGCTTTTATTCCGTGGGCACGTGATGCTACGCAGAGCACGGGCTAGCGCACAACGGCTAACCAGCGGCTGCAAGGCGAGTGCAGAACGGCGCAACCGACTGCGATACGGCATGATGGGATATCCTCCCAACCTCCGCGGACAGTCTTTGATAACCCGCTTTTTTCTTGCACCAGCGCCTCGAGCCGTTCCCCAGAGACGTTCCCCAGAGAATTTCCCCAGAGATTGACAACGACTAAGGTTGCCCCTGGGAAACCCTCGACGACATGTCATGCGACATGTTACCCGCCACACTTGACTGTTTATTTACCCCGTTGAACGGCCTTCATCCTGAATAGTGCATTCTGCAACACGAAAATCCTTGATTAGCGTCTCTCCCAACCACACCCAGGTAATTAGGTACGGGCGGCCTCGCTTATGTCTGGGCGATTTCTGGGCGTCGCCGACAACGGGCTGCTCGCTACTTTGCCCATGGCAGTTCCACTACCATGAGATGAGGCGCCTGGCCGCACAACACACGAAAAGGCGCCCCGTCAATCCACCATACAACGGCTGAATTGCGATAATATTGCGTGTGTCGCCTGCAGGTCGACATGTCCCCGAAGACGCCCCCAGCTCCTGCGGCAGGAACATCTGGCCGCTGTCCCCTTCCCTCAGCATTTTCGACAAAAGCCTGCATGGGCGGCTGATGCTTTAGTTGCTTCTTCAATGCTTGCCCGCATCCTAGAACGGGGATCCAGCAGTCTGGGCTGTCAGCGTCCTATCGTCTCCCCTGTCTTCCCGCCATCCCAACCATGCCCGCTTCTCAACTATCGATCGTCCAAGTGTTGCCGCATTATGAGCAAGCCACGTCGAGTGCGTTGTTTAACGTGTTGGAGGCGTCTTCTGAGATTGCCTCCCTATGCACCGAGGACCATGCAGTATCACGAGATGCGGAGTTTCGCTTGTGCGATCAAGCAAGACAAAGTACGACGAGTCAGGCTCGCGAATCCACAGCGACCCACGGCAATCCACAACAATGTATTGCAATAATCCTACGCCGAATTCGTTGAGCCAGCAAGGCTTACAGTAGAGCGCGCGTTTCAGACTAATCACGACCTTTGATATGTACCGATATGAGCTTGAAATGTGTGGCCCTACCTCGATCATGCGCAGCCAGCCATTTGGACCCCAGTGCCCGGACCTCTTGTGAGCGGGATCTCCGACCGGCATGGAGAAGAATCCAGTAGGTAGCTCGAAGCGGCTGCACACAGCATCTTTGGAGCTCCTACCAAGACCTCGTCCCGTTTGCCGCCGTCTAGGCACCACAAGCGCCATACATAGAGTAAAACAACATTATTACCCTTGAGCCTCGCCACCGGGGTATTAGGCTAAAAGGCTCACCGCGATATCACCTGACTAGGTCGGTGGCTGCTCCAACTGTGCCACGAGATGGGCAAGCCTTGGGATAGCTAGGTATTGGCTTGCGGCTGGTTCAAGATGTGATGCTTCCTTCGTCGCGTCCCGTATTGATCGGACCACAGTTCAGCGCCTTCGTGATTCTATGACGAGTCGAGTGGCACCACCTCCGGCTCACATGGCTCGTGTTCCTTCGTTCCAGTCATGAATGATTTTCTCTCAATACGCCAACACACCTGCTCCACTGCCTAGTCGCGAAAGCCAACTTGAAATCAACCCTGCGGCTTCGTGCTCCAACGAGAGGCGACACGCTCAGTGTGGCAGCCATCAGGTTTATACAGTGAGATCAACATCCTGATATGCTTTGCTGATCTATCACATGCGCAATCCACACCTAGAATCTGCTCGGTGCAAACCTACAACAGTCCAAGAACACCCTAGAGCTGAGCTTGGGTCTGTTTTATCGGACTCGTATTCTGTGCATCACACGTCTGTCGAATTTCTCTTGCTTTGCAGCTACTAATCTGGACCGAAAGCCTGTTTGAGAAATTCGCCTAAGCTGGACCTCGACCCCAACATTGACCCATTTCCTCCACATGGCGTTTCTCTCGGTATCTCATGATCAGCGTCATCTTGTCATATGGACTTACATTTGTATGGTGTGACCGTCAGCCAAGAAGTGCCCGGTACCTAGTTCGCCCACCTGTGTTGATGTGGAACTGGATGGGGCTATAGCACGATCGATTCTCATGCTATGGTGTAGTCGACGGAACACCATGAGAGCTGCCTATTCATCATCCATCACGACACGCCACTTCGGAAAGAATTACAAGAGCCTAGTTTTGGTAGACAACTGGGATGGTTTGCATATCCCTCTCAGCAATTGATTCCTCCCAACAGGCCAAAAACATCATCCTGGGCTCTAGCTGGTGCTCTAGTACAAAACGTTTTCACTTTTCGAGAAGTTGCGTATAAGCTTGGGACATGTGATGACGCTAAGTAAACCAATGAAGGAAATATTGCTCTAGCCTCAAGCACGCTCAATCAATCGATCAGAAAATGCAGGCCTTCACAACGACGTGTACAATTGAGAGGGATAGGCTGGCAGTGGATCGTTCTATCCAATCTTGAAGATATGCGATTCAATGCCTCTAGTGCAATCAAAGGATTAAAGGCGATCAAGTCGCCCTACGGGTATATGTTAGCTGTATCAGCCAGTCATCATAATGATTACTAAGTCGACATTACGGACAACACGGAGTATTTTTGGAACCACTGTCCACGGGAAACCCTAGGCTTTCTTGGCGTGTTCACTTGCCCGGGTTTAGTTGGCGCTTAACACCGGCCTGCGGGTCCCGTCTCCCATTGCATAGCCTCGTTCGCTTTCAGCCTCCCCATGCCCAGCGCCACGCGATGCCCAGGATATTGCGACACGATCAGCAAAATGTGGAGCAGGAACGGTTTGATACGAGGGAGGAGTTTTGGATGATGCCTTGTTGCCGTATGCCATCGACGGTAGCTTCCTCACCTACTCCCTTTACTCACCGTTGCAATCTGTAGCGTCTTTTTGTCATTCTCTTGCTCACCGCCGCATCGCAGTAGGCTTACTTTCGCTACTTTACCATATCGCAGCCCTTGCTTGCAAAACATGTTCAAGAAAACAGGCCTTCTTCTCCTCGCCGCGGCGGCGTGCTGCCAGGCAGACTTCATGGTCTACACCGAGCCGCCTATACCTACCTCCGCGATTCCCACCTTCAGCAACCCGTCCGATGTACGTTTTTTTTCAGCCCGTTCCAATTCCATCCATGCCCCCAAAATCCTAACTCTCCCCCTTTTACAGGCATCCAGCTGGACCACATCCGTCTTCCTCAACGCAAAGATTGCCTACGGCCGCTTCACAGCCTCGCTCGGCGCCCCTTACCAGTCCTCGCTCACATCCGCGCGCTCCGAAATCGACAACTTTGTCAAAACGGCGACAAACTACAGTATCCCCGCTGAAGTCACAATGGCAGACCAGACGCCCACGTACTTTTCAAAGCCGAACTGGTACACGGCGCTGCCGAGCGCGGCGCGCGCGTTCAAGGAACAGCAGGTTCAAGACCAGTTTAGTGTTGTGAGGAGCGTTATTGCGGCACGGCAGACGACGGCGACGTCGACGGGTGCGGCGGTGCCAACGGCGCATGTGCAGGGCTGGCTTGGCGCCGAGTTTGGCATCATGGCTGCTGCGGCGGCGGCGGCGTTTTTGTAGTGAGAGTGTTTGATGATAGCGATTGGGTGGGCTTACATACTAGGCCTTGTTGAAATAAACATTGCATACATGTGAGGGGTATAGGTTGAATTTCAGACATTCTAGATGGCATATACATCTCATGGTCATGTATGATTCACGCTACAAATTGGTTGTCCTGATATATAGTGAGTGAGATACTGTGCGGGTAAACTTGCCATGTGCGATATTTTATTCTGGCTGATTACTACCCCCTGGACTGACTAACGCATTCGAAGCCGACAATACGTATCCATGTACCATGTACCATGTACCTCCAACAACCACTTCCATCTTACCGATTTGTTCCCACAAACAAATAAACAAACCATACCCTACTTCAGTAACCCGACAGACAACCCGCATCCAAACTCCATATTAACGGCAAAATCCACAACCCTAACTCCCATCCACTAGAAAGAAAGAATCCTTTCACCCCACCCAGTCAACCATGACGTCAGCGGCCCATCCCGCTCCGGCCATGCAACAACGCACACCCACTCACACATCTCTAATATATCATTCCCACTGATGCCATACCCGTTTTCCAGTTTTTCGCTCCCTAATCTACATGCATTCTCAAGACTTCTTTTATCTCGTTCATTTAAGAAATCAACGCTGACCCTACCCTACCCTACCTACCTACCTAACCATTTCACCTACGAATAGCTAGAGGTAGCCAAGTATCAACATCCAAGGGAAACGAAGCAGACGAAAGAAGAAGAAGTCCGTCAAAACCAAAACCCCAAAATGGGCCTCCCCTACTCCCGCCAAATAAACGCGGCATTCGAACAAGTCACGCCCTTGGTAGCCGCGGGGTTCAAAGTCCTCCGCACCACACGCGACATATCCATCCTCCTCGCTGTAATACAAGTGCTTACGGTGATCTTACTGGGGTTTATACTGTTTGTGCTCGTGGTGCTGGTGTATTGTGTTAATCCGGATTTGGAAGTACGTGTTTCTTTCTTGATCGTCTTCGTTTTTGTTTGCGTTTTTTGGAGAGTAGTCAGTTCAGTCTTCTCTTTCCGTAACAAGTTTCTTGTCCCCCGTGTACCAAAACAACTGCGTGGTTTTCTTTGACCATGGACGTTGTGTTGTGTACACATGTATAAACGGATGGATAGCTTTCTCACTGTATCGCTGCCGTACATATCAACCACAGTGTCTGTCCTGAGAAGTATATCCGCTTACGAGAGTTCCATGTACACGAAAACAGGTTGAACGCCAGCAAATCATCACACCCTGGCTGCGGTATCTGGCCAGTATAACGCTCTTCTCCGTTGTAAAAACGGTCGTTTGGATGAGTGCGGTAGTGGGCGCGTGCAGTGTGGCTGTTTGGCATTTTTTTCTGGCAAAGAAGTGGGTCGAAGATGTCGAGTATGAAGGGAATGTGGATGCGGATCAGGCGTTGGAGGATTTGGGGGAGGGGAAGTGAAGTTGCCTGATGATGGGGAAGGGGAGTAATGTGGTGTGGTTTGGTCTGTAATTGAGCTGTTTTCAAAGCTCGTCATCGCCTTTTTCGGCCAAGGCTGTGGTTATAGTCGTGGCTGTGATGGTGATTATGTGCAGAATACCGAAAAGATACAGTACAAGCAACGAAGCCAGTCTTGAAATGACGTCACTGTCGGGCGCTGGCAAGACTGGCGCGCTGCGCTGCGCTGCGAAAAGAACATACTAGAAAGTGAGTGAAGGCGCGACTGCCTCTGCACTCGCGTCACGCGTCACGCGCGCAACAACCCATCTACCTCTACTACATCACAATAGTAGTATATAATCCTACCAAACCACTATTCCTCCATCAAACCTACACCACGTTGAAATACTGGTGTAGCGGTTACGCAACGTGTACCCGGCGGTAATGTGAGCTCCGCCCGGTGCAGGACGCGGGTCCTGCGTTCGAATCGTGATAAAACCCTATTCGAGAGGTTTTCAGCGGTTGCCAAATAGCACTCTCTTCGTAGGGGTTAAAGGCAGCCGTTCTTTTTGCTGGGTGTGGGGAAGGGGAAGTGTTGTTTTCTTTTTTTTTGCTGAGGGTAACGGGTGTGGGAAGAGGGAGGGGTGAAAGTGAGGTGAGGTAGACGAGGGGGTTTATTATGAAGCTCTTTTTGGCACAGAATTTTTTTGTAGGGTACTTTCCTGCTTCTCTCATCGCGAGAAAGCAAAGCGGTAATCAGGCGTGGTATGCAAAGATGTAAAAGGTCGTTTATTAGTCATTAATTCCTCGTCTACACACTCATCATCTTCCTCTCAGATATTTCCAGAACAAAGTTCCCCCTCCTCCCCCCCCCCCCCAAAACGAAAAAGAACCCCTCCTCCCTAGTCAAAGCAAGCTCAACCCTCCCAAGAATAGCCTTTGCCTTTCAAGAAAGAAACCCATCCAGTCTAATTCGGCGGCGAATACCCCTTCCCCAACACCAACAGCGCAAACATACCCCCCATAACCGGGCGGGCCTTGAAATCAATGCCCGGCGTCTGCACCCCACTATTCGTCTCGTACAAGTCTGAAAACGGCTCTGAACTAGACGTCTCGCCCACCCACCGCGCCAAATCGCCAATCAACATATCCCTCGTCGAGGGGCTCGCCACCGCAGCACAAAAAACCTCCCAGTCACTCTTTGTATAGTACGGGTTGCGCGTATCGAGGGGGACGCCATAGTTTTGCTGGAGAGTGGGGTAGAAGTTTGATTGTATGTTGTAGACGGAGTGGGGGACGAGATTTAGGGATAGCAAGGCGTCGTTGTAGAGGTTGTAGAGGAGGCCGTGGGTGGAGGCGTCGTTGTAGGTGAGGGTTGCGTGGGGGGGCATTGTGGAGTTGTTGATGCCGAGGCCTTGCCAGCGGGTCATGTAGTCTTTTGCAGTGGACAAGTAGGTTTGTGCGTCGGCGGTTTGGTTTACGAGTCTGGACATTTCTGCCATGGCGGCTAGGCCGATGATGCCTTTGAGCGCGAGGTTCGTTTGGTTGGCGAGATGGCCGGCGAAATCGTCGGTTGAGAGTTGGAGAGCGGGATATAGGCTGTCTTGGACTAGGTACGTGGCCCATTGCTTCAGGATCGTATAGTGTTGTTGGATGTAGGCAGTGTTGCCGGAGCGTTGGACGTAGGCGAGGACCATGACCATTTGGTTGCCGCACTCTTCGAGGGGCATGGCTTCGTCGTTGCCATCTGGATGGCCTGTGGCGTTGGGGTAGTGGGTTCCTAGGTCGTGTTCGGCGTAGCTGTTGGGGTAGTGGCCGCTTTCTTGGTTCTCAAAGTGTGGGTCTAGTAGTAGCTTGACGAGGTCGGGGTTGGTGTAGTAGAATATAGGCGAGGCCGGGTATATGACGTCTACCGTCTGTGTGTTGCCGTTCGATGAAATCTCCTTGAGAAAAAGATAGTACTTGTCGCGAGTGCCGACAAGTTGAGTGGCGCCGAATGCCTGGCGGGCAGCCAAACTAGTCAAGATGACATAGTTGTCGCCTGCCGCTGCCTTGGAATCGGCGGAGATCTGAGTATCGAGGCTAGTAGATAGACTGCCTGATTTTTGATAGTCGTTGTAGAAAAATGATAGTGCAGCAACATCGTTACCAAAGTAACTCTTCCACAATGATGGGAGTGTGGTGAGCCCTTTCGCACCGAGGAACTGGATAGCGTCATCCTGGCACAGGCCGATGGTAAAAAGCTGCGACTTTGGCGTAGAACCAACGGAGCTCATATTCAGCGCATATCCAAAGACAGGCCAATTTTGGTTGATTGGCCTAAACTGCGTATCCTGCGTGTTAGCGAGACTTCCAGTCTTATCAAATTCACTGCGAACGTCAACATCAGCCCCGGATCGGTAACTGAAACCGTCGACCACTTTGGTGGTATAATACTAATCATGTTAGTCTCCTCCATACCTCAAGTTGAAGAAAATCATCTCACCCAGTTACCCCACTCTGCCCGGTCGCTGACCTCGTTAAAGGGTTGTTGGTTTTGTTTCCAGACCTTATGATAAACGAGATCTCCTGTCACTCCATAACTCCATTGAGCCACGTCGTTTATATTACCAGATGTCCATTCTATTGTAAAATTAGCGTTGGTATCTTTCAAATATGCAGGTAAGTACTTACCTGCACTAATATCGGTGTAGAGTTGGACATCGTGTGCAGAGCCATCAAGGGACGTGACCTCAACATCCATGTAAGAAAAGATTAATGATTGGCGCATATAATCCTTGGGAGTGAGCGGAGATAAAAATGTGACTTTTAGTTCGACCTTGCCGGCAGTCATGGTGAAAATACTCTTGGTCGATGTATATTCGAAAGAAGTCTGGTTGGCCTTGTTGTTGAATCCGCTTGGTGCTCCCATCCAGAGGAAGGTGGTTCCATCAACTTTGATCAGGCCGGTCCAGCCTAACCATTGCCCACTGCCATGTGTTAGTATTGAATTTATTGGAAAGGAGGGGGTTAACACACGTCCAGAAAGATGGCCATTGCCCAGGCAAATACCCTCCATTACCACCATTGCTTCCAGCAGGGAACCATGTACTAAGGTAAGGACTCTTAACAGCCAGAGGCAAGGATGGCGGACGCGTCGGTGTGAAGGTTGAGATGGCTTGCACAGCTGTGGTAAGAAGCAGAAGCAAGCCGCTCAAAACACCCAATGGTAAAACATGCATTTTCAGGCGGGAATGGGAGGTTGCCGATCAACAAAAACTGCGTAGGGAACCAGGTGGCTCCTCAGTTGTTGCGCCTATGCAAGGACCTGGAGCAGTACCGTTGTACTGTGTACGGAGGAAAATCTACAACCAAAATACGAGCGTGGACGTTACATGTACAAGCGAGGAAGTGCTGTTTATATAATAGACAGGAATGACGCTAGTGGATGATTGTAGAGTGTGAATGTAGCATTAGTGGCATGACACGATAGGATACCTAACCAACAGGAAATGTCGTTGACGCACACAAATCAGTGCGAGGTAGCGGCATGTCAAGACTCATGAGACTATATACATGAACACGAGGCGTCTTATTCGATATCGTATCATGCTTACTGCAGCTACCCACGGGGTATACAGGGGTCAATGTGTCCACGGACTGGGGGCCCGAGGCATCCTAGATGCTACTATTATCACTAGTCTCGAACTGGCAGCGCACCCTCTGTACTGCAGTCGGAGATAGTGACAACCTAATCATATGTCAGGAAAGGTACTGCCCACCAGAAAAATTCCAAACGCTCACTAAAAATAGGTAACAAGGAGAAGAAGTACCAAACCTTGAGCGCTTTCCCAGCTTCTTTTTGGAGGAAAACGAATTGGATTTTCTTTTCTTTTGAGGAAAGCAAGGAAATACCAGCATGTACATCTTTCGGAACAATACGTTTCGTAGGAGGCACCATTTCTCCTAACGCATGCTAATGCGGACAAGAGGCGCGAGCGGAGCGCATCTTCCGAATGCCAAGCACGTGGTGTTGTCTCAGTACCACCTTCCCACACCTTCTTACCGGCGTGACGTGCATGGGGTAAGAAGAAGCACCAGAACAAGGAGTAGCAGCAACACCAAAACAAAGTTAGGCAAAGCGATCCGCGGTTCGGCGAGCACCCGGAACCTGAAGCCAGTGACAGGCCCTGAATTACTGTGAAGAACTGGCGTCCAAAATCTTCCGCGGATGACTATATTTGGCTCGGGTACAAGAATGTACATGATAATTGGTTGTTTTCGCCGTTGCGATGCGTATAGATACATTTCTCATAGAGCTGCGTTAAACCCGCTAGTCCACGTTGTAAGCTCCGAGGCTGACCGGCGTCCGGGGGACTCCAGTTCGATCTCGTACATTGACCGGCCAGATCAGACGACCTCTTCTCACCCAAGTGAGGCTTGCCCGATGCGGCAGGACATGCTCTGGCATTTCAAGGATAGGATGATGCATGGTTTGCTTCGTCAAGGGTGTGTGTGGAGATGTGCATACCGCTAGCAGACTTCACGATCCCCGTGACGCTACTTGCCTGGTGTTGAAGAGCGACAAAAAACTTGCATCCAGCAAGCGACTAGAGCCTCCTCAAGCTTGAACGAACGCTAGCATCGGCGAGTGGTGTAATAGCAAGGTGCTCACCACCAATAGCATCGAGATGGAACGGAAAGAGGACAACTGCGAGGAAACACAAGACCCGATGCAGCTGCGAGGCGGTTGGCACTTGGATCAGAGTGTATGCATGTCGGGTGAGGAAGTGGGTGTGTACTGCGGGGAAGCTTGTAGATCCCTGCAGTAGTTCGACTATGGCGGGAAACATGTCATGTCCAAGCAAGCTTCTCTTTTCGGAGGTACAACCGCTGCAATTCAGTAGCACATGGCGTGTGTGAATCATCATCTTCTGGGCAGTATTGCAGGTAGCGTGGCCACGTTTTTAATTTACAAGTCCATGTGAGCAGTGATCATGAGGGATAATAGCTTGCATACAGTGTGGCATTACAGTCTGGATTTGATTTACTAAAAGCCTATCGTCATCGTCATCCATGTACATACATGAAAAGAGAAAAACCTCAAGCTTGCAACCTCTACCACGAGACAAAGTAGAGTACAATGTATCATGAGACCGTGAAACCATGACCCGTACCAACCAATAACGGAAATACGCCAGAAAACCATGAGCCTGAGTGGGATGACAAAAGCGGGGTATCCAAAAGTCAAAACTGACTCAATCGCAGCTGCAGAATGTCGGACACAACAAACGCCAGAGCTGCGATATGACGAGAGAAAAGAAAAGATAAAGATAAAGAGATGCGCTGTGAACAGGGTATCCAAAAGCGCCATGCCGTCCAACCCGTCCAACCCATCCAACACCACACATGATTCATACAAAACCAAACGTCATCGTCTCAGGATTGAGCGACCCAGGGGCGAGCGACATGCTCAAATTTCTGCTCGCAGTCGCGCAGCCACGCGCAGTCCAGAATGTCGTGAACGTTCCAGCGCTTTTCAACATCAATCTCGAGACAACCCTTGACTAGTGCAAGGGCATCATCAATGCAACCTTCCTGGGCAGCCTCGGAGTTGCGAATGAGTTCTGCATCCCACTCGCATTTCTGGATCTTCTCGATGGTCTTGATGTCGAGGCCATCATTAAAAGGTAGAGTAGCAGTAAGCAGGGCGTATACCACGACTCCAAATGCCCATATGTCCGCTTCTGGAGAGAAGACTGGGCCAGGTGCGTTGAATAGCTCGGGAGCGGCATACTGTAGACTTCCGGCGATGGAGGTACTGGTGTCGGCGGGGCCGATGTTCTGATTCTCGCCAATTGAGTGGGGCTCTGGGCCATCCCGCTGATCGCTAACGATGAAATCGGCCATTCCGAAGTCGCATAGTAGAAGATCACCTCCGTCGCGCTCAGCGTTGGGTACCGTCATGTCGAGAAGGCAGTTCTCCAGCTTGATATCACGGTGCACTACCTGAACATCATTGTGTAGGTAGCGCATCGCCGAAGCCAGCTGATAGGCATAGCGTTTGACCAAGTGAGCAGGCAGACCATTCGTCTTCGTGCGGCGAACATGGCGAATGAGATCAAACAGTGTACCACCCTTGTTTAGCCTGGTGATGCAGAAGGTGGCATAATCGGTCGTGTATACCCGAAGGAGAGGAAGAATGTAGGGGTGACGCAAGAATCGCCAGATCTCTACCTCATGATCAAACTGTGTCTGAATTTGCTCATTCTCTAATTCGGACTTGTTCTGCTGCAGCTTGCGCACAATCTTGACAGCATCTACAACGGGCTTCCCGTTTTCCATGCTTGTGACTTCCTTGACAATGCTGAAGCCACCATAGCCGATCTGCTTTCCGATGATGTACTCACTATCGTAGCCAATGCCTTGACCTTCGTCGTCTGGCTCGGGAGCTTTGATAGGAGCCTCGGAAGCCTTGTAGCGCGCGAGGAAAGAGGCGGCAGGTGACATGGACGACAGAGAGCGGCCAGAGCGGCCAGACGACCGTCGGCTCGTCCTCCTCAAACTACCATCCTCGCCTATTTCCGATCTAAAACTCTTGGTGCGAGGTGGGCCCCCCATGCGCCGTGACGAGGGTGAGAAGAGCGGGAACTCCATAGGGGAAGTGGCAGCGTGCAACGGGGAAAGCATGTACTCTGATGGCATCTCCAGTGGCGTTTGCGCTTCTTCTAGCGGCGGCGATGCCGTTGCATCAGACGTCAGCGAAGCAACCTGGTCGCGGTACTCGGCACGTTCAACGTCGTCGGCGGCGGACGGCACACGGGAGTATCGGGGCACACCGACAGGGTATGGAGCGTGTCTGCGTAGGCCAAAGGGCATCTCGAGATAGTCTTGGGGCGATGCATCTGAGTAGCTTCCGCTTTCGGAGGGGCGCGAAGGCGACTGCGACTGCGACTCGGACTGGCGGAACGACTTTGGCACAGGCACTCCCAGGCCGACGCCTTGGCCCGAATCGAGGCGGACCTCATTGTTGAAGCTGATGCTTGTGGTGCGCTGGCGGAATTGGTCTACATAGTCGTCGCCGTCGCTTCCGCTGCTTCCCACAGCGAGTGAGCCATGGTCGTCCGAGTCAGGGCGTTCGCCCCGCTTGGTGTACGAGCTATGGCTGATCTTCTGGGGCTCTGCAGCAGCAAATTCAGCCGTTAGCTGTGACTGCGCATGCCCGCTGTGCGGGGAGTCTTTACGAGCAAGGGGGCCGAACGAGGCAAAGGTCGAGGCAACGGGTTTTTGCGGTGTTGATGTGTTGAGCTTGAGCTTCTGGAAAGTGTGTGAGGGGTCTGAAATAGGGGCCATTTAATCGGTTACACAGTGGATGCAAACCTCTTTCAGTCGCGCCGGCAACGTCGAAGTATTAATGTGGTCGTGGACGTGGTCGTGGACTTGTGGTGTGGGTGTGGGGTGAGGCGCCGGCAAGGGCGAGGGCGAGGCCGGCCAGTAATAAAGTAATTAGATTATGTTGGACTTTGGAGGCGCACGCCGAAGGGCAAAATTGCAGTCGCGGCCTCACCACGGTCTTGCCTGTAGAAAAGTCTTGGGGGTGGCAAAGAGAGTGCGGTAGGGCAGGCTTTGGGCTGTGCTGGCTGGCTGTGCGCGGTTGCGTACAAGTTCAAGAAGCGAAGGGGGTGAGAAAAAGGTGCTTCTTTGTCAAGTTTATTTGGCGTTTCATTGCCGTAAGCCGGGGCCACTATCCCACGCATTCACGGCAGGGGATGCACGTGAGGAGAGAAGTAGCGGGCGTTTGGCCTATAGGAGGCGGGTACAGGGCACGATACACGGTGCATTGCTTTTGGTGTCGGTAATGGCCGGCCGTCGTACCCCACAGCTGAATTTCATGTCACCAATGTTGCGCGATTGCATGAGGGCACTCTCGGGCGCTGCTGGCACTGGCACTGGTTGCTGACCGGCGCGACATGGTGTGGGTGGGCGCGTCGGATGGAGCCGCACGCTACCTAGTGGCCTTGGCGGGCGACTGCTCCGGCACGCATTATTAGCTAGACACGTATTAAGGGCTGGTAAGTGACGTCGTAGCCGTTGCCTGATCTGCAAATGCCCAGAAACACTAGACCCTTTTCCACATGCTACAGCACTGTACACCGTGAAGGTACACTACACCCACGGTACAGTAGTATCGCTTTCACGTGCCAGCCTGCACTTTGTTCTTTCCGCTCACTGCCAAGCTTTCTCCTCTTGGCAGCGCTTGAGCTAGCATGTACCTACCGCCTACTAACTGTTCGCCTCTCAAGCTGTAACACGTTTCAACCAACACTTTTCAACCAACACTTTGCACGCTATACCGGTATACTTGGATTCGAACATGATGGCTAACAAAGAAGGACTTGTCCACCTGTGTAGCAAAGTGTGTGGCCAGACTACCCGTAATCACTTTGATTAGACATGGCCAAGACAACAACCACGAAATGTCACTGCCTTCTGGTCAATATGTTGAGTTTGTTCAATGTCACAGAAAACATGTCCCACGTCAGAACCACTGTCGTTCCCTTCTGTGGTATTTGCGTATTTACGTAAATGCATCTGTATATGCTTACTATGCTTGTGAAGCACTTTATCTAATTAATCTACAGTACATGTGAAGCCCGACAATAACTCATTCAACTGCAATAAGTGTGACAAAAGTGTCAGACATGTACTCGTTCGGGCTGGTGCTAAGTGAACCATATATATATACTCTTGGCGGCGGGCACCTGTTGGTCTTGGACGAACTCGATTGCTCGGGAATTGCCAAGCATATGTGATATTGTTTCTCAGTCTTGGACTATGTACGCATCAACATAGAGAAAGTATGCATGGCTCTCTGGCCAGGTCTCGAAGCGTATTCGGAAGGGGTTCGGAAAGTATACCCCGCGTGATATGCAATGCTATCTGAGCCGGCAGGATATATCAACACGTGTCAGAAATGCAGTGTGGCACGCGCTAGGCTAGCGTACCGTGCATGGAAGGATGGTTCTTTCCCCCACATAGCAAACACAGCTCCCACTTGCGCTACACCGGTGTACACATAGTGAGGGGATACTAGAGAGAACAAACTAGACACTAGTATATAGGTAGTCCTAGAAATTCGTGCCTACACCATCGCGTTCGACCTCCACCGGCATTTCGGCTGCCTGGAGAACGGACTTTGGCCCAATGCCACTGCTCTGGAGGAGCTTCGGCGTCTTCACTGTACCGCAGGCAAGTATTAATTTCTTTCTCACGTAATAGAATGTTGATGAGAGTATAGTAGTGGATTACATTGTCAAAGAACCACGAGGAGTACCCGTTATGTAAAATGTTGCTTGTATCCCCTTTCGCCAAGTCACGTGCGGGCCACCTGCACTCTACTACACTATAATACCATAGTCTACTCGTCTCTACCGTGCTCTACCCTCTGTTGTAACAACGAATACCCTCGAATGGAGCTGAATTTAAGTCCGCTTTACGCCCCATCGAAAATCCCTTTACGCGGAGAGTGTTGTTGGCAATATCTTGGAAGGTATCGCAAAAAACACGTTCCTTGTCGATGCCTGGTGTTGCGTCGTCAAGGCTAGCTTTACAGAAGGCCACGTTAAATATACGGGTAACGGGTTCCACTCGATCGCTGGTGACTTTATATTCATAGTGAACGGGTTTCCCATCAGCGCCAAGGGAGGGTGTCCAGTTATCGCAAGCCGTGAGAGTGAGCATGTACCAGTTGGGTGGCGTCATAGCGGCGGATTTGACGTCTGCTGCAGATGCGACGCCGGCTATAGCTGCGATTATAGCGGTAGATAGCTTCATCCTGAAGAGGGTATGTATGTACTCGTTTGACGAATAATTTTGGGTGTAGTCGACGTGGCGAGGATGACGTGTAGCAAGTGGAAGATGTTTGAATTGGGTTGTAGACTTGTAGTTTTTCTCTATGGTCACAGTGCGCAGATGGGGGTATATATACTTATACCTTATAAGCTATCTATAGTTCAATCGGCCCTGAGTTTTGACAGAAATACCGCCTTCACATGCCGCCGGGTTCTCCACTGCTGAATGTTACGACTGCTGACTGTGCTAATTAATTAGTCCCGCTATATAGTGAAGAGTGATTTCCTTCACGAAAGAATGGA
Organism: Pyrenophora seminiperda CCB06; assembly: GCA_000465215.2. Taxonomy (NCBI): domain Eukaryota; kingdom Fungi; phylum Ascomycota; class Dothideomycetes; order Pleosporales; family Pleosporaceae; genus Pyrenophora; species Pyrenophora seminiperda. Next base: position 755,788 of record KE747826.1, on the reverse strand, counting down.
CGTTATTTGCTGCTAACCCTTTCATATTGCATACCGCTCTTACTAAAGGGTAACAATAAAACCGAAGTATGACGTTTAACCAAGCCACTAGTGCTTAGAAGAGCTATGGTTGCGACGTTGGGTAACGCGTTGCAGGGGAAGTAGTAATTAATAATAAAGCGAACTTGCGTAGCACATTTTGCTATGTTTTGTTCATTACAGCGTTGTGTTAATGAGTAAGGTTATCAATGTGCCACGCCTAGGTTTACCTCTTCGGTCATGTGTTACCTAACTAATATTACAGCCAAGGATAGGCTAGTAAATAGGTTAGTGTTGGGTTGGTGTTGGGTGAGAAGAATATTGGGAGAAAAAGGTGGGCCAAGCTGACACGAAGAACGCCGAACAGACCTACAGGAATTGCGGGAAGCCCGGACACTTCCAAGATAGCTGTACATACAGTAAGGAACCTCTAAAGAAGAAACCTAACTAGCCATCATGGCGTTAAGACTACAAGGCAGGAACCTAGAAACCTACTCAGAAATACAACGAGGCTTTTGCGAGCTAATAAAGGAATTGCTACACTAGAGTTCTAACCGTGAGTTCACAGTAACCAATATAAACACTCAAACTTCTTGATAAGCAGGCGGCCAAAACGCTACTATATAAGGACAGCTATTCTTGATTCCCATTGAGCTAAGCAAAGTAGGGCTCACCGACAAAGAACTAAAGCATGACGGTAGAAGATTCGGAAGACACCTCAGGCGAAGCAGTACCTGAAGCAGGCCAGAACAACCGATATCGGACCGCAACGACCCAATCTGGAGTAGTAGCACCAAAGAGTACTGTACACAGGAGAAAGCAAGAGCGCTGCAGGAGTGCCATGACGATCCTCTAGCCAGGCACTTTGGCGCAAGATGGACGCTAGAGAATCTCCAGTGACACTATGTACTTGTGGAAAGTCATGCGGAAAAACCTAGAACAGTAGTATAAGGACTATCTGGTCTGCTGAAAGGTAACCACAGCTAACCACCGCTTTAAGGTCTCCTGGTGTCACTCCTAATTCTAGAATGTACGTAGGAAGAAGTTACTATAGACTTTATTGTAGAACGACTACTAAGTAAGTTCGTAGGTGTAGTATACCATGTGACCAGACGTGCTGGACAAACTACTTGAAAGAGTAAAGTCCTTGACGTGTTTGGCAAGCGAGCGCCCCAGGCAACGATACCCAATATATACCGGTACGCGTTTCTAATCTCTGGATAGTTCTCGCTCTCTTTCTGGAACACTTCAGGACAATATTGTGTTGGACATGTCACGTTATCTAGAGAAGACGCGGGACCGTAGAACCGTAATAGACCAGAGGAATCAGTCGCAGTCTCTGATTGGAGGCGATGGTTCAGAGAGCTAGAGACACATACCGGTACTGGTATTACGCCAGCAGTCTACTGAATATTAGCCGATATGTTACAACGACCATAGTACATGAGGTCCGTAGCGACGATAGAAGCAGGGTACAGGTACCAGAGCGGACGTACAGTGTGTGAAAGCAGGATTGCTTCTAGTTCAGGAAGTTAAATCCGTCCGAGTCAAGCCACGCTGACGCACTTTGCGAATTCTACAAGGCACCATTGTGAGACCTGGGCTTCGCCCGTCCTCGCACCCACCAGGAGGCCTTAACCGCGGACGTTAAACCAATCAAATAAATTTGCGAATTCTACGAGGTAAGGCATACCACAGGATGTGGTGCCGCGGCAATAGGCATCGGAGATAAGATTATCTAGGTAGGTACATCCAACAACCACGACATTTTCACTCATTCCAAACTCCATATTGAGGTCTACGCTTACCTACGTTCAGATGATCACTAACTCTATAGGTAAGCCGTTAGAAAACTATCTTGAACAATGTATGCGACACGACCGCTGTCGGTCGTGACAATACTCCGATCGAATACCTAGGCCTCCACCGTGCGTCAGAAACTTGCATTCAACACCGGATATTAAGAAACTAGCATCCGACTGCTTAGCGATTTCGCGTCCATCGGTCTACCGATCTACCGACGAGCGAGCGCCCCGCATCCTGAAAGTGTGTACAAGAAAAGCTGGAACCCGAACTGCATAAAGTAGCCCGGGTTTCCCTGCAGAGCAACCAACTATCAAGCAACCCTTCTCCAAACAATATCAACTATCGGTACGAACATCTTCGCCAATCTATATACGACACCATGACTTCCACCGTCATTGTCTTCGGTCCTACTGGAGCAGTGGGCCGCGCCGCTGCCATTGAAGCACACAGACGTGGGGCAAAAGTCTACCTCGCCATGCGAGACACGAAAAAAGAGCTCAAAGGAATCAAGGAAGAGGGAAACGAGGACCGCTTTATTCGTGTCCAGGCTGATCTGAACAAACCGGAGACGATCAAGGAGGCGGTCAAGACATCTGGCGCAAAAAGCGCCTTCGTCTACATCGCTCACGATAGCAAGGATCACATGCGGAGTGCGTTTGAGGCGCTCGAAGAGGGCGGAGTTAATTACGTGGTCATGCTATCTTCATACACGGTCCAGGATCCCCCGAGCTCCCCGGAAAATTCAAAAAATATGATTAGCGTAATCCACGCGCAGGCGGAGGTGGCACTACAAGAAACTGGTCTTCAATACACGGCCGTGCGCCCAGCGTACTTCAACAGCAACATCTTCTGGGAACACCAAGAGATCAAAAAGGGCGAGGCTGAACTGCTGTTTCCCGACGTGCGCATGGACTATATTGCACCGTCAGACATCGGAACCGTGTGCGGCTCCCTGCTCGCAGAGCCAGGCTTCCAGAAGGAAGCAGGACCATCATTCTACTTGTGCGGTCCCAAAGTAATGACACAGCGCGAGGGTATGGAAACGATTGGGAAAGCGCTCGGAAAGGAGCTCAAGATCAAGGAAATCGACTCAGAGCGCTGGTTTGAGAAGCTGGAACATATGCCCAGGCCGCTTCTCGAGAGTGTGGAGAAGACTCTTAGGGAGAGCAAAGAGAATGGGGATAAGTACGACAAAATACATGAGCAGGCTGTCAAGGATTTCAGGAAATATGCCGAGAGGGAGCTGACGAAACTGGAGGACTGGATCAAGGAACACAAGGCAGCGCTTGAGTAGCTGCCCAGGTGGGAAACAGCTGACACGTGAGAGAGATGCAGTTTGTATACTTGGCACATGTAGTTCACATGTAGTTTGAAACGAAACAATGCAATTACATCCATATCCAATATAGTCTATGAGATTCACTCTTGTACCGGGTAATCTATAACTGTCCGAAGAGCACTTCTGCTGACGTGCCGCTGTAAGCTATCCGCTGGTTAGAGATGGTCCTTGATCAGACAAAAGCTCACTTGCGGGTAAAAATTGATTTAGTTCTACAGCATGCCTACTCGTCTCACCATCGTCACACCTCCATCACCGAATTTCCAACAACTATCTTACGTTATAACTCAACCCCTACTTCCCTTGCTCTCGGTCGATACCCGCCTCAGCATTACGATAAGCTTCCATTGTCGCAACAGCATCTTCCACACTCGATACTCCACCCTGCTTGATCCGACGACCCAGCACGTTCAGCGCCAGATTCTTAAGACTGGGGCCCTGATGAGCGCCTCGATTGGCATATTGGCGGTATCCACTGTACTTTTGTGTGTCACGGACGTTCATGCTGAAGGTGATAGGAGTGGGCCATCGACCAGTACCCTGGAGCTGTTGGATGTGACCAGGCAAATCCATTGAGATGGCCTTGAGATCTTTTTGTATATCGTGGCCGATCACAATGCGATCGCGCAGAAGGTCGACCAATTGAGTTTGAACTTCAGAAAATGGTTGTGCACCATTTTTTGGATTGATATCATCCCAGTTGATTCCGGAAAACTCTTCCCCGGTGTTTGTGATGTTGATGGGTTTGGGGTAGCACACAAAAGTGTCGAAGATGGTTTCACCCTCATAGTTGACAACAGAGACGCGGCCGAGGACCTGGCCGATGTTGGACCGCATGAATTCGCAGTCGATGGCGATTTTCTCGGTAAGGACATCATGGCGTGGTGTTGTGTGCATTTTGCTCTTCTTTGATCTTAATCTTTGAAAATAGATCAATGTCCTGTAATTCGAAAAGTATGCTCTGATATTGCAAAGTATGGAAGAAGAGTAGCTGGGTCGATTTCTAGATGTTACGGGCACGAGTTTGGGTACGAGTTTGGGCACGTAGGCACGATTGGAGTTGAGTGACTACATAGTGAAATTCTGCGTACCGACTATATACGTCGGTACGTCTAGGCAGTAGATGGTAGGCTGTCAGCCCGGGCGGCGCAGCACATAGGCAGCTGGGTATATCTAGGCAGTGAGGCAGCTCAGGAAAGAGTAAGAGAAGGCTGTTGGAGGAATGGCAGGTTCAGTTCCATTACACTGCCTCCCCCCCAACAGTAAAGCATTGCCCATACGCTATTCCCCAACAGGTAATCAGCCTATATTGCCACTAGCTTGCTAAGCGCCGGCAATCCTTTGTGGTGATTGGCATGAATACCATGATCCCCGCCCCGCATGGACCCTGCATGACCTCTGACGCGCCGGGGCAGGGATGCTGAAGCAGGAAGCGCCAGACTTCAGCCCTTCGAAACGACAAGTTACAAACCCCACACAATCTTTAATTATTCGTATTTGCCGTCGAACGAGTACCCTAATCACTGAAACAGCGCCTAGACGGCCGTATACAACACGTGCCGGCGACATGGCCGCGGCCATTGAACTTTCGCCACCTGCACCGCCGTCGATACCACTAAAGGACCACATACACACCCAAAGCTGTCCGGCATGCGGTACTAGTATAGACATGTCAGAACTGGCAGACGCAAGACAAAGGATAGAGGAGCTGGAAGCGCAGATGGAGCGCCTAAAGGAGAAGGCAACAGCAGCTGGTACGTCTGTGTATGTGTGTGCAATCCGCCAGCAGCCACCTACCTACCCACCAACCCGCCACGCCACTACCTCGGCCAAACCAACAACAGCACAATACACCCAACTAACGAAAAGCGCCAGTGGACAGATGCGCCGACTACGAAGACCAAATCCGCAGTCTAAAAACCGCACAACCAGACTTCACCACCAGGCCTCACCGCCCCTCGGTCGACTTGGACCCCCCACGACCAAGCACAGCAAACTCTACAAAGTCGGGCCGCTTCTCCTTCATCACAAATCGCTTCCCGTCGCCCGCAAATACGGGCTCCATGCCGCCGCCACCGCCGCCAAAAGACCACCCGCCTATCGACACTACGCTGCTCAACGAACTGGAACGAGAGCGTGCCCTGCGTGCCAAGGCCGAAGCACGTGTGCAAACCGTAGACTCTGAGATTGAGGAACTCAGTGTTCAGCTGTTCAGCCAGGCGAATGAGATGGTTGCTGAGGAGCGGCGGGCGCGGGCCAAGCTAGAAGAGAGGGTTGAGACGTTGGAGCGGAGGGATAGAGAGAAGATGGGCCGGTTGGACAGGTTAGAGAAGGCGGTTACGAGGGTGGAGAGGGTCAAGGCGCTTTTGAGTGATCAGGAGGTTAGGAAGGGGGATATGTTGGGCGCGAGCGGCTTGAAGTTGCCTGCGCGGAGTTAAAGGGTGGTGGTTGGCAATGAACTGAATGATTGTGTGCATCGTTTGGGCGTTGGGTTGAGTTGCGATACCCCAATTTGTTTTCCCACTTGTGTGCTCAGCATAGCGGTGCGTGGGTTTTTTGCATGTTTTTTGCATTGGGTTCAAATAGGTTACGAGTAAAGGCGCACATGGAAGAGACATGGGTTACTGTTGATACTCAGTATTATGACAAGATCAAAAGTGTGTATGGTTTTTTGGGATATGTGAAATTCCTCGACGCGGGAACTTTCCGATGCTAGGAGCAACATTGCGAAGCCGTCGCCGATGGAAACGTGTCGAAAGTAGCACACATTCTCTCTCTCTCACACACACACCAAGATTGATATTCATCGACCGGGCACCCAAAAAAGGTTTTTAGCCTGGGTTGGGGGCCTGAGACCAGAATGTACATGCCTCCTCTCCCGCCAAAACTGATACGTATGTAGGAGAAAAGTTGAGTCTAAGCCACAAAGCATCCATGGGTCGACCATGGCCGCGACCGGTTTTTTTCGTTCTTTTCTCTTTTTTTGCTCCATGTTGTGAGGAATCTGCTGGCTGCCTTAATTACCACCTGATATGCAGGGCACCCACTTTCCTTGGTTGTTTGTATTTTTTTGCTTCGCAAAGCCCCCCTCGAACCATGGTTTCAAACCGCAACCAGGCGGAAGTTGAAGCCAATTTGAAATGATGATCACATGGCCTGGTACATCGCATTCGTCCCCCGGATTCGTCGAATATCAGATACCTATATCATTGGCTGTCCTTTTTTTATGTTCCTATTTTTGGGAGAGGCTCTGTGTGGGAATCTCATGATACAGTATTTTGACTGTGGGGGTGTGAGAATGAGGTCGTCAGGGAGGTATTCGCTGTGGTTTTATTGGTGGATGGGTGGTTTGGTGATGCGGGTTGGCGAATTCGTAGGACAACTGCTGCATGTTTTGTATCGCTGATAGGGCAGCGAAGAGTGCCTCACAGTGTCGATATCGCTATGATGCATTCGTGCAGTGCGTGATGTAATCGTCTCTGGTCTTATGAATCTGGGAGTGATATGCTATTGGTGGTAAAGGTATCACTGTAATGCCTTATTTACCATACCACAGTTCGATTTCGGAATCTCACAGTGGAATAATTTTGTCCAAAATTCCCAAGTGGTATAAAGGGCAGACCATCTCTCTCTTCCCTCCCATACTCCTTCCACTCACACTTGCACTCACAAAAGCAAGAAAAACTTTCAAGTATACCAAAAGTACCACCACAACCACC
>KE747826.1:686434-748590 GCA_000465215.2 Pyrenophora seminiperda CCB06 | reverse complement strand
AACCACTACAACCACTACAACCACTACAACCACTACAACCACTACAACCACCAAACATAACCATCACTCAAGATGGTTCACGTCGGCACCCGTCACAGGGTATACGACAAGCGCCATCATGCCCAACAAATGGCTGAAGAAGCAAAGTGGAAGCGGCAAGACCAAGAGGAAATGGCCTACCGGCGCCTCCTCCACAACAACATGGACAATCCTCCATGCGGCACCTACCGCAACATGGAGGGTGACCACTTCGAGATCGAAGCCCTTGGCGAAGGGAACATCACCAAGATAAACGTCACCATCGAAAACCGCATTTGCGCTCCAGGAACCATCTGGATGCCTCTTACACCCTTCGGCGAGGCAGGAAAGCCGTTTGACTGGAATGCCCATGCTGCGGCATGTGGCGGTACCATAGAGTACTGGAGGGCATTCAAAGCAGAGGTCGGCTTCAATGAGCTTGGCTTCATCACAGATCCTTATGGTCGGAGGTGGAGGATGTTTCAGTTGAAGCCGGTGACGCTTCGGGATATTGACGGTATGATGATATACGAATTTGGCTCGGCGGACACACTAGACACGACCCGCGAACACTACCTCCAGTCGTCGGATGGCACTTTCCAAGTAGTGCCACCAACTCCCGCTCCTCAGCCTCCCCTTATCATCCCCGGCATGTCGACCTCTTCAACTCCTGAACCCCAAGGTCTCTTTCAGGTCGGTTCCATGCCAGGCGCCATGTATCCCCCGCCATCATACACGACCACGTACGAGCAGAACCCTACCTACAATGGGCACATGTCTTAGCGCTGTGGTTGCTCGTCTTTATATTTTTTTTCTTGTATATGTTTCCATTAAAATTAGGCAAACTAGGCAGCTTGTAAGCCCTAGGCTTCGCCCGTCCACACGCCCTCCAGGAGGCTATATAAGGACGTTAAATCATGACATACATACATACATTGTATGTATTTCTTGTGTCTGCTTGTTGTATCGGCTTGTTGTATCGGCTTGTTGTATCGGCTTGTTGTATCGGCTTGTTGTATCGGCTTGTTGTATCTCCTTCTTCTACATAGCTTCTTAAAAGCAACAATACATCCATTATCATCACATGTAGCCAACTGTTCTTAAGTGAATTTATGCCGACTACAATTACAACTCTTGCATAGCGTGAGCGCTTGTGACTAAACTATATAGCAACCCTTTGGGATGTGCGAGTCATAGGTCATGCGGGTGAGAACCGACAGGTACCAGTTCTATTCCAATCCTATCCTCTTTTTCGATAAGCTACTCAATACCTCCAAAGACAAAGAAGTCGGTCGTAGAAACTTGTGGATATAAACGTCCGCTGGCCTTGACTATTTATTGTTGGCTGAGAGTCGCTTCCGTAGTTCATGCTCTCGTGCTCCTCGAATTTGGCCAGTACTTCAATTTGCCAACCTTTGGAAGCAGTCTTAGTTAACCTTACAATCCGCGCACCGGCATGCATACAGCTGACAAGCAGAAGGATGGCTTCTGGTGGGGGCTCCGATCTCCACTTTTCTACGCCGTGATGCGCTGGCAGCTTGGGGTTTCGATCAAGCAATTTGAGCCGCCACACCCCGCCCCCAAGGTTTGCCTCTGCGAGAACCTGTCGCCGGCCAGAAATCGGTACGTGAAGGAGTCGAATATGATCATCGTAACTGCCGGTGACAACGAGTCCGCCTTCGCTATCGAGATGTATGGGAAGAATGGCGGTAACACCCGCACCGTGAATCTTTCCATCCATCCAGGGTATGCTTCCTCCAGAGCCGTCTGCGAGTTCAGCAAAACGAAGTGTGCTGTCATCTCCACCTGACAGTAAACCCGAGCCATCCGGCAGGAAAGCCAGGGTCCATGCTTCCAGGTCATGCGAAGTAACCTCCATCTTGGTAGGCAAATCGGAATCATCTTCGGTATCTATCACTCCGAGACATACCTGTCCGTTGGATAACGTCATACCAACCATAAAGGACTCTGGATGCCATGAGAATGCGGTGATGAGCACATCTTCAGGAAAATACTGTATGGTCTTGATGTGGCTGATTTCAGGATCTCGTTGCCACGACTTGAGTTCGTAGATCGCGAAAGCCCCAGTTGAGGTCGCGACACCAAAATTTGAACTCGTAACATGCGTTAAGAAATGTATATCTAGTATGGCCGAAGGAGTGGAGAGTGTTTGGATTATGTTGCTTCTTCTGGTCAGTACCGGGTTTGCTGTGTGCGTAACCCAGGCCACACTTTACGTACACGTTGTTTCTATCCACACGCACTAATATCAAGCTGCCATTACGTTGCTGATTTTTGGCGCTTACTTTGCCGTCGTGAGGGGCACTCCCGGCAGATTCTTTCTCATCAGACTTCTCGAGGTTATATGTTCCAATCACGGCATATTCCGGATTCAGGGGAAAGAACTCGATACAGCTGGGCGGAAGATCGAGTTTGAACGACGTTAGGGACCGTATTGTCGACATTTTTGCAGAGGGTGGTGATGGTCTAGTCGCCTGTTCCTCATCTTGGTTAGTGGGTTGAATGACTAAGCGTAGATCTGGGCTTTCTTTCCTTTCTACGAATGCCCGGGGCAACAATGACGTCGCATTCTAGATATGTGTAGCACACTATTATTAAATTGCAGTAGAAGTTCCCTGAGAGCCTGAGCGCCGTCGAACTGATGCCTTACTAATCCCTGCTGCAGTGTAGACTAATCCCAAAGTAGATAGCACGTGACCATGCGACAACACTTGCTCTTTTACCTAACTGCACACGCGTTCCAACTTCATTCTACGTCGCATTGCGCTAAGATCGCATATACCAAAGATCGCCATGTCCAACACCACAGCGCCTGCGGAGACCTTTGCGGCCGGACGCTACTCGAAGCGCAAGAGAACACAAGTCACATACCATATGGAAGAAATGGACGTATCAGACGCAGAGTCAGAATTCGAGACACTGAAAGTCAAGGTAAGAGGCAGCATCAATTGCACTCAAGCAGTTGGTACTAACCACTCCACAGAAGCGCAAAGCAAAGACGATAGCGCCGCCTCTTCGAAAGGCGCTTCGCAAGCGTGAAATCTTCCCATTCATGCAGCTCCCCGCTGAGCTTCGCAACATGATTTACACTTACGCCCTCACCGATGGACTCGGCATCTACCTTATAGGAATAACGAAAGACAATCGCCGCAACACCCAACGCGTTTCGGCGAAGCCTTACATGATGACGCCGCTTGTCCCCTCGCTGCTCGCTGTAAATAAGCAAATCTATCGCGAAGGCATTGATATCTTGTACGACAACGAGTTCTTCTTCGCCAACGGCTTCGCCTTATACGCCTTCATGATCAACCTGGGTCCTACTGGAGCAAAGCACATCAAGAAGATCACACTCCAAGCTTATCTCCTCTGGGACGCGAGTGGAGTGTATAACCACTGCTGCTTCGCTTCGCTTGTCCTGGCTACGAACCTCACTTTCTTTCGCATTGATTACTGGAGATGGCGTTCTGTTTCGCCTAAGCGGGTAGCCCGCCAGCTTTACCGCGACGCTTTCCCTTGGCTAGAGGCCATGGGTGCGGCAAAGGGAAAGCTCGATGCTGCTGTTGATGTCCTGCAGCTCGACGATAGATTCTTACCCCAACGGTGGCCTCAGTATCAATCTCAGCTGCCAATGTCGGACATCGACGAGTTCAAGGTTGAGTTACGCAAGCTTTTAGGCGCGCAGCAGAAGAAGATCATGAGAAAGGCGCGAGTGAGGAAGACTTAAGCTGCCAAATCTATCGATGCAAAGGACAAGTAAGTATGGGCGATGTACGAGCGGGAAAAGTCTGAAGATTGCAGCTGCAAACGAATAGTGAGTTTACATGGTCAAGCGCGAAAATGATGGTGCGACAGGCTGGAATTATGATAATGACCAAGCACAGAATGGCAGCTTTGGCAGGTTTCAGGAGTTGATACGGCGGGTGAATGAAGCGGTTCGCAGGATTCAGGAGTTTGATACGGCGGGCGGATGAAGCGGTCAGTCGTCTTCGCGCTTGACATCTCGAGCGTTTCTTAATCGCCTTGAAAGGTGTGGATGAAAGCGGTTAGTCGTCTTTACGCTTGAACATCTCGAGCGTTTCCCAACCCCCTTGAAAAGGTATGGATGGATGATGGGAACCATGAAATTTCCCATTAGACATGAACGATACTTTCCCATTAGACAGGAAACGATACCACGACCACGACCACGACCACGACGACCACACATAAGTTTTCAAGATTCCCCAAATTTGCTTTTTCCCTGTTTTCCATAAATAGAACTGTAAAAATATTAAATCTCTCCCTTTGTACATGCATAAATGATAGATGTGTTTTTCAAACTAACTGCACAAAACACCCCGAGCTTGACTCTCCAACTGGAGGGAGAGCGAGTCATAACCACTATCTTGAAGTAGCTAGCGCAAGCAAGAACTGCTTTTTACGGGTAGAGCAATGTCTACTGTAACTCTATAGCTCAGCACGTCCAACATGTTTTTCGAGGGGCGACGTATTAGCTTATTCAAGGCGCACAAAGCCTCATAGAACCCACGGCCGCACAAAGCCCAACAGACAAAACCAGCGACGGTCTCCCAACAGGCGGGGTGTCCTTCCCATGTACTATAAAATTATATAGACTAGGCAAAACCAGGCAGCTAGTAAGCCCTGGGCTTCGCCGGTCCTCGCCGCCTTTGGGAGCGCAACAAACGGACGTAAAATCATAACATACATACATACATACATACATACATACATACATACATACATACATACATACATGCATGCATGCATGCACAAAACACCCACTCATCCATCCACCCCTTTTCTAATTTACATTCCTAAAAAAAACAGTGTTAGAATATTATCTATACGGTATATCCAGCACGACTGTGGGAGCTCTACGGTATCTACCAGCTCCCCCAAACCTAGATACCTAATCTCTACACCTGATTTTACCCCCCACAACATACCTACGTATTGTGATGCGGTGATAACAGGTGTCCACCCAGATTACTACTATCTAACCGATATAAGCTTATAGAGTCAAACCAAAAAACAGTGGCAGAAAACATTTCCTGTTTAAAACCAAAATCTCAGGGACATACATGTACACGATGTAAGACCAAAGATGGATAAGTATTTTAATTAGGTATGTACAACAGTCATTACAGACGTAGCTTCGTTCTCCCATGACGGACGCAATGCAAATCTACAAAGACATCTCTCTCCTCCCTCCCTCCTCTCTCTCTCTCTCTCTCCTAATGTCGCCCACCGCCGATTAATTACAACCATGATGCCATAAAACTAGACATACAACATACATCTCTCTCCCCGTTGCATTCCTATTTCAAAACCAGCCTCGCAAGCATAGCCCTCAGCGCCTCAGCGCCCTCCCTCCCCTCGGGCCCCAACAACTCTTCAATACCCCTAACATGCTCATCCGTCTTTCCCCTCAGCTCCTCAATAACGCGCTTGCTATATTCAAAGCTGCCTTTACTCTCCATGTACCTTAGCGCATACCGTTTGACCTCCTCGTCCGTCGTCTTTTGTTTCAAAATGTTGAGTAGGATCTGGTTGGAGGGATCGGCGCGTATGGCGTGGATGACTGGGAAGGAGAATTTGCCTTCTGTGAGGTCTTCGCAGAGGCCTTTGAGCGTCGTGTAACCGGATGTGGGGGAGAGATTTAGGTGGTCGTCTAGGATCTGGAAGAGGAGGCCAATGGTGGATACGAGGGGGGCACAGTCTCTAGGGGTCATTGTTAGATAAACCACCTACGACGCTATTCCGGAGTTGATAAGAAAAAGGAAAAGAGATAGGGCAACATACACATTTGTCTCAGACTCTGCTTGCATGAGCTTGATTGCCAGCCTGAACAATCCACCAGTCTTATTGCCCACCATTTCTAGATAATCCGCTTCACTCGGACATGTCAGGCTATCCCTCCAGTACAGATCCATGCCCTGACCTCGATGCAGGTTTAGCAGCTCTTCGGTGAATATCTCAATGAGTTTAGGGTTGTTCATGGAGAGAAGGAGGGCGAGGGCGCGAAAGTAGACGTAGTTTGCCGAGTTTATGGTCTGCGGGGTGCCAAAGATGGCGTGGGCGACAGGGATGCCACGGCGGAGGACTGACGAGTCTTCTACATCGTCGACCCTGTGTTGTGTTAGTTGGGGTAATAAGCAAGTTTGAAGAATCCGTACAATAAACTCGCAGTGTGCAGCATGCCCACCACCTTGGTTATGACTTCGAGTCTTTCTGGCGGCACCTTCAACCACAGATTGAACGCAGCAATGCACTGACTCCGTATATCCTTTCCGGGATGCCCATATAAGTAATCGTAGGGACCCAGCAGTATTCGCTCTTTACTCTCTGTCCAGGCAGCGCCATTCCCGTTAATCAAGTCTTCTCCTAGGCCCTTGGAGTCGTCGGACGGTGGGGACAACGGCGTGGGGTAGCCAGTCTCCGGGACCATGGCTTGGGGTCGGTCGGACATGTGCGACTGCGACGGTTGGCTTTGCAAGTGGGCGTTCAGCGGTTCCGTAGAATGGCTAGTCTTGCTCTTCTTGCTTTGCGCAATCCAATCAGTCTCGCTCAGCGGGCGCAGGACGCTGCTTGTTGTCGACTGCCTGATACTATTCCCATTGAGACTGGCGATACCCGTGGAGCTAGTACGCGGGGGGATCGCGTTGGGCGATGCGAACGGGTGGGTAGGCGACGATGCCGGCATGGTGACGGTGTGCGCGGAAGCCGATTCCGAGGTAGTTGAGACGAGCCCGCGGCTCGTGACAGTGCGATGACGGGGTCTTGGCTCCGAGTAGATTACGTCTTCTTACAATAGACACACTCAATGCTGAAGCTGCAAGAGGGACAACAAGGAAAGGGCAGGAAGCTGGCGGAAGGGGGTGTCCAGGCTACACTTGTCGCGCTCTTGGAAGAAGCGCGATGCGGAGAACGGCGGGGCGCGTCCTGTACTCGTGACAGTGATGTGTAGGGGGAAGCTAGGGCGAGATGAATTACGGTGCAATGCCGGGATGCCTGACTGCAGGCACAGGGTCCTTTATACAGCGCATCTTCGCACGAAATCTCCTCTTGCAAAGGGCACTCGTAGCAAGATGCAGATGCATGTATGACGCCGACCGTTGCTTGGACCCCTGCAAAGGGAAGCCGCTAGCCTTGACTCAGCCATGCACACCTCACGCGCCCTTCTCATGAATAAGTGTAAACTTCACAGCCGTCTCACTTGCCCTAACCAGGAAGAGTTCACGTCAGAACAGCAACGTCACCGTAAAATCTACTCTATTTCGAAACTTAATATTGCTTGTAGCCGTCTCGACCTTCGCCGCGCCATGGACACAGCACACTTCAGCTGCCTCCAGTGCAGCATTAGCTATTATACAGATCGACCTTTATGCCAGAAGGGGAGAAGAAGAAGAAGCTTCAAACCGCCAAGTGGCCTCCCCTAACGCTATACGGGTATGCAAAGAGATGAGGATAAGACAGAACAATGTTAAGAGTCAAATGGGCCCCGAGTGTATTAAGCCCAACCCCAGAACCATTTTGTACCCAACACGACAAGGAAAGGATATGTCCGATGCTGCGGTCGTACGTCATGACAAAGAAAAACCCAGTACTCAAGAAAAAAACCTAAGGAAATTGTTGGTGCCGTAGAGGCGTAAGAAGCAGAGATGGCAGAATCAAATTACTGTGCTTGGTCGTATGCAAGCCAAGCGTCGTGCGCTTCGCGAAGAACTGGGTGATTATTAGCAGCTTTCAGACCATTATTTTCTGATCAAACGTACTTTGCAGAACCTGGGCTTGCCCAATGTACGTCTCGCAAGCGCACTGTAGGGTCCGTCCATCGACAAAGTCGAGGACGACACTGTTGGGAAGCTCTTGTCGATCCTGATCAGGGGGGTATGGGGTACGGAAGTCACTCAAATGGAAGCGCTTTGTCACGCCCTTTTCATTATGCTTCGAGGGACTGAGGACGAGGTTTCCAGAGGCGTCGATTTCGACCCATCTGCGTTTCCAGAGCTATATTGAGTTAGTTTTATGCCCTTGTACGGATACATGGTCAGCTTACCAAGGTATCTGGGAACTGAATGTTCAAGTCTCCAACGTGAACCGCAGGCGGTGGCTCCCGAAGAGATGCCAATGAAGTTGATCGCATATCATTCTCAGGCGATGCCAAGTTGTTGGTAGAGTTCTTCCAGGGCATGGCGGAAATGGACGAAGACATGCGCTTGAACATCTTGCTGGTCTTGCTGGACTTCTTGCTGCTGTGCGATTCCCTCTTTTCCTTCTTCTCGGATCTCCTCTCATCACCCTCTTGGCTATGCACTGACTTGGACTCGCTCATTCTACGACCAAAACTCCGCCAGGTGCTCTCCGAAGATGTCCGTGATGCCGCAACACTCTGCTCTCGTGAGTGTGAAGAGCGAACTTCCCGAGGAGAAGTAGGCTCTGTCCTGCCACGGGGAGGACTCATGGGGGTAAAAGTTGCCTTCTGATGGTCGATTATGAGGGGACTTTGGTGGAGCTCCAGCGGCGTACTCTCTGTTGGCATTTCTAGTGTAGGTTGCGCTGTTCGCTCGTCCCGAACTATACGGGCAGTAACTTGTACAGACTCGGGCTTCTCGGCTCGCTGTACGCTATACACAGTCGACTTGATCGGCTTTGTCTGTTTCTTCTTGTCAGGGGTTGACGATGTAGACGAAGTCAAGTTAGGGGTTCCATGACGGCTGGTAGACAATCTGTTCGGCGACGTCTCAAGAGGTGTTGTTGCGAAAAAGGACGATTTGCGTTGGGCCAGAGTAGTGCTTGGTGCACTCAAAGCAGCGCTAGCAGAACTTAGTGAGGCAGTTGATTCCCTATTGGTCTTCTCTGCAAGCGCTTTGATTCTCTGCGAAATGCCAGAAGAAACGTTAATTTTCTTGGATGCTGTTGAGTCAGACTTTGGTTGAGGGGGCCAGCCGCCCGACAGCTTGCGGCGAGTCGGTTCAGGCGATAGACGGCTGATACCAGGGTAGTTGGACGACGACGATCTGGGAGGTGTTGACAGGTCTTGTTGAGAGGATTTCCGCGGGAAGAATGGTGTGATTGGAGACTTGGACACCGACATGGGTTTGGCCTGGTGTACTGTAGCGCTCTGAAGTTCATCCATGAAGGAGTCGTCGGACAGGTACTCAGCTTCGGAGTCGTCTGCACCAACGTTGACTGGATCAAGCAATATGCGGCGTTTCCCCTTTTTCGATTCACCAAAGCTCCGCCTCTTGGAAGTGGGCATGAGCATGGACTCTCTGTTGCGCTTCTTTGCCTGTGCGTCGTCTGTGTGGCTCGACGGCATATAGATGGTGGATCCTCGATTCGAACGTTGAGCAGTTTCTTCGCCTGGCCTCGGGGTTGTTCCCCTCTCATCGTCTGTATCATCAAATGAAGGTGCCCGTTCTGTGATTACCGGTCCTTCAGTGTGCTGGCTTGACACATCTTCAGGAATGGGCGTAGTGCTTTCAGGTACTATAGTTGGCTGGCTATCGACCGATTGTCGTTCGTCCACAAGATCTGAGTTGTGAGAGTCTTGCGTATCGTCACACTTTTGTGAATCTTCCACACCTGTCTCATCTTCAGATATCGACGACGGCCGCGTTGATGGTGCATCAGATGAGTCACGAGTCTGGGCAGATACGGGCGACGATATCGAAAATGATGAGTTCAAGTCGTCGGTCTCTGTCTGATTTTCCGTGACGGTTAGGCCGGAACTGCTCAGACGATGTGTCGAGTGTAGATCGTCACCAAGCAAAGTTTCTCTGTGAGCATTGGGTTCGTCTTCGTGGGCCTCTTCTGACTCAGTTGTAGGAATTGTCTTGACATCAGCATCCTCATCTGCAGCCTCAACGTCGGCTTCCTCTGTTTGTATCTCGGCTAACTTGTCTTTCCGCTGCTGCTGCTGCTGCTGCTTTTTGCGCATCTCGAGAGCTTTCATCAGCCTTGTCTTTTCTTGTGTTGGTCCCGTAGACTTGTTGAGGCTTCTATAGGATGATACGGGCATGGACTTGACACTGATGGGACCTCTCGTTGAGTAAAGGGATGATACTGGGGACTGTGGCATGTTGGGTAGGTCAATTTTCTGCGTTACTGGAGGAACCGAAATTGTAGGTAATGCGCCGGGTGTTGTTGACTTGGACAAGTTGCTGTCGGCCGTCTTACGGTTAGCAGAGCGTAGGCCGGCAGGTAGGGAGGATTTGGGTCGTGCGAGTTCTGCCGGAACACTGCCTGACGTGACTGGCCTCTTGCCTTCGAGGGACGGACGTGGCCGTGGTCCCAGCTTGACTTTAGGTTTGGTATATTGGGCATAATAATGCTCGTACAGCTCATCGTAGTTGGGGCGTGCAGTTTGTGACGAGCTTCTGGGCTCTGGACCATTCTCAAACAGCGATTCGTAGCTCTTGAGTGTGTCCTGGAGGTCAGAAAGGTCAGTCTCGGGCGTGGTCGGGCCTTCAGACACGGTGCCCATGGTGACGTGGGAGATTTCTGGTGATATCTTGTGCTCGACGTTCTTTTCGTCCAGCATCAGCGGCACAGATTCTCGGTGCTCGGACGGCGGCGGATGCGGCATGGGCTCCTCGGTCGGCGGCTCTAGTATGGTGGGTATGGTGGACTTGGCGGTGCTCGGTCGTGTCAAGCTCTCGTCTCCGCCCACTTCTTCTGCAGCCTCCTGGATCCAGCTAAGCTTCTGCTGACGCGACGATGAGCTGGAGGAGGAGCTCGAAGGGGCAGCGGTGTGCAAGCTGCAGGCCGAGGTAAGGGCGGCATCACTAAGCTCCTCGGGGGTAGATATTGGCAGGACGATGTCGTGGGGCGCAAACTTCTCGCTGATATTGATAAAGTGGACGGCGACGCGAGCTGTGCGGCGTGTCAGTGAGGGATTGGGCCGGCAGTGACATGACGTCAAAACTCACCCTGCAGTAGTCGCGATGTACCCTCAGGCACGTACTTGACCAAGACCTTGCGCCGACGGTACAGCAACAGCCCGTACAGCGGCGACTTGTCCTCGTACTGGGCAACCGCAGCGCGCGCCTCGCCTGCTCCGCCAGTGCCCCGCGTCAGCACTTCAACGGCATCCCTCGACGTGTACCGGAGCAAAAACCTATAAGCAAAACATTAGCTTGTGGGCCGTGATGCGAGTGGGAGCAAAGGCAAGAGGGAGTCGTACCAGCCACCAGCCTCGGCGAGGGCACCCTGGTACGCCTGTGTGACCTCGACGCTATCCAGCCCGTTCAGCGACATGGCGAAAAGAAAAAGGCAGATGCAGCGCTGCCCGTGGATGGGCGGCTCTTGATCAGACTCGCAGAGCCAGACGTGTCTGCGGCGACGTGGGCGTCGTCGCGGTCGGAATCAAATACCCAGGAGGTCAAAGCTGGGGAGGGGGCAGGGTATCCAATTCGGGAATCCGTGGCAGAGAGTCAGTTGCGGCAGACAGGTCGTGCCATTGGGGCGTCGCGGGGCGTCGACACAGATGCACGTCTGGAGAACATGTACCTTGCAACGCGCGACACGCAACTGCGAGCGGAGCAAAGGAGCAGTGAATGGGCATTGACGGGGAGCAGTGAAATCGAGTGTTTCATGCACGAATCAATGAACAGGGGGTCGCGTGTGGCCAGAGCTGAAGCCCTAGCCCGTGGTCCATATCTCATATCTCCGCAAGACCTGCCGTCCCGGCCCTTTCACCGCCATCAACGGCTTCGGCACCTCTATTATGCTCTCACGAACGCATTTGCTTTTGTGCCAGAGACGAGGCGAGACAGGCCAGCAAGACGCCTTGTCGTGAGCCATGTCGCGGCTCGGGACCCCCGTCGCGGCATTGACAAGGCCCCGCACACAGCATCAACATCACGTGTCGCTGTCAGCATGAGGCAGTCCAAGTCGCAGCCAGCGGCGAATATAGTACAAGCCTTCATACAGGACAGACTACGACAGTCAAAGTTGACCGGTATGCTCATTGCTTCTGCCGCCAGTACATGACAGCAAGTGACACGCACGCAAAAGAAAAGCAAGTAACCGTTTGGCGTGTCACTGTCCCAAACCGGAGTAGGTGGCGCATTTTAGTAGCAAAGTCGCCTACTCAGGGACAGACTACCGTCCAATACAGGATTGGTTGCAAGGCGTCCGAACCCTGTCGAATTCCCGTATTTAACTCAGTACAGTATCATCATCGCACTTGCTTAATCTTCTAGCAACTCTATTCACCTCCTTTCCTCACCATGAAGCATCCATGGTCAATATTTACTATAAAACGCGGTACGCGTCCAGGCTAGGAAGGACTAGAAAAGGGTCCGGCTGCAAAAGCTCTCTTGACTATGAAGACGCTATCATAGTTGCCCCGCACCATATCGCGACCAGCTCCTCCTTCCCCTTGCAGCTCTCGCAGGTACCCGCGCTCTTAACAT
Organism: Pyrenophora seminiperda CCB06; assembly: GCA_000465215.2. NCBI lineage: Eukaryota > Fungi > Ascomycota > Dothideomycetes > Pleosporales > Pleosporaceae > Pyrenophora > Pyrenophora seminiperda. The sequence goes on along the minus strand of KE747826.1, from coordinate 736,129 downwards.
TAGAGGAGCATGATGCACTTGATCGCTGATCGGTCGGTCGGTAGCGGCCGCAGTTGGGCAAGTTTTCTTGCCCACGGCTACTTACAAACAACCTACACCACCACCACCATCATCGGCAGCTGACGTCTATTCCAAGCCAAAAACTAGCTCCATATACTTTTTTGCCCGAAAGCCCTCTCGACCTCTTACCCCCCTAAAAGCAAAAAAGCCACGTCCACATCCTTCAGCCCTAAAAGCCAGGCGAAAAGAAGCAAAAATATCACATTCTCCAGCCTTAAAAAGCCACACCAAAAAAAAAGCAAAACAAAAAGCCACTCTCTCCTCCAGACAGAGAAACCTAAACTATGACATCACCATCACCATCCCTTCCCGCCCCAAGCACCCTCCCCCACGGCACCGACGCCGAATTAACCCACGTGCTGGACCTACTCTTTGAGCCCTCGCCTCCCCTCCGCACCATCACCCTCCCCGTGCTGCGCTCTGCCACCTTCCCCAGCTACGACGTGCTCATCACAGCGGTAAACGCGCAGCTCAATGCCCTGGCAGCCTCGTCCGACCCAGCCCAACTACACACGCTCTCCGAGATTCTGTGCGCCCATCCCCGCCTAGGCGAGAAGAAGGTGGACAGCGAGCAGAGTCGGAAAGAGCAGGCGCAGTTGAACCAGGGTGGGAATGATGGGGAAGCAGAGGAGTTGAAGAGGTTGAATAGAGAGTACGAGGATAGGTTTCCGGGGTTGAGATATGTGTGAGTTTGACATTTTTATATATTCATGATGATGTTGTGGTCTTGTGCTGTGTGGTTGTATACTGATGATATAAAATAACCAGCGTCTTCGTAAACGGCCGTGCAAGACCCGCCATTATGCAAAATATGCAAATGCGCATCGATCGCGGCGACGTCGTGGCAGAGAGGAACGATGCTATACAGGCCATGTGTGACATTGCCCGCGACCGCGCTGCCAAACTTCAAACTTGAGCTGTAGCATGAATGGCAAGGGGGGACGGGACGGGGGCGGGGAACTGCGAAATGCCATAGACATAGGGGGCGAGAGTCAGATCAGGCCGCTGTGTTGTATGTATGTATTTGATTACACTATCTTTCAAGGGGTGGGAGCGAACATTTAAACCAGACAGACCATGTTACTGTACTATACAAACCCATGAATCCCAACTTTTATACCCCTTTTAACCCCCTCGTTTCAAAGTCCTCCCTATCCCATCCATATACCAGTGAAAACAACCCCCAACATCAACTTTTGTTCTCGTGACATTAAATGATAACGAACCACCCATACAAACCACTCAGTCGTTCTCACCCTCCTTAAACCCCCTCCACTTCCATATTCACACCCTGGACCAAAGCGATGAATGACAATACCTCCCCCCGCTGGCAGCACCCCCATGTTCAGCTTGCTGCGAAATTCGGGGACAGCGAACCAGGGCTCGCTAGCGACAGCAACGTCGGCGAGCGCGGTGCCGTTGCAAATGTAGTGTTAGATGTAGTTGGTAAAAGTGACAAGTTGGGTGATGATGCAGGTACTGGCGGTGCGGCGGGAGCAAAGTTTGGTGATGCGGGGGTGTTGGGGTCTAAGAGGGGGATGTTGGGTGATGATAATGATGATGATGGTGGTGGTGGTGGTGGTTGTATTGTTTTCAGCGGGAAGATAGGGGGCGTGACAACGGAGTCTGTTCGTTTTGCCGGGGGGGATGAAAGGGGTACTGTCGTTGATGCTAGTGCTGGTGAAGATGCAGTAGTACTACGCCACGACGTGCCATCATCTCCCTCACTCCAGTCCCTCATTCCCGAGGGCGGATCTATAAAATCCGAAAACAGGGATGCTGCATCATCCGACGTACATGTTTGCGCTGTAGCGGAGGAAGGATGCGTAAACCTAGAAAAGGGGACATTGGCATTCTGTTCGTCATCATCATCTTCAAAGGAGCTACTACTGGGTAGAGACTCCTCTTCGTGGTCGTAAAGATGGGCGTAGTAGGGGTTAAAAGAGTCATGTTCAACGTCAAGGGCGTCGTAATTGGATATTCCAAGCGGAGAGGGCGGCGGAGGCGTGTAGTCTCTGCGTGGTATTTGCGCTTTGGGTAGGGAGAGAGAGACGGACGAGTGAGACCATATTTCGTTTGGAGAGCGGAAGGGGACACGCTCCCTCTCTGGCGAAGCTTTTACGGGCGAGGCCGGCGGCGTAGGCGAGGAACTCCTGGATGAGGTTGGAGAAATGGATGGCGAACCGGATACTACAAAGTGATCTCCTGTCCGAACGAGGATGCTTGGTGGTACCGACGGGTCTTGCGACAATACTGGTCTGGTGTAGGTATCCAGACTGCCGTGATTGAATTCCAGTCTCGCCAGTTCAAATGCTGCCTGCTCTTTCTCATGCTCGACTGATATCTGTACGCGGCGCCCGCCGTTTCCACCCTTGAAAATCATGTTTCGTCTGCGTATGCCATTGAGGATGGCGGCTTTGCGGAGCAGGTTCCGCCCCAGGGCCTTTTGCTTTGCCCAGACTGCGATTTTGGAACTGCCCCGATCCACAATGTTGGTTGCTGGGTGGGAGAATTGGGGTGAGAGCCGGGACGTGATAAGGACGAGGCGTAGTCTGCGCTTCTTCTTCTGCGTGCACGAGTGTTCGCCGTCAATATCAGCCATGGCCCGGTTGCGTTTCCAGGGCCCGGAGTGGGGAGGCTTGGGCAAAAAGGTGAGATTCATCTCTGGCCGTGGAAGAGTGGTAAAGTGCAATGTGGTCGATGCTACAACCGGAAGAAGAGTGCCGAATGGTCGGCTCTGTATTGATGATGTGTCGGCAATATCCGCTGGCTTCATCCTCCGTTGTCCAACTCCATGTACTTTCTTCGTAAGATGGAGCTGATCACACGATTCAGCATTCTTGCACTTGATGGATGCTGCGTGGTGGTGGTGGCAGTGTTTGTTGAACAAGGAGTCGACAAAGAGATGCGAGTCAAGATGGTCCAGCTGTTCGTCTGTTGGGTGGGTAGGGCACGCGATCCGCGGATCAGCAAAGCGAAGCCAATACTGAGCTAGTGAATGGCGGAGCATGGAAGTTCTTGACCCGATCACCGCTCAATCCTGCTTTCAGTGCCCAAAGCCAGACATGGCACTAACGCTTGACAAGGACTTGCAATCAAAAAAGCAAGAGTTGGAATATACAATGCCAAGGGCTTGCCAACGGGGATAAAGGCAGAGATATCAACGACAAGTAAGCAATTGGCAAGAGTGGTGACATGTACAACAGGGTGTGTTTGACAGAAAGAGGGCCCTAATAATCTCGCGCTCGGCAGGACGAGCGCGGATGACCCAGCGCTATGGGCAAGATGCGGAGAACCCTAGCCACAACCTGACAGACGATGCCCAGTGCTTCCTTAGTGCTTCCTTAGTGCCACTCCGCCTTCTCACCTCTCACTGGACGTCGCCACGAGAAAGCTTTCACAAGCCATTGCATCGAGGCCCGGCCTTTGCTCCGGAGTACTCAACTGAGCGCTCGTGTGGCAAACTTCCCAAAAGGTTGTTTTTTGTGAGGCTGACAGGTCGTCTCAAGGCCCAGAGCGGTCCGGCTTTCCCCCCCAAACCCTTGCCGCCTCCTCAAAGCTTGCCGATCACGAATCAGCCTTGGCCTCATAATCTGCGCAAGGAAGCATCCCGAGCATCATGGACACTATATCTTTTCTTAACTTTGCCCAAATCCATCAGACGCAGCCATGCTGCATGGCTGCTCACAGCGCGGAGATGCCCGGTTGTTGCATATCACCTTCCTAGTTCTGCTCCTACGCAAGTCGGCGCACTGCACATGTAGGTAGCCCCCTTGCTTGTTCTTTGAGCACGATTTGAGCACGATTGAGGAAACATTTTGATTCCTCGTTTTTTTTCTTTACCTTGTGTTGCGTGAGACGGCGCATCCTCTTTTTCGTGTTACGGGGTAGCTTGGGCAGGAGCTTGGGCGGGAGCTTGGGCAGGGTCTTACATAAAAGAAAACGTCGACTCTTTGCCAAGAGAGAGAACAAGATGTTACGGTGAAGTAGGTAGGGGTTCGTCCTGCATGTCACACGTGAAGTCGACCGCATAGTACGGAATCATGTGCTTGTGGAATGGTCAATCTATTGCATCCAGAATCTGTTGCACCGGACTTTACACAGTCCGAAAAAAAGAAGAAGAAACGGACAGGTCCATTCCCGTACCCTCGCATACGCGTCTCGGTAGCTTACAAAAACGAAGATGCTTACGTGTATAAATCCGGCATTATGGCGACCACACAACACACCTCTGCTATTTCACCGAAGCCTGCATAATACCTCAAATCATCAGATCACCGTCCGGTTGCCAGAGGTACAAGTCTCTATCGGCTGTTGCTATTAGATTCGTCTTGGGATTATACCCGACCACGGCGCTTTTGCCCTGACCCGGCAGCTTCTCCATAGGCTCGAGCATATTATTCGGGCTTGGGGGTTTGGAGATGTTCCAAATGAGCAGACCGTCTTCTCCACTGCCGCCGATAAGAAACTGGCCATCTGGGGTGAGACACACGTCACCCTGACCATTTCCCGGAGTATTACCGTTGCGCGCAGCTCCGTTGGTGTTGGTGACTGAAGCACCTGGAGGCAGGCGACCCGAGGAACCAGCTTTGCGGTAACAAAAGTGCAGTAATTCTCCTGAAAAGGCGTCAAGGACAAAGTGTCCGCTGCCGTTGGTCGCAACTACCAGACTCTTGCCATCGTTGCTAAACTCGATTTTGGTCCAGTCCACCTTTTGCCCGCCCAGGAAGCGCTGCTCGTACTCGAGCAGATCAAAGGTTGCAAACGGCGGCTTGTCGTAGTTACGCATGTCGTAGAGGAGTATGTTTTGTGTGGGCGGCGAGGCAATGGCGATGACAGTGGCCGAGGGGTCGTACGTGGCCAGGTATGGGGCGTGGAGGTTGAGCAGGCCCACGTAGTTGGGCGACTGCAGATTCCACAGTCGCACAGTGTTGTCCCTTGAGCAGCTTATAAACTCATCCTTGGAAGGACACAGGGCAATCGACGTGACAGTGTCGGTATGGCCCTTGAAGTAACGGATGTACGAGTTGTCGTGGGTGGAGAGGAAGCGGATGGTGTCGTCGACCTTTGTGCTCGCGTAGATGATGCTCTGTGCATGGTGACTGAAGCGCGCGAGGTGGACGCCGTACTTTTGGCTCTTGAGCTCCTTTGCGTGCTTGCCCTCCTTGCAGTTGTAGATTTGGAGGGTATCGTCGTCGCGTGCTACGATGGCTAGTTCGCCCGAGTCGTCAAAGTCGAGCGACGTTACCAAAGTGCTCTGGCCGCCAGACTTGAAGCGCTGGGCCCAGTGTTAGTATCCAAGCAGATATCCAAAGGTGCATGGTCTTACTCTTTGCGGTCGGAAAGTCGTTATGACGTCGCTCACTTTCTGTGTCGGCGGCCCTGCAGGCGGTGGAGGAGGGCCTCCTCCGCCAGGCGTTGCTGAGCCGGCCATGGTGGTGCTGCTGCAGTCTCAATGCTCAACTATAAATTTTGGCCTCATTTCCGGCTATCAAGCCAGAGTTGCGGTAAAGTGAGGCTCAAGCTCAAGCTCAAGCTCGACAAGGGCTACGCGACGTGGGTAACGAACGGCAATAAAAGTTAGAGCCGAAGAAATGCGACAGGAACAAAGTGGGTCTGCGCTCGGCCTTTGGCACGTCCAAGCCGACACCGGAACAGCATTATTGCTAGCATCGGCATTGGCTTACTACAATTTACACATGCAGTCTCAGACTGCCTGATTACACACACTCACTCCCCAAACTGACAATCTCCTTTGTACGTGTCCATGAGGGCGCAATAACAGAGCGCACACATGTCAACAACACTCGGGTCCTTCATCGCCGGCGGCATAGCAGCATGCGGTGCCGTCACGGTAACTCACGGCTTCGAGACGGTCAAGATCCGGTGCGCATAGCAGTCGCAACAGACACACGTTGCGCGCCAGCCTGTTGACCATGGCCCAGGCTACAATTACAAGGCGAGCTCAAGGCGAAGACGGACGCCCCGCGCCTCTACAAAGGCGTCTTCCACGGTGTCAAGGTCATCTTGAAGAATGAAGGGCCCAAAGGTCTACTACGAGGATTGAGCTGCGCAGTACGTCGTCCAACATGACACTACATACTGCACCGCTATGCGCTGCTACAAGACCAGAAAGACGGAACTGACGCCCGCCCCCAAGTACATCTACCAAATGACGCTGAACGGCTGTCGTCTAGGCTTCTACGAGCCCATCCGCAAGACCCTGACCAAAGTCGCCTACACCGACCCGTCCGTCCAATCCTTTGGCATCAACCTCTTCTCCGGCGCCTCATCCGGTGTCCTTGGCGCTGCCTGTGGTTCTCCCTTCTTCCTCGTAAAAACACGCTTACAATCCTACTCGCCCTTTCTGCCCGTCGGCACCCAGCACAACTACAGAAACGCGGTAGATGGCATGCGCCAGATCTACACGCACGAGGGCACCAAGGGACTGTACAGAGGTGTGGGACCGGCCATGATACGAACAGGCTTCGGTAGCTCAGTGCAACTGCCGACCTACTTCTTCGCAAAGAGGAGACTCATCAACCATTTGGGTATGCAGGAGGGCATGCCGCTGCATATTGCTAGTAGCACTGCGAGCGGCTTTGTCGTCTGCTGCGTTATGCACCCCCCGGATACTATCATGTCGCGCATGTACAACCAGACGGGTAACTTGTATACGTCTGCTTATGATTGCTTGTCCAGGACAGTCAAGACAGAGGGAATTTTGGCCTTGTACAAGGGCTACTTTGCGCACCTGGCACGCATCCTGCCACACACAGTACGTTTATCTTGCTTGCTTTGCTCTGCTTGACATGGGGAATTTCGTAACCTGACATGAGAAACCAGATTCTGACCTTGACGCTCGCCGAACAAACGATAAAGCTGATGCGCTTGGTGGAAGACCGCATATTACCTGCAGATGTCAAGGCAAAGGTTTGAGCCGAGACTACTGCTCACGCTCACGCTCACACTCACGCTCATTCCTTGGTGAAAGACCGGATATTACCTGCACATGTCAAGGCAAAGTCTTGAGCCGCGATTGCTTACGCTGACGCTCACGCTCACGTTCATTCCTGGATTGCTGCCACTTCCTACACCGTGTATACTACCTGTGATCGGCTTTTTTTCATACGCCGTTATGCCCACCTTAGACCTACAAGTGCATGTGGGCGTTTTAGCAATACTACAATACGAGCGATGAATGTACATGTTATCAAAAGAAAAAAAGACGAGCCGTAAATGCCAATGCTGTGTTCGTGAATACAAATCGACGTCGGTCATCTTTAACATTTGAGCATGAAAACGTGAGATTCAGCAGTTATTGGATCTGGATGATTTTGACATGGAGAATACCATGCATGTGGTGGCTACGATAGTCAAATAATCGGTGTCGGTGTGGTATTGCAACCATGTCCACGTCCAATAAGGCAGCATCCACCAATCCATCTTCAATACTCCATCTCAGGCGTCGACCCAGTCGTCTCCTACACACTCTTCTTTCCCTCTCCCCTAGTCCCACTAGCCTGCCCTCCTTTTGGATCTCTCAACATGCAATAAAGTGTAATAGCGTCCTTTTCCCCTTGCCCCTCTCTGCACTCCATTTCCCTCACCAACCGAAACCCAAACTTTTCATAAATCGCAACATTCGGCTCCCTTCTACTACTCTCCAAATAACACATCCTCCCCTCCCTATCCGCCATACGCAGCACCTCCTCCATCAGCGCGCGACCCACCCCCTGCCCCTGCGCCTCCAGCAACACAGTAACGATATTGCAGAAAAAGTATCCCTGAGGATCCGTCCACAATGCCTTCTGCGCCTCCGCCTGCCGCGCTTTCCAAATCCAATACCGCGATGTCGACAGCCCGCCACGACCATACCACAAATTCATGCGTATCTGGTTGAACCAGAGGTACCAGTAGGAGAGGTAGAGAGACCACGACTCGGGCTCGGAGGCGGGGTGCGGTGGCATCCACATTGCGCACCCGAGAATTTTGGACGGATTGGAAGTGTCGCGGGCTACGTGGAAGAGACCATGTTGGATACCCCACCGGCAGCGCAGTGTGAGCGATACGCGGTTTCGCACTAGAGAGACCTGATGTGATATTAGTATGGTTGTGGTGAGGTTTGCCCGGTTGGAAAAGGTATTGTTTTTGCAACCTTTGACCGGTCGGGATATACCCAGCGGTTGTAGGGGTCGTTTGCAAAGGCCTCTTGAATTGTTGTTATTGCGCCGTCGATGTCGGCTTCTTGCATGCGTGTCACTTGAATAGGCATGGTGATGATGATGTCGGCTTGAAGTTGGTGAGGTGGGATGTAGGATTGACAATGTGCTTCCAGCCTCACGGCAAAGGATTTTGTGGTATCAGCATCGGCATTGGCGCCCGCAACGTTTGACCTTTTTCCATTGTGTGGGCGCAGAGGTTTGTGAAGCTTATCGCATGCGAGATGGGGAGAGATGGGTTGGGAAGGTGTAAGCGACGGTCACGTGCATTGCGGGGTCATACACCTTCGTCCATGGACGTCTCGATATGGAATCCCTCTATCAATCTTAAATTACTTATTTATTGGTGTCTTTGCGATAGTTTCAGCCCAACTATGATGTTTATTGTGAGGAGTAGGTGTTGACTCAATGACCCTACCATTCCATACTTGACACTCCGTACCACTCCCGACAAACGGACACAGATATACACTTTTGCCTATACAACAGGTATTTTTAGCAGCAGTGAGATGACCAAGGGCCTCGAACCTTGTAGTGGTGAACCTCCAAAAGAATCTAGGCCTGCCACTTGTGATACTTGGGAAGAAAACCAAGCCGGGCAGTTTCAACACCAAGCGCAAACTATCAGTTGGGAAAGTTGCACCGGCACTTTCCGGGCGGCTACTGAGATGGAACGCTCACGATAACTCATCATCACACCTAGCCGAGTTATACTAAATCGTTATTCCGCTAAGTAGTAGTAGCCACGAGGATCCTAAATGGCAAAAGTGACTCAAGGGGGAAGTGTTGTGCAGTTTGAGGGGGTACAACAGAGGCGAGACACCGCGTCCAAAGACAAAGAAACACTACTTTGACTTATTCCTGTGTTCGACCTGTGTTTTCATCTCTAAAAGGTTCTTGTTTGGAAACTGGAAGACGGCCTCTCTGAAGCTGATGAGAAGGTCTCTTCGGATACCAGGTTTGTTAGGAAACTCCACGAAATCAGACTTGGAAGATGTGTACGAAGAATAAAACGTTCTATAGGCTAACGCTGCTTCAAAGACACAAGGATATCAAGGCCGCCTCCACTCGCGAGGTCAGCATCATGTGTCAAAGTCGTCCATCGTCACCTGTGTCTAGCTTGTGGGATGCTATACAGACACATACTCAATTGACATTCTCTTCATACCGGTAGCTAATACAACTCTTGCCAGATCTCTGGGTCGCCGGATTAGAATAACTGTTCTGCTTATTACTCAAGGCCAAGTTTCAATAGACTTATGGCATGAACGTGATCCAGTCACCTACTCCTGTCAACAAGTTTGTATTGCCAGAAACCTACTTGCCATCATACTCTTTCGTGGCAGATGATTTTTCATAGCATCGGATTGAGAAGAAGCTGTTTGACCCCGAAAGTCATGGTTTACTTTGGCATGGCACCCATCGAACGATGTAGATTTCCATGAATCACTGTCTAGATGATAAGCATCATTTTGACGCAGTCTCCCCCTACACCTACGTACTCGCATTCAACATTATCCACTAAACGCCACGCCGCTCTCAAACCCTCGATACACATGACGTCGATAAGCCACGCGTAAACCCATGTCGACTCCATCACATCGAACCTACACCTACACCTACACCTACGGTAGAAGGGGGGAAACCGTCTCCCCGGCCCGTTAGACGATATACCAGCGCACTACTAGCCCTGTGCATCGTTACCCCCACCAGCAGAAGCAAGCAAGCACAGCCTCCATACTTCCATCTTACACAAGGAAACCTCGGTGAGAGGAGAAAGTAAGCAGGTGCCGTGCCTTAGAGAGAAAGAGAGAGCACATGGTCGGGTGTGCGGATTCACCAATCCAATCGACCGATCCTTTGATGCCACACACACACACACACACTTACTTCCTGTGCTATACTCACACTAGGCAAACCTCGCCAAACACAAAGCAGCTTATCGTACGTCAACGGGATTATCGTCCGCTTTTTTTTTCAACCGACAGATACACCTAGGAAAACCGTTTCGTTCGCACACAGAGAGAGACCAGAAACCTGCTGTGCAAGGGCAACTACCATCAAAAGCGCGGTACTTAGTGGTGGGTGGCGACAGCAATTGACAAGTTCAAACTCTACTCCTACGTTTTTTTTGGGAGGTTCCATACATCATTTTCTAATCACCAAACCAACAAAAATACAACTTTTTTTGTAACAACGAATGCTCGTTCTACATACTTACCATGCAGAATTTGTTTTGCCAAAACGGCTGTTACATACATACCGTAGCGCTTCCGTTCTTTGCCGTCAAACCTACCAAAAAAAGAGAAGCGCCTTACTTACTAAACAGCAACCATAACAATAGCAAGAAAAAAAACTTACTTCTCTTAACTGTGTGTCATGTCATGTTCGGCCGTGAATCCTTTCATATGTGTGTGTGTGTGTGTGGACAACTGAGTAATCGGCCAAGAAGAATTACTCACCGCTTACAGTACATGTATGTGATAGTTAGATCCAGAGCCCCGCATTACAGCGTCTTCGTCATGATCGACGGTGCTGCATCTACCGAGACGGCCATCCGATGACACCCTCCTGCATCGTAGCGTACATTTTTGGTCCGTCAGCAGAGGGGATATGTAGTAGTTTGGTTGGCCCGGGGGGGGGGGGGGTTAGGGGGTTTGGGTAAGGTATAATGTGTGGCAAAATGAAAGGACTGCTTTTTTGGCTTGGTTTGCTGGGGCTACCCTCAACGGTGGGTGGCAACAATACATGTACTAGGTAGGTAGGTGTATGTGCGGCGTAGTATAGGAAGGAATCGGGCCGCAAAGTTTAACGTTAAACGATTCGACTACACCTATTGTCAAATGGGAGGCCTGATCGGTCAAGTCGTCGAGCAAAGTGTAAACTGGTCATTGCTTTGAGCTGATTTACCCTTAGCCGAGCGTATCGAGCAACACAACAGGCTCGCAACCAACGACCTGCCAATTGACAGCAAATGGTTCGTATACCCGGGCTTAGTTAGAGGAATAAACCCGTGCGAGATCAACATACAGGCCATCTGCTTACCGTACACCTAGTGTACTTTGTGACTATTACCTTTTGTTATTACCTGGGTCTGACCGACGACCGCAGGCCATAATGGCGTGCGTATACCGGGTCCGCACCCTCGCTCGGCATCTGCGGCGCAGGGGTTTGCGGCTGTTACATGCAGCCTAGCCTTTCTACAGGATGAACGAGTGATCATGGAAACGCGAGTAATGAGGTGTACATGCTACTGCGTGAGGTATATTGGGTAAGCTGGGTTGTTTGAAGGCACGATTTTCGGTGTGTGTTGCATAGCAGTTCCGGATATTCGTGGGTCCGAAGTACTACATACAGTACCTCAGCTTGAGGCACAGTAATCGGTACATGATACCCCGGAAATTTGTTGGGAAGGGTACTGCCTGCTGCTGCAACTCTCCAAAGCACACATGTATCGAGAAACAAGGACTGGGACTGGCGTTAGGGCGTCAAAGGGTATCCACGTCGTGCAAAGTAAGCTACCACCGAGGTTCGTGTCATGTCCAGACAGTTGGAGAAGGTAGCGTGTGGAGTGCTTGGGTCATCGTTGTATGCGGCTGATCATCTGACGGTGAATTTGTAGAAAGCTCGTCTTGCGTGCATTCGGCAAAGAAAATGGGTTCGTAGGACAGCGCTGCGGGGCCGCATCAAATTACGAAGTTTACCTATAGACGGTGGGTGGCTGTAAGGGCAATGGCACCACTTGGTGTGCATGTAGGCGACCGGCAGCTGACAAGTTGTCGGGCAGCGATTGCTCAAGTGCGCAAGTGCGAGCGGGATTGGCGGAAGGAGAAAATACCGACGAAACACAGGTCGGAAAGTTAAGCCACGCTGCTGTGTTGAGGAGCATGTTGTCCTTTGGCGGTATGTTTGGGTGCGAGTTCCAGGTCTTTGCTAGGCCATGGATGGGTGCTGGCGCTGCTCCCAGGGAGGGGTAGTGTTGCGAGCGCTGATGGAGCGCCTGCTAGCTGCGACGCCGTGAAAGCATGGGTGCGTGTCCACGACAAAAGGACAAGCCGGATTGTGGTGGTCATCAGACGGGGTTTGGAGACAGATGGGAAGGCGGCAACTCGGGCAATAAGCGACTTGCGTACACTTTGCGCAGAGATCAGATCTTTGTCTCGGGTGCCCAAAAATAGGCGTTCAATATGCTAGTGTGGCATGCAAGTGTGACTGCTTTTAATGGTGGATAAGAGTGGAAAAGTGGTCTTTGAGATGGCCGCGTAAGCATGATTTAGCCTGGGCACTGGATGGAGCACATGCCGCGAAAACAAGAAGATGGGCGACTTGTCGATCTGGTGAGGATGGAAAAACTCATAGTGCATGCATAGCATCCCGCGGGTCCAGTTGCGCCGTCATACGCCTTGACGACGAGGCACCTGCAGACGGCTGTGGGCGCCCGTCAGTCAATGATGGCGCCTGATGACACTGGGTGGCCGGCTCGAGGATCTTGTCGTCACTCGAGGCGGAGGATTGGCCTCGTCGGTCAGCGGCGGTGCCCATGTTAGCACGGAACCTAGGATCGTGTTTGACACATGGGGGTCGTAACGGCGGCGGCATGCATGATTTGTGACTGGCACCAAGGTCAGTCAGTCAGTCTTACAGGCTCATGGAGAGAGGTGTATAGGAGGGCGGACTAAGGGAGTGTGCTGCAGCAAAATTAAAGCGGAGAAGCATTACTGCTTTGGGGCGTAGTATTACAAGAGTCAGATCGGTCTTGTAACTGTAAAGAGTAAGCATGCTGCTCCGGGTGGCCCGACCTCGGATACTCAACGCCGCTGATTGAGAAACTCTGGTCCATATTGGCAGCGATGCCGGCACAATTTGCAGCACGAAGCGCCTCAATATCGCCCCGAATCCCTCACGGCGCCCGCTTTCCAATGTTGCTCGTGTTGCATTAAACGACGCGCAGCCTGTACGAGTAGCTGCGTGGCTTGGGGCCTTGAGCGTGGGTGCGAGCTCACACCGAAGCTAACGAGGTGCGACACGCAGCCTGGGTCACGGCGAAGCGGCAGAAGGAAAACAAACGCTTGCACTGCGTGGAACCGACTCACCACCCGGTCCTGGGAGAGGGGGTAGTGGATGGTCCGATGGGTTACGGAGTAGTGGAGAGTGGATAGCGGAGAGTGGAGAGCTTTCGCGGAGATGCATCCACGGCCTCGCTCAGCTTTTGCTGTGTCGTAATGCTAATGTACCTTCCTAGCCTGAGTCGGGCGCGTGGAAAGTTTCAGCAGGCTGGCGATGCACGGCGTGAAGCAAAGGTTACCAACGTATACATGATGGGCAACGACATCACGACTGCTCACGACCCGCTCCAGCCTTGCTTTTGGTGTTTATTTCTCGACATGTACACCTACATATTCCGTATGTACCATGACCATGTCCCCGCAGCGCATCATGCGAGAGTGCCTGCCTGTGCAAGCGAGTGAGTGCTCACTGTCGTAGCAGGAGAGACATGTGACTGGCCTGGGCGGGAAGTGGCAGCCCCCAGCCACCGTCACAGCATATAACAAGTGGAGAACAGGCCTCTTGTCCATGTCCTGAACCTTCTCCCTGTCAGCGTGACCGTACCACTTGAATCCGGCAGATTTTCCTACGTCGCATCCAGTATTAGGTGTACAACTCGCACGCGTAAAAGGAGGCTCACCGACAAGCTAGTGTGGCTGCTGATCAAGGCACCAGGAGACAGGCGTCGGACCAACGCGATTGGACAGCGTAGCTTCAACGTTGAACAAGTGGGCTATCAAGCCGCCTATGAGGCTAATGCTCGCATCCCAGGATAAAGTGCCGCCGCGTCCCTAAGAGAATTTTGTGTTTGACATGAACCTTGGACAGAGTCTAGAACACGCATCACCAGTAGACGAGCCGTTGCTGATCGTCATCCACAAATAATGCAGCTACCTACCGAGCCGACCATGAACTTGTCCCCCTCAGGCAACCTGTTCCCTTCGCGCTGCTTGCTTGTTTGGTCCTGCGTGGCCTAGCAACAACGAGGAGGCGTCAAGACTTGGACCTGAGGTGTGGTTTGGCTGCAGCTGCAGCGATTGTCGGCATCAACGGTACCAGATTTTATGAATCTACTATGCGGTTTACCCATCGATGCGAAGTTTTACCGCAATCACCGTCAACAATGCCTGCCGACAAAAGTGTGGAGATGGGCCCTGTTATCGACAGGGTTGTAAGTGGTAGGGAGCCGTGTGCCCGTACGCCGTACATGCCTTTCTCGTTGGTTGGCTAGCGTAGGCGATGCCGCTCATACCGCAATTTTTCTTCCTTCTTCCAACAGCCTAATCCCTAATCCTCGATGAGACGCCACGTTAGCGACCCACCCGACTCGTGGTCCGCCCGCCGATACGTCATTAAAGGGTTTCTTTCCCGTGTTGCAGATTTCTGCATGGGCATGCTAAACATGGACAGCGCTTGGCTTGAATACACTTTGTAGAGGCTAGCCACCCGCGCCGCGTCACGCTCAGCGCAGATGCGCTACTGTGTAGATGGATCCCGGCGGAGAAGGCCTTGTCGACACCACACGCCTCTCCACGTATGTACTTGTCTGCAATCTCGATTGATGAGACCAGCAGTGCACAGCACGGCTGCTAGGCACGGCTTTCCAAATGGGTGCAATGGCTGTGGCCGGCCTTGTGCCCAGCAAGGAGCGGGCCAGTATCTGCAGCTGACGAGCCACGGCAAGATGCAGGTCAGCATCGGAACCAGCACTACCACTTCACTTCCACCAGCACCTCGATCCGGTCGTTCGCAGATTCGGTGAAGACGATCAAGCAACTTGACCGGGTTGCGGTGACAGCTCGGTGCTTACTTTACTTTTTTCCATGCCCAGGTGTATCCGTCGTTTGTCTTGTGATGGGGTGCACAAAGTCGTACGACTGCGCCGCAGTCGTTAAATGACCGAGGCTGGCTGCGCAGAGTCATACCGTATGTGACGCGCGGGATGGGGAGGGTGGGTTCTGGGAGGCGGCGCATTGATTCGTCGCCCAAGGCTCGCGCTAGTTGCAAGAATTCTTTAACTGGCCGCCCACACTCGCTTTCCTTTGCGGGATGTGGAGCTGTGGGAGAGTCGGGCAGAGTCGCAGAGTCGCAGGCAGCTCGTTGCTTCTTCGTGGACACAAATGAAGAGCTGCATCCATGAAACCGCCTTTGTGATGTGGCATGCATCAGGAAGGAAGTCGGAGCCACATGTGGACGGCTGCAGCCAAGTCGAGAGGTTTACTACTTGGAAAATGTCGAGTGCATCCAAGGAGTGCATTCAAGAAGGACATGGCATGCAAGGCCGCAGGTGCAGCTTTCCATATGCTGAATTTGGCGATAAGACGCAAGCCCCCTGACATGAAATGCTGTTCCCTTTGAACGACCCAAAACATCCTTGCGCCCGCGTTGAACCGCTGTCGATCATTCAGGCGGGACGATAGTGGTCAGGGTTCTCTCTCGGCGCTTCGGCTGCATCTCATCAGCCACGCCCCGGGGATTAATGGTTATCGAACGGCACTGCCGTTTTGGGCCTGGTCACCGTGGGGTCGGTCAGGGCAAGGGCGGTCTGCAGCAGTGCAGGCCTGGTGGTGCGGGTGGATGACTTCACCCGCTTGTCATGTTGGTTGAGACAGTCGTGCTGCAAGTGAGGGTACTTGGACGAGGGCGGCAGGCTTGCATGTTCATTACGGTACGACGGGGTTCGCACTAGGTGTACACGTAGCTGCAGCAGAGAGTCGGTGGGCATCGGGAGCGCCATCCATCACGTGTGGCTGCAGCGACGTTGGCGACGCACAAACGCAATCGGCGGCAGGGCCTGTGGTGTGTGCCAGTGTGGTCTGGTCGAGGGATTGAGTGCCTACGTGTTCTACTATCGTGCCTTGAGAGTAATGTACATGGTAGGCACAAAGCCGTAACGCGCCAACATTGTCGCTGGTCGTGTCCGTGTCCGTGTCCGGATCTGTGTCCGTGTAACTGTCCGGTCACTCACAGCAGACTGGGTTGTTTAAGCCCGACATACAACGTTAGCAGGTCTTGATGGTTTCAAGGCGTGCCCATGTGGAGCACGGCGGTGGGTCAAGGTTAAATGTGGTTTTGCTCTCGGCGCTGCCTAACTATAACAAGCGTGTCAGACTCGACACGGCCATACGGGGGGGAGGGCACTTTTGGCGCAACCCGCTGTGACGGCACACGCACCCAGGCCGGGGGGCCGAGCGATAGCAGGGGGGCGAGCGACGATGGTAACTTGCACACCTACATAGCAGGGGGTGGGGCACTGGCAAGGGGAGGGGAATGGGGCCTTGGTGCGTCCGGTGTGCTCAAACGGACAGAGTGTGTGCGCTCTGCCATGGCACATACGGCACCCACACTGAGCGCGGCTTGCAAGGCTGATGGCTGATGCAATCTCGGCCAGCGTCGCGCCGTTGGTTGTGTGACGGACGACGGACGGCGGCCAGCATGTGCGTGTGCAGTGTGCAGAGTGTGTGTGTGGTGTGTGTGAGTGTGTATGTATGTGCGTGTGTGCGGTGGTGCATCTCGCCTCGATGGGATAGGCTCGCGAAGCCCGTTGGAGGCGACCGGGGCCTGCTCCTAGCGACTGCGAGGCACGACTAACTACTGTACATATGTACATTACATATTGTACATACTACATACTAGCAGGGCTAGAGGGCTCATGTCGCTTTCTGGAAGACGGTCGGCTACTCTGGACCCAATTAAGGCACCGGAGCAGCGCCCACCCCAGATCGCGCTTGCAAGCGCTTGGATGCCATGGGCCAGCACTGTGGTTTGCCGGCTGCACGCGCAGGCTACCAGCATGGGCCCGGTATGGGTACGGCATGCATGGATGCATGGAGTGGGTGCGGGTGAAAGACGTCGTGGCTGGTGGCTCTTCCGGAGCGAATGCTGCTTGTGCGCCAACCACAGTTTGAGCCGCCCCTGACCTCGCCATGCGCCTGGCGCCGACCGAGACAGGCTGCACGCATCTTGACCTGCTCCATTACTCCATTGCCCCATCCTGCATCAAACCATCGCCATGCTGGCCTGGCCCACCCACGCACAGTATCGCCGGGCTGCGCCCACTAATCACGCCTGCCCGCTGGCGCGGCTAAACCCATGACGCTGCCGACGTGTGGGCATCGCCATGGGCCACCTGCTGCTGTTGCTGGCTGCTGGCGTGCTGCATCTGCGTCGGCGTCTGGCGTCTGGCGTCGTCGCAGTCGTCCAACACGGCCAGGGCTAGTTGACCGCCTGGAAGGTGGAGGCCATCCGCCGCCCATGCACACACGACACTCACTCAGCAGCCCTCACTCGCACTCGCTCCCAACCCACCCCACCCCACTCATCATCCCCGGCCTCGACCAGCAGCTGAGTCGTACTGCCACTCCCTCCACCGCCTAGCCGCACCACCCAAAAAGTCCCACATCTCCAAGCACAAGCGCGCCTGCTGCCTCCCTGATCCCTTGCCAATCTTCGTCTCCATGAGCCGGCCTCGTCTAGCTGCACGGATGCTCCGTTGCGCGTTGCGCGTTGCGCCATGATACACTCTCCAGCCCTTCCCTGTCTTGTGATTTGGTCATTCCAAGCCTTCCTTTTCGCGATGCACTACTGTATGCCTTTGGCTGATCGTTCCAGCCGTGCCACTGGCCCTAGTCGTCACAGCGCTCCCTCACCGAGCCATCCCTTGGTCGCTCCGTACTGTCAACACACTCCCGTTCCTTGTCTGCACCTATTCCCATCTTAGCCCCGACAAGAGTTTCGCTAGTCCACCCTGGCATTTCGTGTACCATGACTCTGCCCGCCCGGTTACCATATCGACATTTCCCCATCCACCCTTCCTGATCTGTCCATGTCTCTTGGCATCCCATATACCTATGCAGATGCCCCCAGACACAACATTCTCAAAAAGCCCGACCAGCCTGAATACATCACTCCTCCCGTGCTGTATATGAATACACACCATCCTCCCACATCACATCACATCACACACAGCAATCATGTCTGGACAGATGCAGACCTCACAACTCCACCGCCGTACCTCCCGTGGCTCTACCAACCAACCAGCATGCCGTTCAGCACGCGTTGAGAAGCCCAAGAGCCACCACAACAGCCCAAAGGCCATGATGGAGAGGAGGAAGACGACGACAGAGCCCAAGCTATATGCTACCCTGGACGACCACTACAGGATGATGTTTGGTATGGCAGCCGAGGAGGTTGAGGAGCGTCCACAGCCAAGCCGACCCGTGAGCTGGCACCCTTCATGCTCGCAATACCAAGCCTCACAGCCAACCAACTACTGCCAATCCCAACAACAATGGTCACAAGAATGGTCACCCTCTTCAAGAGACTCGTACCATGGCTCTGACTTCTACTCGCTTTCCACACGCAACTCCATGCTCGAGCCCATGACAGCTGCACCTGCCTACTCGAATGAGTCTGAATATCCCTGGCAAAGCGTCTCTCAGAATACGCCGACCTACATGCATTCTTCCATGAACACACCCACTACAGAGCCACTCCCTTGGTACCTGCAACAATGGGCCCAAAAGAACCAAGCACAGACCTCCAACGACTTTCTCCCTATTCAGCACCCGTCTCAGCAAGACCAGGACATGGAGGAAGACGACGGTGAGAAGCTTGTTGCCTTGGGCCTTTACGACGCACCTGAGCCAGCATCATCATGGGGAATGAGTGAAGGAACTGGCAAGGGTCTGAAGCTCGAAGAGACATGGCAACCTCCTGAAGAGGAGAACGACGAGGAAGACGAGGAAGACGATGATGACGCTAGCTCCGAGGCGAGCGTCGATGAACCATCTCCACCCCTCCCGCCGGTACATGAGCAGCCTCACATGGCAGTCCATGTCCAGTCTCAAACTCCAGGCAGCATGGAGGGCCAGAGTTTCTTTTTCGACGAGGACGAGACAGCGTCCAAGGAGTGGTGGTTTCAACAGGTCAAGCAGCCCTCTATGCCGGTGCGGGACGCTGGACTGGGATATGGATGGATCTGAGCGTGGGTGCCTGTTTCAAACACGTCGCGCCCGATGTGATACGGCTCCCCTTGTACATTGTTTTCAACTTTTTAGCACAGCGAGGCGTTTTGCAAGGTCCTGCTTGGGACCGGAAAAGAGAACTAGGAGATACCCAGCCCTCACGGGCTCACGTTTGCATCGCTCATTCTGAGGTCAGATGGCGATGGAGTAGATAGAACCAACACCGAATAAATCCATGACATCAATCACACCACCACCACCAACATCATCATCTGTGCAAACTCACTATGCAGATGGATCATGTGCAAAAAGTACAATCACTACCATGTCTGCCCCTGTGTTTGTCTCCGACACGTGGAGATGATGGCCATGAGCAACTGCCGAGAGAGGAAGGCAGGCCGTGTGAGTTGCTGCATCAGCTATGGATGAGACTCACATCATCTGCTGTGACATAATTAGTAAGACATGCTCGACCAGCAAGCTTCTTCAACGCTTCTAGCTTCGATACTCTAGCTCCGACCACTCGACTGCGACCCTGGTACATACCAGCCGTTGGTACAAGTACGCTTGGCTCGGCGCATGCCGCACCCTACCAACAGGTAGTGTACCTGACCCAGGGCGGCCAGGACGGCCAGGACAACAAATCACACGTCGGCAGCATACCGCCGCCGCTCTCTCGGGCATCCATGCTGGATTAGGTACTTATGTAGTCTGGCCCAAATGAAGCACCACGCAATTGTGTCACATTTCCCGGTGAAGGACCGATGGGCGTGACACACCAGCCTCATCATCGTGGACAGTGGACATTGGCACCTTTTGCATCCCACTGGCCCCGACGGCAACGGCGTCGGGCTCACAATCAGGTCCGGCCGATCTCACGCCGTCAAACGGAACGAGCCCTGGCGGTGGGCCATCAGCCATGTTATGCTGCTCTGAGGCTTGCTGCAGGATCGACGTGGATTCAGGATTCTCCCATCTCGCCCAACTTCGGCCAAGCGACTGCCCGCCACAGTTGCCTCGTACCAAACAATTCAAGCACAGCCCATTTCTCCCATAGTGCATTCCCCCCCTCCCCCCTCAAGGCCAAGCGCGAACCCGAGTCCTGCACTGCTCATGTTGCGCATTTCTTCCTACTCCGAGCCTAGATGCACAATAGCGCCGAATAACATTTCAGATGGAAATGGTTCCAGGAGATGGGGTTGCGCACACAGACACGCTTGTCGGCTTAAGTCCGGAATAGTGGAAGCGGATACGGATACGTCACTGGACCTCTTTGCTGGAGTTTTTTATTTTTTAGGTTATTTTTTTGAACCTTGAGCGGGTTGCAGGGGGGAGGGCGGCTCCAGAAAATTTGTCAAAGGCGGGTGTGCGTGAATTCACGTGCTTCACATCTGCGACGGGCATCGCTCAGCCAATCGTAGGCTCTGGAACTTGAGTGATTGATAGCTCCAACGCGGTAGGTCGCGCGCTTAGCATTAAGCTCACCCACACATGCACATGGTTATGGAACCGCATGCTCGATTTGTCGTTACGGCGTGGCGTAATAGCCAGGAGCTGCTTCAGCTGCGCCAGGACCTCTACAGTACCGATAAAGTTGGCAGGAACAAGGCGGTGAACAAGGTAAGCTGATAGCCCACCACGACGTCGTCTGACATGGCGGTGTTGAGGCTTTCAATAGTGAGCTGTGAGCTGATGCGAGAGTAGGTTTTCGCATGGCGCCTTCGCAAGCCAGATGGTCTGCCACTGCTGCTGGACTCGACGGCAGACATTGTTGATGTAATTTTGCAAGACGAACGGGGTGGCCTGCAGCACAATGCGCTTCGATTACTCTATGCCACAGCGATATCAAGGTAGGTGGTTGTCTTTGTTACTATCCATGGATATACCGTCTCTACACCGCTATGCGTTGGCAATAATTACCCCCGAACGAGAATTGATTCGAGGCCCCCTTCTGATCCACCGCGCCCCCTTAGGTTCGTAACAGGCCTTGCAGACACGCAGATTGACTTGACGCGCGACCGTCCATCCTGGTTCCCGTCTGGAAAATCGCTCCAACTACCCCTAGCCCTCCTGGAAACGCGCCACCGCATTGTGCATCGTCACCTGCCCTCACTCGCAGAGCTGAAACGCGCTGCGGCTGCTTCGCTCGAGTGGCTCTGGGAATGGTATTGGAGTCAGCTAGACGAGGCTTTCAAGACGGGTGCAAATGCATCTGCGCATGGTGGTGAAGAGGAGGACATGGGTGTAGAGAGTAGACAGCTTGTGAGGGAGAAGCTGCAGAGTATGCTAAAGACATATGTCAAGGAGAGGAAGAACGAGGTCAAGAGCAAGAGAAAGGAAAGCAAAGCCGCATCAACAGCGCTCTCATCGTATAACCTGCGTTTCTCGCCTAGCACTACCACGACGCCAAGTGTGCAAACGCAGCGTCTGCTCCTCCAGCTGCTGGTGGACGAAAAAATGACACTGCCGACTGACAAGAAATTGAAAAGTACCATGTCCGGCGCCTTTCTCATCTGGTCCCCTTTTCTACTCGCCGCTTGCACAAACACGCCCGCTGAACCGGCCATCCTAACCATCTCAACTCTCATCGCCCACATGATGAAAGCCATGAATGCGCCTTCAGCGTCACGAGCAATGGTCAACCCAGACCTAGATCCCGTGAGGGAAGGGCTGCACGACTGGATCCTGCACATTCTCACCTCGGCAGAATGGGCACAGGCACGAGGGTCAGCAGCAGCAGCAGCAGCAGCAGCAGCGAGCACCATCATGGAAGACGTGCTCGCCAACTGCTTGTCTGAACCAACGTTTTGGAACCTAAAGCTCGCTGAGAAGCTACTACAAGGCGCAGATGTACCGAACTTACAGGCGTGGCGCGCGATTATGGATGCGGCGACAGCAGAGGCAAATGTAGCCAATGATGATGACATGGAGGTTGATGTCGAGGGTATTCAAACGGCGATTGCCGTCGGAGAGAGAGTAGTAAAGCAAGACAACGGAGAAGGCGCCTCGGAAAAGATGAGGGGACCGGTCAAGGTGCTAGGTATGTGGAAACCCAAGCCCCTTGGTTGGTTGCCTGATGGATGGGAAGAAGACGAGTAAACAAGTCCGGCATGATAGTCGCCCGTTTTGGCAGCAACGATATTCTACAGATATGTGGTGGCATGCATCTCAGGCATGATGGAAATAATCTCCCCACTCTGCCGCCCTTCCTGGCCCCTCCTCCCAATCCACCCCATGCCAACCTTCAAATATACTCTTTGCCGCCGCCTCCCTCCCATCCCTCTCAAAGATATCCACAATGCTCTGAGCCCCCGTAAAAACCCTTTCAGCCAACTCATGATTTCCCTTTCCAATCGCCCTGCCAATCGCTCCAACAACTTTTGCCATTTTGTCCCCAACCCACCACCCCCTTGGCACCAGGTCCGCCAGCGCAAACCACCACGCAACCAGCACCAACGCTCTCGGTTCTCCCTCTCTGACCAATTCGAGAAACTCTGGCATCAGAAACGACGTAAAGACGAAGACGCGGACGTAGAAATCCGGGTTCAAATGCCAATAATACAGGCTCGTAAATATTGGACTCAGTATGTGGAAAATTGGTATTAGCGCCGCTCTATGCCAATCTTCAACCGGGCCCGAACTTTCCACTTGAAGTATATTCTGCAGAAGCGCCATGAGTAGCGGCGGGAGAAACAGGTGGGTTTGCTCTGGGTGTTGGAGGCGCGTGTATGTAGGTGCTGGGTTTACAAACGTAGATCCTGGAGGCCCTGGAGGCACCACCACACCCACTCTCTCCGTATGGGCAATATCAGAGGGAGGAGGGGGCAAGACACGCAGTTCACGACGTACCAAAGGATACACAGCAAGTTTCTCGATACCCTTACCCCAACGCAGGGAAGCCAATATACGCAAGCCCTCGCTAAGTTTCAACAGTGCGAGCATCCACTCCAGATACTCCGAGTCTTGGTCCGAGACGGGCGGAGGTATGAGAGCGAGGAGAAGAGTCCCGGTAACGAGGACAGCTTCGTAGTTTGCGGGCGTGATGTCTTTTAGTGCTAGTTGGTAGTATTCGAATGTCTTTTGCCGGTATACTAGGGCTTGCGTTGCAACGGCTGGGTTGGGATTTTGTGTATTGCTATGTGTGGCAGCGACACTGAGGAGTGCGTATAAGAGGAAAGGGTGTGAAATGCTTAGGCTGGGGACGATGTCTGTGTGGAGAGTCTTTATAACGATGTCGTCACTTATTGCAAAGTCGTGCCAGACGTTGGTTTTGTAGTGTTGTAAGAGATGGTGGTCGAGAGGTGTCAAATCCCCGATTGAGGTTTGAAATGGCGGGATAAGCCATTCGAACGAGGGGGTGTTGAATTCGGTTGAGTTTGTAATGCTAGATTTGAACGATGGGTGTTCATGACTAGGTGTTGAAATCGACCATGTAGTTTTAGATGTTGGTCTGAAGTCCGGTAGGTATTCACATTTGAGCCTTCTTGAAGTACAGTATCCACAGACTGGTTGCGTTTCATCGCACTAACCACTACCACGTTAACCCGGAGACTCTTATCTACGCCCTCTCACTCTCACTCAAACATACCTTCACTTTCTTCCTTTTGCATGTGAGACATCCCCCTCGCGACTTGCTGTGTGGCTTCTTGCTCACGAATCCAATGCTTCGGCGTGTCATCTTAACTCCATCCGCGAAGGATTGGTATAATCTTGAGATGCCCGCATTGTGTTGTGTTGTGGCAAAGGCACGATGCCGTTACCGCCAAGTCAGGCGCCCAAGTGCTGATTGTGGCTTATGTCGCCTTGCGAGAGCTGAGATCTGTCTTTGTAATCATCCACGTCATTATAATACCAGGATGCTCGAGCCCATGTCTGAGGAAGGATAATATGCAGCTTCAGCTGCAAGGAGAGGCTAATGGCTTCCCACCGCCATAAAGCCAAGTAAGCATAAAAGTAATAGAGAAAGAGAGTATTGCGGCGACAATGATATGTGCGCTCATGGACATATGAAAGTAATGAACGAAGGCTCTTTCATCATTTATAAGAAAATTGACAAAGGACCATTCACGATGCGCTAAAACTGAATACAGAAAGTGGACGCTCACAATCGGACCATGACATGCTAAATAAACTCCCAAACTCCAGTGCAATGAGAAAAGAGAAAACAATGAGAACCCGACGAAAGGACTTAACAGTCTCTCTCTCTTCCTACTCACTTCACTTCTCCTCCTCAAGTCCCATCTCACCATCACTATCCACCTCCGCCTTCCCCCGCCCCTGCTCCACATACTGACTTGGCCTCAACACCGCCAACAGCACCAGCACCAGAACCATCGGCACCGTATCAAAGCAATACAGCGTCCACTCATGCGCTATCAAATACGCCGCATTCCCCATCGAATACTCGATCAACCGAAACGTGCAGCGAAACAAAATCAACGCGCTGACACTGTAAAGGATATACAACGTCTTCAACCAAACGGGCAGTGGCTCCCCAGGCACAGCAGCGGACGCAGCAGTAGCCCTTGGTTTCCCACGCATCCTCCCCTGAAAATCCAAGGCCGCTCCCAGAAAAACAACAAACGTAGCAACCTGCAGCGCCAACCCAGCAATAACAATCTTCTCCCCCGCAATCGCAAGCTCAAGCTTCATAGTACCCATGATACTCGATCCTATCACCTTTCGTCAGCCTAAACAAATCTCCTTTCCACCGGTGCAACACAACAAAGAAAAGAAAAAAAAAGACAGAAAACATACCCAACCCCTGAATCACCAAGGTAGCAATATCCGCGCCTACAAAACCCCAGGTAAAAAACTTGGGTTTGATAAAACTAACTTCTTCACCACCTGCTAGTATAACTGTACGGCCTAGCAGCATGTATATCGTTGCTGCGAACCACAAGGGTCCGATGAGCGTGAGTACGCCTTGCGTGATGTATGGGGCCCAGGCTTGGTTGTCGTAGTGCAATGCGATGCGGGCGCCGTAGCCGCCTACTTCGCCTACAATGAATGGTGTGTTAGCCATTCTGTATTTTTTTTTCGTAGCTGGGTGGGTTTAAGGGGGAGTGAAATAGCAATGATAGGGATGGGGATAGGTGAGGTACACAAAGCGCCAATGATGATGAAGATGATGATTCGGTTTCGCAACTTGAGGAATTGGTATGTGTGGAGTAGGGCTAGGGCGATGAAGATGACAAGGCTGATGGTGGCGCCTATGAGGGTGGGTGTGTAGCGGTACATTTCCCAATCGAAGCCGTGGCTTTTGGGTGGGTTTTGGCGTTTCCAGTCGAAGGAGGGAGAGCGGAGGGATGTCATGTCGTTGATTGACCTATGTAAGATGTTGAGATTGAAGGTAAAGGTTCTTGATTGATACGTAAGAATAGTGTAAGAAGATGCCAGACGTTTGCTAATTGCTTGTGGGAGTGGTAGTTTCTTACTTTCCTTGAGAGAGCAGTGGCAGAGAGAGCCATTCTTATATCCATGATTTGGTCTTCTGTGAGGATGTACTTTTGTACGGTCATGATCTATCTTTCGCATATCATCGCATTCGCTTGTTTTTTGGCATAGCCCGATGTTGGCTATTACCAAGATGCAAGATGTGATCATGTCATGACGAAGCAGGGCGGTACCCAGACTTTCGCATTGTGACAGCCACACTCAGTTAGCGTGCATTTTATGTAGTGAATGCAGGGATTAGTTTCGCATTCGCTTAAGTGGCCAATACATTACTCTCAATCATTGTGGCAGGGCGTCGCCTTGTTGGCGTTGGGTCCGTTGGGATAAGGGTTGCCTCATGGGGAACCATGTAGAATGCGCTGGACACGCGCGATCCTACTGAAATCAACAACAGCTTAAAACATATCTAGCCAAAATTAACCAAAATTACATTTCAAACCATGTAAAAAAATTGCTGAAAGCGCAAGGCTCTGTATTTGTACAAATTCTATTGTAGAGTCGTCGGGGGTAGTCGTAGACAGTTTTTATGGCTTTGAATCAGACGCATGCTGTGAAGTGGTCTCTACCTGTAGTGATGTTTGGTCTGATGTCAACCTGGAGACTAGTATTATGGATTTGCTAGAAACGAAGCATATTAGGCTTTCGACTGTCTTGCCGTTACCATGCAACAGCGAGCCTATGATCGTGTGTGTTGTATCGTACTATAGTGTTACTGACCCAGAAGGTTCAGATGCACCAGTTACTCAATGTTGCGCTTACAAGCTGTGGGCTCTTTCCCTACATACATAGTACAGTATGTATGTACGTAGACCGCCGCTGGCCGAATTGTGCATGCCACCTGCGTGCTGTGCAACCACGGCTCGAGCCTTGGGTGCAATCTTAAAAGTACCCACTACAAACCCACTCCATCCAATGATAGGCTACCTATCTGTTGCCAAGCCACACCAGCGCCGGCTGCAATCCGCCTTCACCGCCGCTACTCTAACGTAATCATCACGTAAGCACCTAGCGCCGTGCCAGAGGGTGCATACTTAAACCCACCGCCGCTCCGCCTCAAACTTGCTTTCCTTTCCTCTTCTTTTTCATACTTACCTTCTTGCGATCACCCAGCTCAAAGATTGGGTTGATCTGACAGTCCCGTCTGCATGGCACAGCGCGGTATGGGACTGTTACGAGCTTCCTTCGGGAATCTCGGCGGGGCAATTTTTGCTGGACTGCTTTCTGCAGATTTCTTTTCATTGATGCTATCACCCTGGTGGTAGCTCGAGGAAGAGTTCTTTTCTTTTGACAACGAGCAGGACATGTGGGAGAAGAAGGGACTGGACGGCCGCTGTCTGAACCAAATGATCTTTATGTCCTCGAGGGCAGGTATCATTGCCGACTTCCATCAGTCTAGTTGTAGTGTGCAGCGCGACAGTTAACGCATATTACGAAGTAGATAGTACACATGTAGCGACTTCGTCTGTCGCGCGAGAGTCAACACATGCGGGCTGGGCTACATCTCCATTACACCTAGAACATGTAGTCGTCTATGGCCCACAAGCACCGTCTTTTATTGACGTCGTGGCTTTCCTACACACCACATGTACTCCGTTGTTGAATATTGCTAGAGTGCTGAGAGGGTACCAAGGAGCTTGTATCAATTGTGCGCGCTCGACCAAATGCAGCAGCTTCTCAAAACCGTGAAGCAACTCTACATGACTACATATTCCAAGTTGATAAGGCTATTTAGTTGTCATGGTCATGTGAACTGATATCTCGCAGCAGCAAGCTGGCCAGGTGTATGTAGAGACTGCTGTAGGCGAGCTCGTCACCTCGGCGCTCAACTTTTTACCGGCATCACCCACACGACCACATGGCTGTCATGTCTTGGACGCACGAAGCCAGTGCTGTTCGAAGCAACAAGCCGTCGCCTTCGCACAGTCTATTCTCTGTGCCCGCGCCCATCAAGCAGCTTTTTGACCGATTCCCGCTACTCACATACTCCGTCAACGACCTCCCACAGCGCGCGCCCCGGCATCGCAATGCACACGTACTATACGTTTTTACTACAGAGAGGGGTGCGACTCGAGGCGTGCCGTCATATAATCCAGCGTGTTTGAAATGGCAGGTAAGTCTCCGCCGAGTGCTCCCTACGTCCTGCTACTGAAGCTCACAATGTGCCAGGCCTATCTCCGCTTCTCTAAAATCCCCTTCCAAACCGCCTCAGCGAACAACCATGCCTCCCCAACCGGCTCGCTGCCTTTTCTACTTCCCGCATCTCCAGACCCATACAAAGAAACACAGCCGGTGCCTTCTGGCAAGCTACAGCGATGGGCCTTGAACAATAGCGAGAGCCCAATAGAAGAGCCAGGAGACCCGCGATACGAGGCCTATCATAGTCTGCTTGACCACCGGATACGGAGAGCTTGGGTATGTAAAACACGAAAGAGTACGCCGTCGCAGCTAACACATGCCAGCTCTACACCATCTACCTCTCCGAGAACAGTACCACCATCGCCGAGCCCCTCTACATCCTCCCCACCTCCCGCAACTCCTTCGTACGTCTCACAATATCCCGCCAACTACGCCAGGCAGCCGAGCAAGAACTGCTCAAGTACTCGAGCATAATAAGCGCCGAGACGCTCTACAACCAAGCAGACGAGGCTTTTGCTGCTCTGGAGACGCTGCTGGGCAAGGGCGAGTGGTTCTTTGGAGCAGAGACACCGGGCGTGTTCGATGCGAGTGTGTTTGCGTACACGCATCTGCTGCTGGAGGCACGACTAGGCAAGGCATGGGCGGACACGCGACTGCGCGACGCGCTAATGGCGCGCAGACGCCTGGTCACGCATCGAGATCGCATTCTGACCAAGTATTTTGCCGACGCACAACTTGAATGAGCAGCACGCACGCAAAGGCTAGGCATGTAATATACGAGTGTATCATGAGGCAATTCATCCTGAGCTTTTTCAGGCTTGCCGCATGTGGCGTGGTACTTGGCGCAGAGCCAGAACGCCGACTTATGCACATGTGAGTCACGCTACGGGCCGCACGACATGTTTGCCTAATTAGGAAATGCTGGATAGATCCTAGGCGTAGGCAGGGCGCGGGAGAGAAATTGGAGTCACTGGTGTCCTACATATATAGACTTGTCGTCAGGCACCCACCTATCTTTGTACGTAGACAGCATTACTCCTGTATTTACCTCATTATCTCAGGCCAACAAAAGACTGTCTATCTTACTTCCTTTCACAACCCGAACACAAACCTTGTTTAACCAAGAAAGATATATACATCTACCATCCGTCCGAGCAAAAGCCAACAATGACACAACCAACATCCGTCAACATGACCTTTGACACGTCGCTTGTAGACGTCAATCCACCCCGCGTCGACGACGACTATGCAAACATGTCCTTTTCAACAACAGAATCAGATTCTACACTGGATCTACAACAACAACAACAACAACAAACACCCACATCGTCAGCACCACCCGTCCAACACGTACCCACACAAGACGCATACGACCAATGGGCCGCCATCTACGACACAGACGGCAACATGCTGCAAGCCATTGACGACCTGGAACTCGCTTCTCTGCTTCCCTGCTTCCTCGCTTCTGTGGCGTCTGCGGCGTCTACGTCTAGGTCAGGAGAAGAAGAAGAAGAAGAAGCTCATCATGGGTCGTCAAAAGATGAAGTTTCCGTGCTCGATCTCGGTTGCGGCACGGGTCGCAACATGATGAAGATTCTGGGGTATGATTGGTGTAGTAGTAGTAGTAGTAGTAGTAGTAGTAGTAGAAGGGTAAACGTCATAGGCTTGGATTTCTCGCAAAAGATGCTAGATATAGCAGCTGGGAAGCTAGCGGTGCTGATGCAAGACAAGACGAGTAGTAGTCTGACACTACGACTAGAGCGCTGTGATTGTTTCCCTACTGCTACCACTTCCACCACATCACCCATACCCGCATCCCTCCAAAACCTCCCACCCGTCGACGCAGCCATATCGACCCTAGTACTCGAACACATCCCTCTACCCGCCTTCTTCGCCACTCTCACTGCAGTACTGCGACGAGGTGGCATGGCGCTCGTGACGAACATGCACGAGGATATGGGGAGGGTTAGTCAAGCGGGGTTTTTGAATGAAGAGGGTGTCAAGGTGAGGGGGAGTAGTTTTGTGTATTCTGTGGGGGAGACGGTGGGGGCGGCGAGAGAAGCTGGGTTTGAGGTTGTAAGGGTGGTGGAGAGGGGGGATGGGGAGGGGGGGTGTGGAGGAGGGGAGGGTGGGGGTAAGGGGGGGCAAGTGGGTTGGGGTGAGGGTGTGGTTTGGGGTTGTTGTTAGGAAGGTGGTGTGAGTGGGTGAGTGGGGGGTTATGTAGTATTTCGATGAATGAGGGGGTTTTTTTTTCTTCTTGACTGGGCCTACTGTACTCCAATGGAGGATATTTGAGGAGTTTATTCGAGGAGTAAACAAAGAGGTAGATAGAGGGAAGATAGGCCTTGGATTGCGTCACCAGCCACAAGCTTGCATTGCATGTCTGTGCAATACAAAACAATCAACCAAAGCACATGGAGAAATGTTTTCAAGTAATGGGGTATCCATTCATGCTATACAAGATACCGATAGTCGGTAAACTCCTATCCATCAATACCGTCTCCCATTGCACCGCAATTTCACCCTAAAGTACCCAATGCTACCCTACCAGCCCTACCTATACCATCGACCGATCCTCCCTGGACCCAAGGCCAAGCCGGAAGCGATAAAAGATAGTTTGGTACAATAAAAGTTAGAAGGCGGGATGGGAAATATCCCGACAGGAGAGAGCGCAGACTACTGTATGCACAAGCCCATCAGCCCATCTGCAGTATGCGGGACCGAAAGTTCTAGCGGCGCTGTGTCAAGGTTTCGCGCTAGTAACTTACAGTATGTCACCAAAAGCTAGTCGGAAGCTATAATCAACCGCGGCGCCCATGGCACTTGCCTTGCTTGCGCTTAGGGCTTGGTAGGAGAATTCGGTGGCGTCTGTGGAACGTCCGGCTCTGTGTCGGTCTGCGTAGTCCCAAAGGTTAGCTAGTCCACAGGGTGCGGCTGGGTAGTGCCAAAGTGTCAACCGACAACCTAGTGACTTACGGTACAAACATTGCCCAAAGAAGGGAGGAGCTCGCCGACTGCCCAGGGAGAAATGTCGTAGCGCTCCTTGGGTTCAGGCCCAGGAAAGTTAGGAGGGCATGGAATGGGGTTTGGGTCTGGCTTGGGCTTGGGACCCTTGCCGCTGAAGTCGATCATCTGGTTTAGAGAATAGCCATGTTGCTTGATGCTGCTGGGTGGGGGAGACTACAAAGACTCGTTGTTAGCTCTCCGCCTATACATGAGTATCGGAGAAGAAGAAGACTTACATCAGGTAGAGGTGGGGGCGAAGGCGAGGGGCTCTGCATGGAAAAATTAGTTCTGGAGATGAGGATTGTATCGGGGGTGACATACGCCTCCTGACAGTTTGTCCTCAGGCTCTGGGGGAGGATACGGGTAAGTAGGGGAGCCTGGACGATTGGGATAATCTGGATCCTGTGATGCATTAGATCGAACTCGATAAGACTCATTCAGATTGCAGACTTACCAAGATCCCTAGGGTCTTGACGGCGCACGAAGGATTCTCGAGGGCTGAAGACATTTTGTAGATATTGCTATGTAGATTGTTGTTGGTAGTTGCTTTGTTGCTGTAGTTGCTTTGTGGAAGTTGTGGTAATGGATGCTGATATAGAAGTAATAGAGGGCAGAGTCTCCGCGCCTTTTATACCTCTTGCGCATATTCAATATCAAGCATCTTCGATGGTGGTGAAGAGTAGACGTGGCCTATAGGGGTGACGTTGCAAGATATAATATGAGTGATGAGCAAACCTTAGTGATTGACCAAGGCCTCGATACTCGGATGAGTATGCATACTTGATCACTGAGAAAACGGTGATTGAATCCTACCACCCCATAAGACGCGTCATCTCCATAGTCGATTGAAGCCATCAAGTTCTTCCAACGATCTATTTGACCCTAAGAACGACACGCAATAAGTATTGAAGCGCGTAGTGAAACCATTGTACTAATTAATTGATAAGCCCATCGAGATGAGCAGTAAACATTACGTATGCTACCTGGTATGTACACGTGCAGTCGGATCTCGTCATCAGTATAAAAAGTGTCTCTTACAGACAGGGAAAATGCGAAGAAGTGGGTGTGTATCAAACACTACCCATGGCAACCACGAGGAACCGCCTCTATCGGTACAGAGAGTGATTACAAGGAGTAGTGGTTGTATGAGTAAGGGGTATAATGCAGGATTGTATCCAAGGCAAGAGCGGGCTGGCCGGGTATCAGAAAGAATGAAGAGGGTGAATGTTCGTACAGTTGCCAAAGGCCAAAATCGCTAAATGACGTAACAGACAAAGGAAAGGGCAAACGGGAGGAAACAACAAAAGTAAAAGGAAACTTGGAACAGCTCACGCCATCATCATGAGTCTTGTTCCGCGTTTTTGCAAGTTTCGGGGTTGGTAGTTTCCTGGTCCAAGACGACTTCTTGGTGGAGCTGCAGCGCTTTGTGCGTGTCGGTCGCAGTATCTCCGACCAGAGACTTCAAAGTATCCGTCGCGGAGTACAATGCGGCAGGTCGTGCAGGTAAAGCACCTTGGATGGAACTTCTGACTAGTGTCAGTTTCGAGATATTGGCCTTCGATACCACGGTTGCAGGCGCCGCACAAAGACCCGTTCAGCTTGTGGTAGTGGTGTTCACAGTAAGGCGAATTCTCGTAAACGTAGAACTCCGCTGTCGGGAATGGATCGGAACATGTTCTGCATACGAAACAGTGCTTGTGGTAGCGTCCACTGAGGCGACCAGAAGAGTCCTTGACAGATTTTCCAATAATGGGTTCAGAGCAACCACGGCAGTTGCCCTTGCTGACAGGCTTTGGTCGACGCACATCGGCTTGCCGTGGTTCGTATGTAGCTATAGGGGCTGATTCGCTTCCGCTAACTTCGGCTGGGTCTCGCGCAGGGCTGGGTTCCCTCGTGCGAGGCGATATCGCACCCATCTGGATAGCAGGATCCAACGGAGATTCTGGATACTTGGCATAACCTCCTGGTGGAAAGGTGGGTTGGCGCCAACCTGGCGAAAGCGCTCGCGGAATAGGCCCAGTATCGGATCTTATGTAGCTTCTGGGCGCTCGGACAGGTCGTGCTTCGGCATACGACTCAGGACTTGCGCTTCTGGGAACAGGCTCTACAGGTTCTACAGGTTCTTCAGCGACGAAATCAGAGCGGCTGATTTTGGAAACTTGTCGTGAGTGTGCAGCTTCCGACTCAGGTGGGCTTGACCGAGAACTTGCTACGCTCCGGAAGCCAGAGCCATAAGAATCATCTGAGAATCCAGAGTCTGAAGGCGTGTGAAGGGGGTTCAATGGTGCGTCATTGAGACCAGAAGCAACCAGAGGGGCAGGACGCAAAGCGTGGGATGGCACAAGACCTCTCGGCATATCGCTCTCCGAGCCGCTACGGCTTGATCCGCGGGAAGGAAACATGGTATTAGGGAGAGACATGAAGTCTTGGGTATCCAGATCACTCATATTAACAGGCGGAAGATCCTTGGTTGAAGGCCGCCTCGGTCGTGGCGGCGGCTCTTTCCTCCCCTGGCTGTCCTGACGTACCGCGCCCGTCCGTGCTGCGGTAGAAGGCTTGGATTCCCTCTGTAAGCGGTCCAAGAAATCGTCAATACCTTCAACCTGTTCTGAGGTGGAGGGTAGAGGAGATTGAGTATTGGCTGCTCCCATTCCAAGCTTCGGGTGGGAAGGAAGGCCAATGCTGCGGTGTGAGTATGCAGAGCTATGCGATGCATTAGATGCTGTAGAAGGGTTTCTTCTCGGTAGACTTCTAGCGCTCGCAACACTACCGTTTGTGGGCGTTCTCTTGTGCCCAAATGATTGGCTATCCTCAGCTAACTGTTTGATCATACTAGCCATACTAGGTTTCCGGTCAAATGGGCCTGGCGCAATGTTCTCTAAGCGCCTTGAGACGTTCTCTCCGCCATTGAATCGTGGGCTTAATGGTGCGAATAGAGGGCTGGGCTGGGCGTAGTCTTGGGTGTAAGGCTCCAGGCGTTCTCGTGGCTGAGGTTTGGGGCTATTGGGTGTAGCGTTCCTAGGGGGGAATCGAGGAAAGGGGGAATCCAGATTCGACGTCAGACCAGGTGATGGAGGTCCCATTGTTCGGGCATTCGGAGTTGTCACACTCCGCGTCATCTTGAATGGCGATCTCGGGGGTGCTAGGCCGGGAGTGCGACTTCTGGGCTCACTCTGGCTACTCAATGGCTCCGGTTCCAATGGGCGGAATGGCTTGTCTGCAACGGTCAGCGGTTATTTTTGTGGCGCCTTTTACGCTGACTATGGTTACTTACTTGCTGCATTAGAATCAATCCGAGGAGGGGGAGGCATACGACCAGTCGGTGCCGGTCTATCTGATCTCTTGCTGAATGTCGGTCCTTGGAAAGTGGCAGCGCGGTTGAGTTTGGGAGAAAGTACTGAAGATGGAGAGCCTGTCGAAAGTGTCGAGGTAGGCGACATGGGCTCTGGAACAGCCGTTGCTAGACACTGTAAGGTTGGGCAGGAAGTATACAGGCGCGTCACACTCACTGGAAGGGGCCTCTGTAACGCAGACATGATCGGCCAAGTGAAGGATATCGATATCGGCGGCACAAGAAGAGCATTTTATGGTGGGAAGAGTGCTCATACGATCCATCTTGGTGTTGTACCCAGAGCTGATTCAGATGACAAGAGTCGAGGCAGTCGGTGCCTAGTTTTATTAGGGTTGGAATGATCCACGTCCAGCGGTAGTTCGTTCGCAGCGGTGTCAAAACTTGATGACATAGAGGGGAGAGAGGTTCGCAGGCACTTAGTGAGGACGGATGCGGGCGCTGACATACAAAGTTGGACAGGCAGGGCTGTTTGATCTTCAGAAACGGTGAGGGTCGTGCTGAATCAGGGGCAGCATGCGGGCATGGTTCCGAATTGGCCGGGATGCTAGCTGCTGGGATCAGGGAACGGCAACGGGATAAAATCTAGTGTCAGGGCGTCACTGCATCCTGCAGTTTAAGAGGTTGTTTAGCCCCACAATCGACACACATAATGTTGGGTATCGCGAGGCTAAAGCGCTGCAATCACGGGATACATGACGATGAAGTCGTCGTCGGCCACACAAGGCGCGTAACGCGCAAAAAACACGCCTGGGCAATCAAAGCCTCGTGTCCAATGGCCTCCAAAGACGGGCGCGCAAATCGCCGTGTTTATCACCCGCGTGCCCTATGATGGATGGCGCTTGTTAGGTCGAACCGGGCGGCTCCCATGATTTGACGGCCTGGAAGTAATTCGTCTGGCGTGCACGGTGCGGTATCGTCCTCTTGGGCAAATTGTGTCGTGTCGTGGCCTTGCCTCCCCTCCCAGTCGAGTCGCAGGCTCGCACATGCCGAAATGTAACGAAACCAAAACCTTTCCTGCTGGCCACCCACACCCGTCTCCATGGCGTCTCCATGGCGTTGGCACTACGGCCCGTCTTGCTATCAGGTGTTTTGCTGATCGCACAACTGAAGGAGCTGCCAAGGCCGGCTGTCTGTCCACGACCGTCGTCGCGCAGTTGCGCAAATTGCGGCTGCTGTACTTCGTAACTGTGCGTGTAAAGCCGAGCTATGCAGCTCCGATTCGAGGGGGGTATGCCTGAGGCTCACTGCGGCCCTGCACCCCATTGGCACTATCAGGGCCGAACATTAGCACGTCGACTAATTCGGTATACTACGCATCATGGCCCTCACTGGGCCGATCTTCTTCCGCATGGCTCAAATCATCGTCGACTAAGCTCGCCCCTGTCCACACGACACGAGTTTCTCGTCATCAAATGTTCTTCTGTCGACACCCCGGATGGACCGTGGGACGGGATGCAACAAATGGCCATGGTTGCAGCTGTGCCAATGCGCCAACCGACACATTCCGGAGGCCAACCGCCCAGGGCTCGACTCCCTCCTGCATGAGCTTCATGGTTCCCATGACGATCGCCAGTTCCCCATGCAGGCGGCCGCTTCCGTGTTCTTCTGCCACTGACCTGTCTCTGGGCCCTGGGCCCGTTCGTCAGGAGGTGAGCGTAGGTGCGTGAGAACCACTTTGTTGTGACTTTGCGAGTATCTGTACGGATTACGAAACCAGCAGCACACCGACATCGTTCACGAGAACTCCACCCGACGGCGCTACGTATGCGCTTTCTGTCGCGGATCATGTCGCGTGCTTGCTCTTCGTCTCGTAAACAATCTTGACACGAGCAGCGTCTCGAATGTCCTGCAGTTGCGTAATTGACGCCATAGCTGTGATTTGAAACATTGTGTGGCTCAGGAAGCCCTTCATTGGCATGCTTTGTGTCTGCGAGCTATGTACGTCGTGACCAACATGTAAAGATGCAAAGTCATCCGAACGGGACCAGGCACCCAGGTGTTCAGGCGTCGTATTGCCAGGTACCTACCCCACCATCTCACGTGTTCCGTGGGGGTGGGGTAGAGCATGCAGCATGTACATAATCGTTTCACACCACCATTTCATCAACTTCACTACGCCGCTATTTAACCTGCCATGACAGCTGTCACTGCAATGTCCCGTGTCTCTGGCTTCGTTGAGTCCTCATGTCCGTCTCGCTTGCGCCATCACCTGCCCACTGCGGCTGTTTGTCGCTGCACGTGGAGTACTATGGGTGATAGCGGCACATTGGCGACTATCGGAAAGCATGTTTGCTACACGGCCATTGGCTTCTCCATGTGTTGAAAAGGGCTACGGCGCGCGTTCGTGGTACAAAAAGTGGAGAGTGTCGAGATAGTATAGGCAAAAAAGCGGTGGGTGAACACGCCAACACTTTCGCGGCACAAGTCGGATGCGGTTGCGTGCGGTTGTTGATAAGTCAGCAGCGAGCCGGGAGCCATTTATATCGCTACTTCCTGCCCCAACGCTACACACTCCACCACTACAACCACGCCTTCGATAGCAACCACCAGTCAACTGAAAAGCTTGCTAACTCTCACCTATCATCAACCACACCTAAATCTCCCCGGGCCATTGCCCAGCTGTCAAGACGTTTTCTAATCTCCTCAGCTCGTACGTGTACCCCTCCATGGCCCAACCGTGACTCTCCCAGCTAACCATCTCTAGGATCCACAACCCATTCGCCGGCCGACGCACTTCTCCCTCTGGAGCAGCGTCGGATTTAGACTTCCGCAACTAAGTTCAACAACTCAATAAGAACTTAATTTTCATCATGGTGCCACACGCAGAAGACAGCGTCGGCCACGCGGATGGGTTCAATGTGAAGACAGCTCCCAAGGATCTCTTTGTCGTCAATTCTCCCAACGTAGAGTACACCGAGGACACCATCAAGTCAAAGTACACTTACCGTACCACCGACGTTACCAAGAACGAGAATGGTAAATATATCGCCGTGCCCAAGGAAACTCTCTATGACTTCAAGGTGGACCGCAAGATCCCCAAGACCGGTGTCATGCTGGTTGGCTGGGGCGGCAACAATGGAACCACTGTTACGGCCGGTATCATTGCTAACAAGCGTAACCTCGTCTGGGAGACCAAAGAGGGAAAACGCGCTGCCAACTACTATGGTTCTGTCATCATGGGCTCTACCACCAAACTCGGTGTCGACAGCAAGACCGGCCAAGAAATCTTCATCCCTTTTCATGACCTGCTGCCTATGGTCCACCCCAACGATCTTGTCGTCGGTGGTTGGGACATTAGCGGCATGAATCTTGCTGACGCCATGGACCGCGCCAAGGTCTTGTCCCCCTCGCTGAAGTCTCTTGTACGTAAGGAGATGGGCGCCATGAAGCCCCTTCCCAGCATCTACTACCCGGACTTTATTGCAGCCAACCAGGAGGAACGTGCCGACAACGTCCTTGAGGGCACCAAAGCCTCTATGGCCCATGTTGAGCAAATCCGTAAGGATATCCGGTAAGCTGGTCTGCCATTCATCTTTATCCATGCTAACGGCTCGTAGTGACTTCAAGACTGCTAACAACCTGGACAAGGTGATTGTACAGTGGACTGCCAACACTGAGCGTTACAGTGAGATTCTTGAGGGCGTCAATGACACCGCAGATAATCTGTTGAAGTCCATTGAGTCTGGCCACGAAGAGGTCGCTCCCTCCACTGTCTTTGCCGTTGCTTCGATTCTCGAGGGTGTCCCCTTCATCAACGGCTCTCCTCAAAACACCTTTGTTCCTGGTGCTATCCAGCTCGCCGAGAAGCACAATGCCTTCATTGGTGGTGATGACTTCAAGTCTGGACAGACCAAAATGAAGTCTGCTCTGGTCGACTTTATGATTAGCGCCGGTATCAAGCTTACCTCGATTGCCTCGTACAACCACCTGGGTAACAATGATGGCATGAACCTCAGCTCTCAGAAGCAGTTCCGCTCCAAGGAGATCTCCAAGTCCAATGTTGTTGACGACATGGTCGCTGCCAACAATGTCTTGTACAAGGATGGCGAACACCCTGACCATTGCGTCGTCATCAAGTATATGCCTGCTGTCGGAGACGACAAGCGCGCTCTGGACGAGTACTACGCTGAGATCTTCCTGGACGGCCATCAGACTATCAGCTTGTTCAATGTCTGTGAGGACTCTCTCCTGGCTTCGCCTTTGATCATTGATCTGGTCCTTGTGGCCGAGATGATGACTCGTGTCCAGTGGAAGGCTCACAGCGGTGAGGGTAGCGATGCGAAGTTTAACAACTTCCACAGTGTGCTCAGTGTCCTCAGCTACATGCTGAAGGCTCCTCTCACCCCTCCCGGCACTCCTGTTGTCAATGCTCTCGCCAAGCAGCGAGCAGCTCTTACCAACATCTTCCGTGCCTGCGTAGGACTTGAGCCAGAGAACGACATGACCCTTGAGCACAAGCTCATCTAGAGGGCGAGGAAGACTCGTGACTCATCTGTTTCTGTGTAGTTTAACGCTACACACGCAAGATGGAGCTACATTCAAGCTTACATGATTACGATCTGATTTGACCAACTCTGTACTCTCTTTAAAGCAATATAAAAGAACTCGTGCTACTTTTTCTGACTCGTTCTGTCACGTGAGCATTCTTTGCACATGATTAACGAAGTCTCAGTATACCTTTTCAAAATGTTCCATATCACACCTGGAAGCAGCTTAACATGAAGTCCAATATATGTACATGAACGGCACTGAAAAGCATACTACTCTTTTACTTGGTACAGTTCCTCTTGCCATCATCACCATCAGTATATTGACGCTTAACATATAACCCCGCGAGATACAAATTCTTCCGTAACCCACGTCACACATTCTCTCCCTTCGCTATACAGTATACCTCATGTGGGTAGTCAATTACATTACGCCAGCCAGTAGACGTAAGCATAGCTAGCTAGCTCGCAACACACCATATAGCCAGTCTACCGATATCGTCATCCAAGGCGAGTGCAAAGCCCATTGTGATGCGCAAAAAGAGCAGTCGCTGCTCGAGATAGCGCAGCACGTCTACATCCGTCTCTACGAGTTGCTGTGGCGTGCGGCCTAGGAGTTGCGTCCAGGCTGTGTCTGAGAGGATGAGCTTGCATGCGTTTATTGTGCCCGTTTCGTCGAGGAGGGGACCGAGCTGAAGTTGTGGGGTTAGGAAAAAGAAGATGAAGAAGATGAAGAAGGTGCATGGAGAGATAAGGATATGAGAGAACAAAGACTTACAATCCTGGGATTAATCCTCAGTTCGACCATGTTCCCACACTGCCTGCATTGTACGATCGTGCTGTTTGCAAAAGTGGGGATTCCACAACACTCGTTGCACATGAGCATATTTCGCTTCGAGGGCGTGACAATGTTGAGCTCGGTGATGATGACGCTCAAGTACCCTACTATTGTGTCTTTGGACCGGGAAGTAGAGAGGGAGCGAGCAACATCGTCCACATCCGCTAGTGTGTACAACGCCCTCACTGCCGCATGCTCAAAGTCCTGCACTGCCTTGACCGTAAGTGGGAAAGGAGGATTTACATGTTCCTTCTTGGTCAGTCTCTGGGCTAGTGCTCTCAAACGACGTGCGTCGCCCATGTTCGGGTCGATATCGACACGAGAATTGCCGGTGATTGTCAGTTTGGCAATCCTCTCGATGCGCCAGCCGGGGTTTGAGATGAGTAGGACGGTTTTGCATGGGATGAAGAGAGAGGCAGAGTCACACATGGAAGAGTAGAGGGTGAGGAGTCCGTCGGAAGTGTCGTCGAAGATGCAGAGGGAAACGAGTTCGGAGGTTGTGCCATTACGGTTCATATCTGTGGTGGGCTAGTCAATGACATGAATGAGGCGATAAAGTAAAATCGCAAGGAGTGGGAAAACGTACATTTCTTCCTCGCACCGATGCTCTTGACGCAGACGAGCAATTTCGGCTCCTCCACATCATACCCACCATCGGCGAAGCTCTTCAGCGTCATCAACCCAGTCAACACCCTCGCCTCGCTCACACCATACGGCCTCCTAAACATTGTCCCATCGTCGCTATTCTCATGAACCATGAAACAACAATTTCTCTCGCCCTCGGGGAAAAT
This sequence comes from Pyrenophora seminiperda CCB06, assembly GCA_000465215.2. Classification (NCBI taxonomy): domain Eukaryota; kingdom Fungi; phylum Ascomycota; class Dothideomycetes; order Pleosporales; family Pleosporaceae; genus Pyrenophora; species Pyrenophora seminiperda. The sequence goes on along the minus strand of KE747826.1, from coordinate 695,769 downwards.
GGTCGTGAAGAGCGGCGCAGTATTTGGAGCCAGTGAGTTATGTTCCGATGAATTTGATATGTGTACTGTCCAAATACTCACCAGCTGCCCTAACTTGAGCTTGTACTGCGTATTCGCATACCAGAGACGCACGGTAAGTACGCCAGTATCGTCGGAGATCATGACCCGGATACACCCTTGGGCTGCCTTGTGCGACTTGCTTGGCTTGGCTTGGTCATTGAAATAGACTATCCGGCCCATGAGCGTAAGATGGCGCGGACCGGGCTGAAGAGTGCCTAGATCGGCTTCATCGTAGTCAAGTGTTGGCTTTGGTATATTAGTGATAGCTTGAGGAAGTATGAGTGCAGTGACGTACAATCCATGCACTCGCTGCAGTCGCTCCTTGAGTGGAAAGAGCAGACTGCATCTCCTCGGCGGCGAATCCGTCGCCGTTCTTTGTCGACGAAGAGGAAAAGTGATCCTGTATTGAAGACGATGCCGGCATTATGAGGGCAGACCAGTACTAATGGGATGGAGACATGTTTGACGTTGAGTTATGGAGTGAGGCTTCCCAGGTTAGCCAGAAGGCAGGCGCGTCCCAGGCGAAATGGTATATTGTCCAACCGTCCCCCACACCATGCCATGCCATGCCATGCTATGCCATACCAGGAATATTGCTTAGAAAAAAATATGGGTAACTATATAGAACTGGGAAAACAGCAACAGTATTTCCCCCCTTAACCCTCCCCCTTCCTTCCCACCGACCCTAGAAAACCCAGATAGCAAAAGCCTGCGGAAAAGAAAGAAACGCCACATGGATCATTCCTTCATACGAATTGTTGTCGCGGTCTACGCTAAGAAAAAAACACACACATAATAGATCAACTAGATGAGGCATTGATTTCCTATTGCTCTCCCAGTACACCGGCCAGCCCTCTCAATACATCGCCGACGCCGATTCCTTGCGTGCCCACGCGTTCCTTTGCTTCACGGTCACGGTCTTCCAGCCGCCTTGCTGCCGTAGCCAGCACGCGGTCCGCAACCCTCTCTGCTGTCTGACGGTACTGCTCGATCTTATGGAGGCCGTCTGCAAAGATATCAATGTGCGGTTCTAGGGAGCTGGCGAGGGAGTCGAGGTGTGATTGTAGGGTGGTGGGTGATGTGAAGGTGAAGGCTGAGGTTGGCGGTTGTGGCTGTGAAGGTTGTAGTGCGGAGAGTATGGCGGCTTGTGCAGGGTCGAGGAGAGAGGTGTCGACGTCGGAGAGGGTGGGTGCGGAATCGGGTATTGAGGGTGCGGGTGGCGGGGGCATGGTTTTTGACGAGGAAGCTATCGCTTCCCAGGCTGCTTTCTCTTCTTCAAGCCTGCTCGCATGTTAGTAATGTGCGCGTATTGGGAAAGGGCGGCGGAGTGCGGAGCATACCGTTTGACTTCCTCTTCCAGCTCCTGTAATGTGGCCTTGTTCTTCTCGTTCTGTGGGTTGGGCTTCTTCACTACGGGTGGTGCAGCTACTTCTTCCTGTGGATATCATCAGTTTCTAGTTCTCATACTGTTTTTGCTCGATAGGTTCGACGTACCCTGCTGAACCAGTCTGAAAGCTCAGGTCTACTTGCAAACTCATCAATAAGCTCTTGTTGTATCGCTCGCGCAGCCATGATCGCATTTGCGTTCTTAACTTCATCGCCTGATGACTTTGCTAACAGCACTCGTGATCCGCACCATGTCAATAATTGTTTCATCCGCCGCGGCTCAGGTAAACTTTGCTCAATGTACTTGTAGAAATCACGGGCTTCGACTTCAGAATGTGGTAGCGCTGTAGAAATGTTAGTATACGGTGACCCTAAATGCGTCATATAGCGCATATTCACTTTCTAGACTAACCATTTGACTGACCGCTATCAATCAGCGAGCTTGCCCTTCTCCCTCGCAAGCCTGAGCTGCTTCTTCTGTGCCCGTCCTTGTTGCCCTTCCGCATCTCCTTATTTCGCGTGATAACAGGTGTGTCGGCAAAAGGGAGCATAATCCTTTGCGCGTTCGGATCGCGCTTCTTTGTGCCTGTTGGTGTTTGTACAGCTGCATACGCGCCCTTTGGTTCTGGTTGAACTTCAGGAGCTGGTGTAATCTGCTTTTTTCTTTCCTTCTCTACCGGCGCGGTCTTCTTCGTACGTGGCTTCGCCGGTGGGGGCTGCGGGACTTTCGGGCGCACTTCCAGTTGTTCCCTGTCGCCAGAGATACGCGCTGATCGCCTTCGCTTGCCGGAGTCTGAAGACTCTGGGTCAACAATCGCAGCAATTGACTTCTTCTTCTGCCGCGATGTGGTTTTGGCCTGTTTTGTCTCCTGAGCTCGCACGGGTTTCGCTGGTTTTTCCTCAGGTATGGGTTCTGGAGCTGGCACGGTATTTGCCTTCGTAGTCCTTTTTGAAGTGCGACGCGAGAATTGGAAGCCGTCCTCATCCTCGTCATATGCAGCGGCTTTGGCTGTCTTCTTCGTTGCGGCAGCCGTCCTCTTCGCCGTCCCATTCACTTCTGTCTTCGGCCGCTTCAACGCAGGCGCACCGTCATCGTCAAAGGCTTGTTTTGCGCTCCTGCGTCGCGTCGTCGGTCGGTTTGTGGCCATAGGAAGCGATTGCAGCGGAGAGCGCACGCAGATGGTAGTCATGAGTCCAGTTGTTGCGTTCACGGGAGGTTCGGTGTGTTGATGTTCGGTCCAAGCGCGTGCATTGGCGCGACGGCGAGATGGGCAGCTATCGACAAGCAAACTGGTAGCGTAAATGAGGGCGACCGCGTGCGATGGGAACTCCGTCGTATCCGTAACTGTGTTCGTAATGATTTGAGCGGTAATGCGAATATCCTTGGGACGGGGGTGGAGGGGAACGCTTGTCACGCGGGAGCATGGAAGCTGGTGTGTGCACCTCCCGACAGCATCATCAAAACAACGGTTTCGGGACTAGCGTGTTCACGTGACAGCACGGCTGGGGCACCTCTCACGACGCCAAATGGAACACGTTCATGCAATGATGCAGCCGCAGTAAATCTTGAAGTATTCCATGGCACAAGCCGAGCGTCAATGCGCCTTTTATATACATATGCTGCACCCATTCATACTCAACGATAGTCAAAATGAAGTCGCCTAAAAACGAGCATTTACGCCACGAAATCCGCGAGTCCATAAGCTACCTTGCCGTGACCTTACTCCAGATATATCCGCCAGCATGATGTTTGAATATCCAAACCCATCCATGCCTTTTGTGCAATCCTTTGCCGTAATCAGATCTATTCTACATCCCTGCTCCGGGCATGGGTCCTTTGACGCCTTCGGGCGCAAGACTACCTTCAATACGACGCTTAGCGTCCTGCTTCTCTTCGTGGGTTGGGTTGGATTTGCGCATGTCGGGGGCGTGTGCTGGCCTGTTGGGACTATGGCCTATGGACATACCCACGCGGACCTGGTATAATGTTAGTAATGACGGCGCGTCGCTAGAGCAACAATGACTTACAAGAGTTTCAAGGGCAGAGTTTGAGTTATCCACGAGGTCCTCGTCGTATCTCATCTGACCAGGCTCGAAGAGAAGCAACAAGGTACTTCCACCGAACTTGAAGTAGCCAAGCTCTTCAGCACGCTTTACTTGCTCGCCCTTCTTGCGCGTAATGACAGTGCTACCAACCATCATAGCGCCAATGCAGATGACCATGACGCGGCCATGGGCCACGGAATCAATGGGAACTATGACACGGACATTTTCGCCGTAAACGTCGAGGGCAGAACGAATAGCCATTGGGTTGACTGTGTAGTACTCTCCTTCGATCGTCTTTGGTTCGTCCAAAACACCATCAACGGGGATGTGGAACCGGTGATAGTCTTGTGGTGCAAGTCGGAAGATACCAAGAGAGCCCCCATGGTAGCGCTTCACATCTTGAGGGTATGCATCACCAAGCAGGCGCTCGACAGTAAAGTCACGGCCCTTGACCCAAATAGCCTGTGCTGTGTCGATTGTGTTGAATACCACACTCCGGCAATCAGAAGGAGAAACGATGACCCTTGGATCCTCTGGAGCTGAGCACGGGCGGGCGTCTGGCTTCAGTGCGCGATAGAAGAACTCGTTGAAGTTCTTGAACTGATCTGTTGGCAGTAGTACCTCAGACATGTCGAGCTGATGAAAGTTGATGAATGGCACAATTTCTGAGGCTGAAGCAGGATCGTCGTACTTCCGTCCCTGCTTGAAACTGAGAGACTTGAGCAACTTTCGAACTGTCGTCTGTTAGTGTGTAGAGATAGAAAAGGAGTCTCTGTGACTTACTTCGCTTCTTTTCCATGTTGTTCGCCTTCAAACCCTTGTAGAGCAAGCGAATGCCCAAGCGGACATATACGCTCATACGCTCTTCGTTGATCTGCCCCGTAAGACGGTCTTGAACAAGGATGTTTGCAGAGTTCGCACCCAGTTTGTAGCCACCATAAGAGATCTTGGTGATGACTTTAGAGTACCACTTCCGCTGAGCTTGACTTGAAGTAACAAATCCAGCCATGACAATATTATTAACCTGCCGCCAATCTTGACTTGCGCATGTGGCGATGTGGGTGATGATGTTGGCATCCGATCTCTTGTTCAGCTTTGGCTGATGGCAGATGGGGCATTCACGGATTTCGATCACGTGCTCCTCGCCCTTCTCGTCCGCCAAGTCATCGATTTGGAGGTGCTCGCCTTCTTCACCCTCTCGGCCCAAAGGGTTAGTCTCAAGGACGGGAATAGATGTAGTAGAGCTATTCTTGTTGATTGGTGTAAGCATTCCGGACGTCGACGCGGGAGTCTGGGTGCCTGATTCAAGATATCCCGACTTCTTTGCATCTCTAGATTCTGTGAGCTGAAGCTGGTCTTCCAGACAGATTACCGCTTCATCAAATGTAAGCAGATGGTCCCCATTGTGTTGCTCAGCAAATCGCTCAAAGAAGCTGTCTATAGTTGCCTCGTGTAGAGTGGAACCAAGAGTATCCAGCATAGTAGTCAGTTCGACCTTATCCAAGAGACCGCTCTCATCAGCATCGTATTGCTTGAGCATGGCTCTCCAGAACTGCTGTCGAAGGGCTTTGTATGGCAGGTACTTTGCGCGAATGTAAAGAGTTGGGCTGTGTTTGTTATCCCATCGCTCTTTCTGTTTTAGCTCCAAGGGAAGGGTGTACATCTTCAGATCCTCATCATCTGCTGTGTTGATGTTGACTCCACCAGCAACTGCGAGATTGCCGTTGGAGTCTGTTGCAGTGGTCTGCGGGGCGCTTGTCGCCATTGGGGGTACGGAGTCTTGTGATGCTGACAGCGAACCCGTAGAGCTTTCCTTTTTCAAAGATGGCCTACCCAGACGAGAAAGGCTGTTGGTGGATCCGGTGCGCGAAAGTGGAAGACGGAAGCGGGACTTCTTGCCGTTGGAATCTGAGGGAGAGATTCCAGGGGAGTCTGACGGTTCAGGGAGCCTGTAGAGCCCTGTCTCTGGGTCTTCCTGAGGGGCTGTAGAAACGGCCTTTTCGAGCGGGAAGTTTACAGTGCCGACGTAGTCGTTCCCTGAAAACTTGTCCTTGTCTATGACGGTAAAGCTGACCGAGTAGTTGGTCTCATGTCGCAGGACTTGGAAGATGAGCTTCTCGTCGAACACGGGGTTCAGATTGTGGTTGACTGTCTTGGTTCGGTATGTCTTCTTACCGAGCGACGTCACGACAAATGGATCCATATCGAATGTGGTTCGAGTTACTAGGTCTGAATGAGCGTGCGCAAGGCTGTGCAGCCAAAGGAAACTTACCGTTGCGCTCTGGTGGCAAATCGGTACACTTCTGGATCTCCAGGAAGAGAACACCGGCTATATCGCCGGTACTTGAGTACTCGTACCCAGTCTTTACTCCCTTTGCTTTCCTCTTGAGCTTGGCTAGCTTGAGCTTCTTTCGCCGCTTCTCCCTCTTCTCGGCCTTCTTGGACTCATCCTGCGCCTCGTCTGAGCTCGACTCATCTTCGGCATCGGTAGGGTTGCTATTACTTTGCATGAGGATTTCGTCCTCGTCCTCGTCGGGGCTCGGTGTCTGCGCCGCAATGGCGAAGAACTTCTGCAGCGTCTGCTCGGGGGTGGCAGTGAGGTTGAGGGGGTCGATGAGGGAGAACTGTATCTGGATCTCGCCCGACACAACCGACTTCTTCTTACCAGACCGCCGTGACTGCAAGGGGAACCACTGTGGCTCCTGGTGTGTGAGTCCATTCTGGAACTGGTCCTCGAGTATGACGTCAAACTCGCCCATGTAGTCCTTGCCAAAGCGGTCCTTGTCCCAGCAGACGACTTCGAGCAGCAGACTCTGCTCGCCGACAATGGGAAGTTCGACCGTCTCGTTCCATTGGGGGTTCAGCTGTTTGTTTATGGTGGGTGTGGTGACTTTCGCATCGCCGAGAGTGAGGACGAGGTACTGTGGACAAGGCGGTTAGAGACAGGTTTAGAACATGGCATGGTGCAAGTAGCGCGGGGGGGAGGGGGGGGGGGGCACTCACAGGATCAGAAGTGCCACTACGGTCCTTTGCAGCGAGGTTCCTGCCCTTCCTTCATGTTAGCTGGGCGTCATAGGGGAACATGGTGGGCGGGCGCACCTTGATGACGTTGGCCCGCAAGACCAAGCCTGGCGCTGGCTGTTGTTCAGACATGTCTGGCTTTTGTTTAGGCTTGGGGCTCCCGTTGCGACTTTGGGACACAGAAGTGGGAGTAGAATTGGCACCGTTGGTGTTGCTGGTAATGGATTGCGGGTGCTTGAGGCGGTGCGGAAGCGAAAGCTTGCTTGTAAATGTAGGTCGCGGCATGCTGGCGGGATACGCGTTCAATCGGAACCTGCTTGCCGGACCGCGGAAGCCAAGTTTTGCTTGACGAGGCGCCGGGCGGTTGGCAGAATGCAAGGCAATGTGGCTCAGCACATGTACGTCTGGGGTGGGGCTTCGATTTGTCCGGATGCAGTCGTCGGTAATGGTGACAATGAGGTCAGTCAGGAGAGATTGATGGATTGCGAGGGATGGCAGCGGCCAAACGAGACGAGTCAAGGCGGACAGATAGAGCAGAAGTTAGGGGCGCCGCATATCTAGCTTCGACAAGAGTGCACGCACAAGAGGAGCTGAACGACGACAGGCCCGCAATGTGTCTCTTGCGGCCTTCTTCAGGAGCAGTGCCTGCCGGGACATGCGGCTGCTTTAGCCATGCGCGCCAGACCATCATCGACGGCAATGCGCAACGAACGCGCTTGATGCCATTTTCAACTTGAAACCTGTCTGTGTTACTTACTTTTGTGCCTCGTATCCAGAGACCCCCTCTGACCCCCTCTGACCCCCTTCAGGCGTTCTCTACCAACAATATGTGATGCGTGGAACCGGGCGCTGTACCAAAGTTGCATTCGGGCCTGTCACAAATGCCGCAGCTCCAAGCCAAGCGCGGAAACTGGCAAGAGGCTTACACTAATAGCTTACACTAATAAGGCCTACATATCACCTTGTACTCGTAGTGGGGTGCTATTGTATGAACGCGTGGGATTCGGGATTCCGACACGAAGCTTTCTTCCACGTATTACACGCAATACGCACCCGCTCATCTTTATCAGAGGGGAACGCCTCTTGGCCCCAATCTCTTACTTCATGACAGCCACGGGACGCGGTTCCTGGCTGCTGTGACCTGTCAGACGCGCTGTATCGAACAATGGCATGCATCAGGCACCCCTCCATGCATGTTGGTGGGGTACTTGCCTTCTATGCATAGCCTGTAGCTGCACACCCGGCAATCGCGACCCGCTGCTTACTTGTCGTCACTCGCTGCTCGTACTCTCTCCCCACATCACGTAGATCCGCGATCCGCACATCCGCCCCGTTAGCCGTGGCTGACGTAGCTACACCGTGGCTGACGTTGTGGCTGACGTGCCTCCTGACACTTACCTTCACAATCGAGCCGACCACACAAGTTTGCTATGCATTGGCATTGCATCTTGTACTTGATTCGGCCTTGGTTCTGCCTTGGCTATGGAGCATGTCGTTTCCAAGTTCCGTTGTTACCTTAATGTCTGCATCTGTCCAAGATTCGCAAAAATAATCAAGCTGGGCTTCAAGAGCGGACTTTCGGACATTTCCAACACACTCCTACACGTCCACTTACTTGTCTCTTAAGACTGTCCTATATCTGAAGGTGTATTACTAACAAAATATCCACAAGTATAGGGTACCCGTACACGTACTCCTACATAGGTACCCTCATCTATCTTCCAGAACAACCACGGATACGGGGTATTCTATACGCCAATCCTATATATGGACACATCTGACGGCGGCTGTGGCTGAGACAAAGGCGTCATGTACCTGATTGTTACAGTAGCGTTTCGCAGCCACTTCATGTCTGACGTCGGGAGGTTCTGTTCCGGTGCATCATTTGACCGAAACATGGGGTACTTGATATCGGGGTCCCTAGTCTATGGTGCTGAGCTGTCATATATATCACACCAATACCTAACTCATACAAACCGTGACCCGTGACATACTGTCTGCTCAGACGCCGTTTTACGGTAGCGACAAGAGAGTTAACAGTCTCTTCACGAGTATACTTCTGGTCTTCTATAGCAGAATGCAATTTTCTAGATAGTCACTTACAGGACGGTTATCCACAAAATGCAGTACAAGAAAGACAGGGACATCGTAGCCAGCAACCACAAACCAGCCCTTTGGCCCACAAACCCAAGCAGATAATCAGTCTTCCTGCTCACCTCGATTCAAAAGCAGCGCCCTGACCCCAACGGTAGAGTGAGAACCAGGTGTTCATGCAGATGAAGACTTGGGACGACTAGCGCGCAACCACAAGGTCATATCTGATTTCAAGTCGCAGTCGTCTCGGAAAAGGTAGAGCAACAGAAAACAGGACTACCTAAAATCGCGATCCCACGGACGAAAAGAACCGTGCAAATGAACGCCAAAAAGCTATAAAAAAACCATGTCTACATGTAAGGTGCACGCACATGCAGCACACCAACTAAGCAATCCTACCTACCCTAGCCCCAAGAAAAATAAGCACCTAGAAAACGCCACAAAACAACCACCACACATCGAAAGGAAACCCATACCGTACACACCATCATCCTCATCCTACCTACCTAACCAGTATCCCAAACAGGCAGGTCGCAACCGTTTCGAATACCAAAAAAATCCACCTCCTACAGCAACCTTTCCCGACTCTTCTTATGTACCGCTTGCTCTCTCTCTCGGCCCCCAAATACCACCCAATACACCAACCCGGCTATTCCTTCCCTTTGCTCACCCACCCACCCACGCAACGCGCGCGCGCACGCCGATACGCCCCTATAATTTCGATATTG
>KE747826.1:605846-686140 GCA_000465215.2 Pyrenophora seminiperda CCB06 | reverse complement strand
GCACGTATAATACACTTCTACTATTGTACTATCGTACGAGAATAATGATACTAGTAGCTGGTACGGAGTAGCGTGAACAATAATTTACGCGGTCCCCTGCTGTTGGTATGACTCTGTACGCGTATTGACACCAATATCACCTCACCACAATCGTATGGTACGTCGTGTTGGGTAAGTTTGGTGTGTCTGATTAGGTATCTAGGTTTGGGAGTTCCCTTGGCGCTGAGTCATTGCTGACTCACCCGTGCTGGGTAGGTACAGTACGGTACCGGTGGGCTCCCACAGTCGTGAGGGATATACCGTATGGGTAGTATCCCAACACCTGCTTCTTTCTCCCTTGAGTTACAGGTACATACGGAATACTGTACATCTATCACGGCTGTTGTAGTATTAGTACACCAAACAGACAACGAACAAAAAAAAACAGAAACATGCGGCTGCTGATCTCCGCCCGCCGCATTGATGTGTAGAAAAATATCCCCCGGCATAATGCTTGAAGTCTTTCGATCGTTCTCTGCCTTGCATCGCTGCCACTGCCGTCCGTCTGCCGTGCTTCCCTTCCGTTTCCCTTCCCCTCCCGCACCAACCCTAGTTTTTTTTCTCCCCGCAAAAAAAAAAGATGTGATACGCGAAATGTGTGAGGATCGAAGCGGTATGGGATTGAGATTTTTTTTTTCTCTCGCTCGGTGGTGTGTGCATAGTACGATACGTACGATTACCTGTCAAGAGGGAGGAGGGACCATGCTGAACGGAATCTCCGATTGACAGATGTATGGGGGGAGTGGGGAGGAGGCGTTGATGTGACATTGCCGCACACTGTTCCAGCCTGCAGCCTGCATGCGCGGTCGGGCCGCCGTTCAACCATGGAAAAAATAAGGAAGGAGCGAAGAAGGCCAAAAAGAATGGAAGGCTCAGTCCACTCACATCACAGGGGTTTCAGAACAAAACGTATAAGCCGGAGATAACCTTTTTGTTATTCTTGTTATTAGTGGCACAGACGTGCGGTAGCTGTCATCGTAACAGAGATGGTAAGCTTTGGAAAGCCAGCGACATCGAGATGCGCAAGTACGTGGCAGGTATATGAAAATAATCATTACAAAGTCAAATTCATCATCTGCCACTATATCTGCAGGCGGTGCCATATATTGCATACAAAAACCTTTTTTTGCCACACCACAAAGAAACAAAGGGATGTGCGTGAGAAATAGTAGATATTCGAATAACATATAGTATTAGGAAAAAGCTTCTTGGCTGCGGTCCGTAGTAACACGACGCCCGCTTGCCTAGAGAAGGTTTCTTTGTAGTAGGGGACGTATTCAATACCCACCCCCTCTTGCCACAAGAAATCGATGGAAGAAAGAAGAAAGTATCGCTTCGCAGGTAGTCTGCCCATGGCCTCCTCAGCCCGCCCGCAGGGTATCAAAGAGTGAGCGACCCGGGCCTCGAGTAAAGCCATTTCTCGTCGCAGGAAGCGCAAGCATGCAAAGCAAAGCACACAACGCCAATGGACGACATGAGAGACATGCAACCTGTGATTCAAGATCACGTTGGAATATTTTCGTGTACTCAGTCGCCCGTCCGCTTATATCAAACCGCACAATCGAAGGTTTTCTTGGATAATGATATCTGCGAGGTGTTAATGTGGTTTCAGAAGGGGGAATGGGGAGTAGACATACCATTTACAGCAGCCATAACGAATCGAATTTGCATCGTGTCTGTGGCGCAGGTAAAGTGAGTGTAAATCTGCTTAGTCTCGTGTTGGTTGAGTGAGACAAATCGGTTGAGGATGTAGTCGCATGCAGCTGCGTAGTCTGGGCCGCCCTCGTAGTCGGGGAAGTAGTTCTTCATCGGGCTGACAGGAAGCTTTTCCTTGAAGCGATCAATCTTGTTAAGGAACAAGATGATGGATGTCTTGACGAACCACCGCGAGTTGCAGATAGAGTCAAACAATGTGAGGGCTTCTTGCATACGGTTGACCGTCTCGTCTTCGAACAGCAGCTGATCGTACTCGGAAATGGCGACGAGAAACAGGATGGTGGTGACGTTCTCGAAGCAGTGTATCCACTTCTTTCGTTCCGATCGCTGACCACCGACATCGAACATGCGGTATGTGAGGTCGCCAATGATAAAGGTAGTCTCGGTGATACCAGTCGTCTTGACACGCGATCGGAGCACGTCCTGGTCGTTGGGGATGTAGTCGGGCGCAGCGATGCGGTCAATTGAGTCGAAGTAGCTATAACAGTCAGCAAAGATGCGTGCACACACAAGCGGAGAGAGCCTGACTATTTAGCCGAGTCGTTGAGCTGGTACTCGCGCGAGCGCTGGAAGCACTGCTGCACACCGGCGTCCTTCCACAGAACCGAGATGGCGTTTCCAACCTCAGGTGGCAGACTGTCGCCCTCGATCTGTGCGGGTTGCATGAAGATGGTCTGGACATGGTACTCAGCGCGCTGGTCATCGAGCGGGAGCTCGAGCGACTCCATGGCCTCCAGAATGACGCGCATCGACTGGACGGTGTTGCTGAAGATGATCTCCTTGAACGACTCGCGTTCGTCGCGCGAGTAGCCGCCCTCGTGGATGAGCTTCATCTGCTTCAAGATGGTCGACTTTCCGGATTCACCGGCACCTGGGCGACGTTAGAGGGTGTGGGCAGCTTGCGATAAACAAAGCGTTACTGACCGAGAAGCAACATCTTGATCTCGTTGCGCTGCATCATCTTGTCGCGCTTGAGCTGGTTCTCAATCTCCTCATTTCGCTGCTTGCCCTCCTTCTCCTCTGTGCTCATTCCGCAACCCATGGTGGCTGTAAGGGGTGGTGTGGCGTGTGATTATTAGGGTGTTGTTACGTCGCGATGTTTCCGTGTAGGCCGGCCAAAGCGGAAATCTGGCAGCGGATGTCAACAGATGCTCAAGAACCAAACGGCGGCGATCAGTCGATGCATATGACGGGACGGACTCGGCGAATAGGGCCGTCTTTGGCAACCGAGAAGTGATGGCGTGTGCCTGGCGCGATGGCTGCGATGGCGGCGAAGTCTGCTACAGACTATAGGCGCACAGGGCCATGGATATGGGGGAGGCTCACCAGTTGATTACAAAGAGGGCCTCAATGGCAACAGCGTGTCGAGTGGTCGAAGTGGTGAAGGAGATGAAGTGCGAGGAGTGAAGGGATGGCTGGCGTATGAGAGACTGACGAGGGTGGAAGTCGCTCCGAGGTCTCAGGGTTGCTGCAAGGTCGGTTCCAGTTCGGGGGGGGGGGGGGATGGGTGGGTCGGCTGGGGGAAAAAGGACTTGGCCGCGGCGTCAGGGCTTGGGACGTCGCAACAAGAAACAGAGACAGCGCACGAGGGCCGGGAGTGGCACGGCAGCAAATTGACGAGACAGGCCGGCAAGAGGCTAGGTTAACATTTGTGAAGAGCAAAGAACAAGAGGCGAACTATGAGGAAGGTCTGAAGAAGACGGCGAAAGGAGACGCGCTTGCCGAAATGGACCAGGCCTTGCATGCATCCAGGAGCCTGTCTGGGCAGGCGCGGACCACTCAGTTGCACAACCCTCCGATCTGTCAACCATGACCAATGTCCATCGCAATCCCATCGTCGTAGGAGGAAGCCCGCCGTTCTGCTGACTGACTTTTCTGCTGACGTCTATCAAACGTCGGGAGTACCAAAACCAAACTGCTACCATCACATTACAAACACAGCACAGGTAGCCGTTTGTAGGGCTATATGTTCACACCATAATAATGTATATCCGTTGTATTCTTTGCCAATCTGCATTTCCACATGCTCGCTGATTCACTCGCCGCCCATTCGCCGCACTCGCCGCCCACTCGCCGCACATGCGTCCGCCCTCGCTCACCGTAGCTCACCGTAACTTGTGATTAACAGCCGCTGCTCTGGGCACGACAGGCGACAGGCCGGTTGCTGCAGGTGAGCAGCGAGGCGCATCTGTCCATCTGCCCCATTTGCTGCCGACGAGGCCACTAAGCCGCCTAGGCCGCCTACTGAGATGCTCCCGTAATCCCGTCCCGCGAGAGGTCTGACTAGCAGGCCTTCTAGAAGGTTTGGAAAGGCCCACTGCCCATCAAAAGAAGAGGGCCCGGCGCTCAGACAAGCAGCTGGTCCTAGGCCTCCAGTTTGAAACCCGTACGCTGCGTGTGGCCTCTATTTCTTACTCAGCGTGTATTGCAACCCTGCAGCCAGCCCTCTGGTCCTCCTCTCTCATCGCACTGCGTCCGACATGGCCTGCAAATCTTTTCGCTGCCCTGCCGGACGACCTGGTCCAGCACGGCAGACCGTGTGCAACAACACGTCGTCCCATGTTGCCACTCACTTGAATCGCTTGCCTGGCTCATCTCTGGGCCTCTATTGCCTCTATCCCCCATCTGGCTAGCCCCGCAGTACGCGAACAGTCGCCAAACCTCCGTCGCATCGCCTCTTCATTTCCCCGACTCGCGTTTTCCCTGGCCAATCATTGCGCAATCCCAAGCTTGGATTTTCCCATCATCGTCGTGTTTCTGCCACCTCCCGATCTCGCTTGCAGCTAGATGCTCCGTATGAGCCCTCTCATCGTCTTTGCCGCCTTGCCTCAGCCTTGGGGGCGCGCAGCTTCCAGTGGCTCCACGGCGCTGTGCCTGCCTGTGCCTGTTCTGGAAGCCCAGCCGTTATATCATCCACTATATCAGGAGCACATGCCCCCTAACACGGCACACAAATCGACAGCTTTGCCTCTGTCCACCATCACTTCCTCCGCACTCGCTACGTCGCCAGCTCATGCTGCATGACTCAGCCTGGCGGGACGACCCACGAACCACACGTGGGAGCAGTGGCCATCTGTAAGTGCCGGTGAAAAGGGGAAATTTGCTCGGATCGCTACAGCTCAACGGCGCTACCAGTCTACGGTTTACCAAACACGAAAGATGACGATACTTTGGGATGTACAGTACTCTTCGTACCTGCTTTAGTAGTAAGCAGATAGCCGGGTCTAACCTGTCTTGACACCGGATACTACCACCTCGTGCTGCGTCGCAGTAGCTGGATACGAGTTCGTGATTACCCTCGCAGCGCAGTCCCATTCCATCCCAATCGCCGCGGCCCCTGACACGATAGTCAGGTTCGCCTCTCTTAACATGACCTGTCCTTTCTCTATCCGGCTCCTTCTGTACCGCCAAAGTTTAACTAGCCTATTGCGTACACCTAGGATAACCCAGCCACGCTCCAGCGCCAATGACCCGGCACCATGAACTCGTCCCGCGCCCTGATCTACCGTACTTTATGTACTGTACCTGACTGAGGAAGGACTGTTCCGCCTCGACTTGCTCTGGTCCAACCATCAATTCAACCCGCTTTACACGCCCCACAACATGACATTTCTTGCACTTGCTCGCGGCATAGACTTCGATGCTGAGACTGGTTAGTCTCCGCTCGTAAAGTAGCCGCGAGTTTGATCTCTTTATTGACTCATTACCGCTGATCGGCTTATGGAAATACTTCCAAAAGCGATGCGCCAAGTTGTTCATCGATAGCTAACGGCTATCTGCTTCCGCAGGGCTGATTCATAGGGCGAGAAGCACTTAGGAGTACTTCGTACTGTGTAGCCATTGCTTGTTCCCCCTGTTCGCTCACGAAAAGGCATTGACAATAGTTGATGTTGAACAGTATTACGTCATGGAATTGCTTTTTCTAGTTGTAATGTGCACTTACGAGGCCCATTGGTAATTGACATGTCATTCAAGATTCCCAATGGCATCGTCGGCCCAAAAACGTGCTGTCAACCACTCACCAATGACGCGCATTTCGGATTGTCGCAATCCCTGAGCTGCAGTGTATTTTCGTCGCGCCAAATGCACGTAGGCCAAGCCTCGCTTTTGGTGTTCTGCGCGAGCTTTGCATAGAAGCCGTGCAACCACTGGCTGACGTGGTGAACTAGCCTGATCCCCAGCGCTTAGCCCACGATGCCAGCGCCTAGAATAGCACATCTGCACTACCACATCATGCAAACGACAACTTTCCAGTCAATCATTCTCTGGAAGTATTCCGAGCGCTTACCTTACCTCCATATTCACAAACCTGGCGCCTCAGCGGTTGCGCTGGCAAGGCTCAGACATGGCGGCTGGCAAAGGTACTGATACATATTGTCAGCCTACCATCCCCCGCTTGGTTCTATTAGGATACATCAACAAATCTTCATGAGACGGAGACGCGTTACGAATTTCCTTGAGTTTCTCTCCTTCAATTTCCTTGTCCATTCTGCTGCAGGCTCAGTGTTTCCTTGTAGTCTGCCCCATGTCTAAATCTCGTAGTGAGTATACTCCAAGCTTGGGTCTATCCTGAAAGACGTTACTCATGTCCATACAGATCCTGTACAACTATGCTGCTGAGCCATTTGAAAAGGCTATGGATTTCATCAGTCTTTGTAATATTAGCTACGCCCATCCACGCAGCTCCTACTGCCGCTCCCACATCACAGTCGCTTCCACAGACGATCCAAAAAAACGTACCCTCTTGTGCTCAATCATGTATGCAGGCTTCGCTGGACGAAAGTTTTCCTGTTGCATGCTCCGGCCAAGAGAGTCTTCAGTGCCTTTGCTCTCGTTATAGTAATACAGGGGAGTCATTAGGTGAAGTGGCCTTGGGCTGCATCTATCTCTCGTGCTCAGTGCAGGACTCCAAGGCTTCACTTGGTTCGGCATATGGGATCTGTCTTGGCCAACAGAATGCTGTCCTACCAACTAAGAGCGTTCTTACCTACGTTGTGACCAGCCCGACTCGCACAATCGCGCCGTCTACAGTGCCGACAACATTTAGAACGACCCCGACAATGACGTCGGCCGTCCACACTCAGACAAGTTCGACACGGCCTGTTGTCTCCGTCACTACCTCATCAATTGCGTTCGCTACTGCTTCGGCGTCATCCACCCCTGACTCTACAATCAAGACAGCAAGTGCTTCGCCAAAGATGACGCCCGCACAAATCGCCGGACTTTCAGTAGCAGCTGTGGCAGCATTTATCATGGCCATCGGACTTATGGCATTGAGTATTTGTTTGCGAAGACGGAGGGAGCGTAAGAGTGACTCGGATGAGAAAAGCCAGGGGCGAAATGAGAAGGCATTCTCGACACGCTTCTCGCATTATGTGCCAGTGGAAAGCGGACTTGATGTGTCGCAGCAATACTCATCTATCCCAAAACCTCCGCCAACTTTCGGCAGAGCGGTCAACCAAAGAACAGCTCGTCCAGTGCAGCGCCTCGGTGTGGGAACATCCAACAGCTCCTCAAACTCTTCTCTGCCGCTCGATCAGATTGGTGTGGCTATAAGTGCGGAACTGGATGGAAAGCCTCTGGTACATAAGAAGGCTGCAAACCCTGGCATTTCGCAAAGAAATGTGATAGTCGAGAGCCAACCCCAGAACGCACCTTTCCGCCCTGTCAGTACTATGACACAGGAGACAGTCTTCGAAGAGGACGAAATGCCACCGCAGAGAATATCTTCAGTGCTGCTTCCTATGCCACCTGTCCCTATTCCACCAATCCGTGCTTTGCAGCCCTCGAGGACAGTACCAAAAATCACCACCAACAATCGACAAGCAGGCCGACGATCAGAGTTGTATCTCGACATTCCCATTCAGCATCAAAGACCCCAACCAAAGCGAATTATTGCCGCAGAGAATGGTTCGCCACAGCCCGCGACACGTCCTCGCCTAGCACCACCATTTCAAATGACTTCCACCGCTACATCATACGAGTCCCAGGCTACGACTGCCAGCTCACGCGATGCAAGCACTTCTGGGGACATCATTGACTATTACTTCTCCAACAACCTGGGCCGGGACACTACGCCGAAAGCTAGTCCAGCGCACATCGGTCGTCCGAAAGAGTCACCAAAGGCCGTCCAAGTCAAGTCCAAGAAGTCACACAGCAGCACGCTTTCTTACAATACAAGCCGTGCTTCGACCAATATTCGCGACTCGCTGTCTAGCCAGACATCTTTCGAGACTATGGGCCGCGACTCCCCAACGCCCGAAGATGAAGATGACGAAAAACAATTATCCGACGATAGCAGTAGTAATAAGCAACAGCTTTCCCCTGTAGCCGAGTCTCCAATCTCAAATTTGCGATACCCAAAGGTGCCGCGCGCATCAAATCAACTAGTTCCACGCAGCCCCAAGAGCCCCCCACACCATATATTCAACAGTCCACGCAGAGGCCCAGATCCTTCAAACCTTCTTCAAAAACGAAACAACGCTCTTCCCCCGCTACTGCTTGAATCGCGTCCTAGGCTCAACAGTCCACACCGTGATCCCTTCACGTCCCCGCCACGCATTACCAGTCCCCTTCGTAAAGTCCGTTCTCATGTGCGCAGCAATAGTACTGAGTCCTGGAGCACAACACCCGCTTCCAAAACGGGTATCGACAGGAAAAGTCGGGTGCAAAGTGGGGCTTGGGGTAAGAGTCCTGTCATGTACGAAGAAGATGTTGTAAGGCCGCTGAACGTGAGGCGGAAAAGAGATGAGATGAGTGAGTTAAACATTGGGAGGGATGTTGATGTGGATGGGTTGGCAAGTCCAGTCTGGATTCCAAAATTGACGCCGAGGAAGAAGGGAGAAGACTTGTTCTTGGAAGTCGGGTGGGGAAACCCAGCAAGAAGGTGAAGGTTAGATCTTGTAAGATGAAGTTTATTTTTCGACTACATAGTCATTTTCTTGTGTATAGATTTTCTAATGGGGGATGAAGGGCAAGGCCGGACAACACCATTACTGTTTTCTCTTAGCACGTGTACAGTACAAGATAGATACCCACAGCGCTTATTTGTTATTTCTTGTTTTTAGACCCAGACTGTAGTAATGGCCATATAACTTTTGGTATACACACAGTACATGTATCCGTGGTCCGCATCGGCCTTGGCGCATGTCGTCCATGGTGAGGCTGTACTCCGTAGATTAGCCAAACAACGGATAAGAATAGCACCGGCGCTATCATGATTTATCCATTTGTCCTAAAAGCTAGTCCCACGTCGTTCCAATCTTGCAATGTACCCTCGGAGAATAGGGTAAAAGGCTCTAGTCTACAGGCCTGAATTTAGGTAGAGGTCCACGACTTGAGCCTCATTCGACTTTTGTCCGCTTCGGCTGCGGCGCCGAACCCGGTATCACAATAGGTGGCCGGAAGAATTCGTGTTTGTTGTGTTTTACCAAGCGCAGCTGAGTGTGAAGAGTTTGAACAAGCTGGCTTTGCGACCGGTGCACGGTGATCCGTGTTGCGGTCGGCCTCGGCAGCGCATGATGAATACAGAGAGGGGCAAAGCTCCTCAAGGCAAGAGATGAGTAACGAACAGTCAGTTGGTGGCGACGCCTTTATCTAGACGTGCGATAGGTCAATATTGCTTACTCAATTCAACCTGGGCGCATTGGTGGCATGTATGGAGGAGGTGCGGCGACTGGTTGATGTAATCGGCCTCTGAAGCCCCCACTAAAACGTCCACTCTGGCACGGCATACGTGAGCCAGCCATGACGGCACCCTGGTACCCCACTATACTACAAAACCTAAACTCCTCAGCTTAGCACCTGTGACCTTCTTTTCTTCAAATCTTTTCCCCATCGACAGTCTGCCCATCATGCCGTACGGAAAGACTGATGAGCTCGCCATCAACACCATCCGAACCCTAGCGGTACGTCAGTCCTGCTGCTGCTTTATTGCAGCCCCGCCATTATCAACACCTACCCCGCTACCCGCAGTCTACTCCCAACAAAGTCGCGGCAGCACTTCAAGGAGAGTCAGGAGGCTCAATGGCTGACTTTGGTGTTTTTGCAGGTCGATGCTACCTTCCAGGCAAACTCCGGCCACCCGGGTGCCCCTATGGGCATGGCCCCGGTCGCCCACGTCGTGTTCAACAAGTTCATGACCTTCAACCCCAAGAACCCCAACTGGGTCAACCGCGACCGATTCGTCCTCTCGTACGTGCTCTCCAGGTCCTTTAACCGCAAAATGGCGGTCATAGCAACGCAGGCGGTAGTTTATGCATTGCATCTGGAGCAGTTCGGAGCAGAGTTCAGATGAAAATGCACAAACTTCCGCAGACATGTTTTGACCCAACTGATGGCTTTTGAGCTTCAGAAAGGCCTTTTTACTATTCAAACACGTGTTCTTGGCGCTTCTGCTAGATCATATTGTTCTTAGGACATCAGAATGCTGACTCTGCGTGCTTAGCAACGGTCACGGATGCATGCTCCAGTATGCGCTGATCCACCTTTTCGGCTACAACGTCAGCATTGACGATCTCAAGAACTTCCGTGTAAGTAACACAACCCACATGGAATTTTCATCTCTAATTTCACTGTAGCAAGTCGACAGCATCACCCCCGGTCACCCCGAATCCCATGACACACCCGGTATCGAGGTTACCACTGGTCCTCTCGGTCAGGGTTTCGCCAATGCCGTCGGTCTCGCCATTGCTGAGAAGCACACTGCGGCCGTCTTCAACAAGCCCGGCTATGAGCTGATCAACAACCACGTCTACATGTTCTTCGGCGATGGCTGCGCCATGGAGGGTATCGCCAGCGAGGCTGCTTCAACTGCTGGCCACTTGAAGCTCGGAAACCTCATTGCCATCTACGATGACAACCACATTTCCATTGGTAGGCTTACAGCAGAAGTCGAAGAAAAGTTTTGAAGCTAACATATTGCAGACGGTGACACCAAGTGCGCCTTCACTGAAGACGTCATGAAGCGATTCGAGGCCTACGGTTGGCATGTCCAGCACGTCGAGGACGGAGACAACGACCTGGAGGCCATTGAGAAGGCCATTGCTGAGGCCAAGAAGGTCACCGACAAGCCCTCCATGATCAAGCTCACCACTACCATCGGTTTCGGCTCCAAGCTCCAAGGTACCGGCGGTGTTCACGGTAACCCTCTCAAGGCCGACGACTGCAAGCAGGTCAAGGAGAAGTTCGGCTTCGATCCCGAGAAGATGTTCGCTGTTCCTCAGGAGGTCTACGACATGTACCACAAGCACGCTGCTGAGGGTGCTGCCGCCGAGGAGGAGTGGAACAAGCTCTTCCAGAAGTACGGCGAGGAGTACAAGGACCTCCACGCTGATCTTTCCCGACGATTGACTCGCGACCTTCCCGAAGGCTGGCAGAAGGCCCTTCCCACATACAAGCCTTCTGACCCTGCCATCGCCTCAAGAAAGCTCTCCGAGAGCGTTTTGGAGGCCATCCACGACGTTGTGCCAGAGCTTCTCTCTGGTTCCGCCGATCTCACTGGTTCCAACAACACCCGATGGAAGAAGGCCGTTGACTTCCAGCCTCCCGATCTTGGCATTGGTGAGTGGTCTGGCCGATACCTGAGATATGGTGTCCGCGAGCACGCCATGGCTGCCATCATGAACGGTATGTCTGCGTACGGTACCATCATCCCCGCTGGTGGTACTTTCCTGAACTTCGTTTCATACGCCGCCGGTGCCGTCCGTCTGTCATCCCTCTCACACCAGCGTGTCATCTACGTCGCTACTCACGACTCCATTGGTCTCGGTGAGGACGGCCCTACTCACCAGCCTATCGAGACTCTTGCCCACTTCCGCGCTCTACCCAACATGATGGTGTGGCGTCCAGCCGATGGTAACGAGTGCTCTGCTGCCTACTACATGGCTCTTACCTCCAAGGGCACGCCATCCATCCTTGCCCTTACCCGTCAGAACCTTCCTCAGCTGGAAGGCTCAACTCTCGAGAAGGCCATCAAGGGTGGTTACGTCGCTCTTGAGAACAAGGATGCTCAGATCACTCTCGTCTCCACTGGATCCGAGGTTTCGCTCTGCTTGGAGGCGGTCAAGACGCTCAAGGACCAGGGTATTACTGCTCGTGTCGCCTCCCTTCCTTGTTTCGAGGTCTTTGATGCACAAGATAAGGACTACAAGATGTCAGTTATCCCCGCAGGCATCCCATCCCTCAGTGTTGAGGTCATGTCCACGATGGGCTGGGAGAAGTACTCGCACGAGCAGTTTGGTCTGAACCGCTTCGGTGCGTCCGGCCCATACAAGGAGGTGTACAAGGTAAGCAAAAATGATAAATGCTACATATGTAATAGATACTAACAACCGTTGCAGAAGTTCGAGTTCACACCCGAAGGTATTGCCAAGCGTGCTAAGGCTACCATTGACTTCTACAAGGAGGTCAAGCCTCTCCGATCTCCTCTCGACCGCGCTTTCCAGCAGCTTATCTGAGCGCTTTTGTAGTTTAGTGGTTGTTTCGCGGAAGTATGTCAGAGTTTCAGGCACACGCCTTGACTAGATGAGTAATGAAGTTTAAGAAGCAGCAGCCTGCTTTATGAAGACAAAGGGACTAAAGTAGCCCACAATGTATAGCAATTGATTCCCGTTTCAAGCACAAGTATTGGATTGGTTAGGCGATGTAATGTTCAGACAATAGGACGGCATGTCGGAGTCTAACGCATCGAGATAGCAACACGTGACTGATCAATTAGGTAAGCCTCAAAAGGCAGCTGAACAGTGGTTGTTGCGAGGCTCTAGAATGCCATGACAGGCTCGATCAACTGTCGATGAGGTCGGCATCGGCAAGTTGGAAGGCTATTGCGTGCCGATGGCCCCATATTAATTCCCAAACGCTCAGAACAGCGTGGCCTCTGTGAGTTCTGTGGGAGATGCGCCGTGGACAGGCTCAGGGACGGAGCTACGGCTAGCGCGCGCACGGGGCAATTTCCCCAGCGACACGTTGCGAAAGCTACAATTCCGACCCCCCTCTCATCCCTCATCACCAGGCTGTCCGCAACCACTTCTCTTCACTTCTGTTTGTCTTCTTTCTTGTCTCTGGGCCATAGATCGCAATCATGAGCGGCCGTAAGTCAATCACCCAGCCCGCAATGGATCTGTACGGTCTTTGCGCAATGGCCGCGAGGAATATTACGGCGCAGGGCAAGCCAGCTAACAGTCGCGTGTAGTACGGTTCCTCGATCTCGTCAAGCCTTTTGTGCCTCTCGTTCCCGAGATCCAGCTACCCGAAAGCAAAGTTCCATTCAACAACCGCATAGTATGGACTGGTCTCACGCTCCTCGTCTTTTTGGTCATGAGCCAGATGCCGCTGTACGGAATCGTATCGTCTGATACGTCGGATCCGCTATACTGGCTGCGTATGATGATGGCGAGTAACAGAGGAACACTGATGGAGTTGGGTATTACGCCCATCATCACCTCCGGCATGGTCTTCCAGCTCCTCGCTGGAACCCACCTCATCGATGTCAACCTTGACCTCAAGTCCGATCGCGAGCTCTACCAGACCGCCCAAAAGCTCCTTGCTATTCTTCTGTCCTTTGGTCAGGCCGTCGTCTATGTCATCTCTGGTCTTTACGGCCAGCCATCTGATCTTGGTGCCGGTATCTGCGTTCTCCTCGTCATCCAGCTTATGATCGCTGGTCTGATCGTCATTCTCCTCGACGAGCTCCTCCAGAAGGGCTATGGTCTCGGCAGCGGTATCTCTCTCTTCATCGCTACCAACATTTGCGAGTCTATCATGTGGAAGGCTTTCTCTCCCACCACCATTAACACCGGTCGTGGTCCAGAGTTCGAGGGTGCGCTCATTGCCCTTGTCCACCTGCTCTTCACCTGGCCCAACAAGACCGTTGCGCTCAAGGAGGCTTTCTACCGCCAGAACTTGCCCAATGTCATGAACTTGATCTCTACCGTCATTGTCTTCGGTGCCGTCATTTACCTCCAGGGCTTCCGCGTCGAGATCCCAGTCAAGTCTGCCCGTCAGCGTGGTGTCCGTGGCTCATACCCCGTCCGTCTGTTCTATACCTCCAACATGCCTATCATGCTGCAGTCGGCCTTGTCCTCCAACGTCTTCTTGATCAGTCAGATGCTATACAACCGCTTCTCTGACAACCTCCTTGTAAAGCTTCTCGGTGTCTGGGAGCCCAAGGAGGGTTCCGCTCAGCTCTTCGCCACTTCCGGTGTTGCTTACTACATGTATGTCGAACAACCCTGGAAATTCTCCATTTTAGTAACTAACACGATACAGGTCTCCTCCTCTCAGCATCACTGAAGCTCTCTCTGATCCCCTCAAGACTGCTATCTTTATCGTATACATGCTCGTCGCTTGCGCCGTCTTCTCCAAGACCTGGATTGAGGTCTCTGGATCTTCTCCCCGCGATGTCGCTAAGCAGCTCAAGGAGCAGGGTCTGGTCATGGCTGGTCACCGCGAGGAGTCTATGTACAAGGAACTCAAGCGTGTCATCCCGACTGCGGCTGCCTTTGGTGGTGCCTGCATCGGCGCTCTCTCAGTCGGCAGTGATCTTCTTGGCGCTCTCGGTAGCGGCACTGGTATCCTCCTTGCTGTTACCATCATTTACGGGTACTTCGAAATTGCCGCCAAGGAGGGCGACATGGCCGGCCTTAAGGGTATGGTTATGGGTTAGAACCCTGACAGGAGGTTGGTTTTCATTGTTTTGGGGAGAGGATGGATAGGGCTTGGGTGCTCCACAGCACAATGTAACATATGGTCTCAGGAACAAAAGTTTGCGAACGCGTGGTGGCATCATTTCACGTATTGCGACGTAGCGCCTGGCGAGGTTACCATAAACGCCAGTCCTTCTGTAATGTATCAGTGTTGACACTCAAGCGTGCTAATCGAACTTTGCGAGCCTACTACTCTCATACGGTACAGCCCCGGAGTCTACCGCCTACGGACGTACCGTTTCTCGATCGATCGCGATGGTTTCTTTTCGTCATTTACTCAATCGGCATGACGCCGCTTCTGATCTCTCTATGCCCCCCCCATCTCAGGTGCCAAGTTCTTGTACTACGAATGTTGGTGTTGGGTAAGAGGACACCGACATGCTCTTACCTCAACCTGCTCCTACCTCAACCTGCTCCTACCTCAACATGCTCCTGCCCCAAGATGCTCCTTCCTCATCTCTGTCGACGGCGCGTCATCAAAAATCCTAGCGTACAGGTGGCCACAGCGCTCTCGGGGGGTATATAAGGCCATTGCGACCCCTCCTAACTCTCTTCTTTCTGTACCTCGTCTCGCTCTCACTCCGTAAGTAATACCTCTCTCCTACTGCTCCTTGACAGCGTGGTGAGCCACTGCTACCACATCTTCAACGTCATTTCCACACCTTCATCATTTCCTCTTGCTATGTAGAGAACAGAGACTAACGGTATCAAGCAGAGCCGCCACCCCCTCGCCGCCTTCCGCCCCCCTCCCCCCCACCAGTAAGTATTAAACAATCCCTTCATTGCACTGTTTAGATCGAGTCACTTATGCCTGATCGCACCCTTAACAACATCTGCTATGATAGACAGTTGCTAATAATACCGTAGTGGCCAACCCCCGCACGCGCCGGAGGAATAATAGGCGAGCAACCCCGTACCCGCAAGGTACCTCCCACCATTCTGCTGCCACGCAGCAGGCTGCGGCCGCCCAGCGCCAAGCGGCACGTTTACAATTTCATCAACGGCAGTTGGGTGGACACTGACGTAATGATCACTAGGGCTGAAAGGGTAAGTGGTATTAGCCTGGTATTAGCCTCTGTCTAACAATATCAGGAGGAGACAATTCTCGGCGCCTTCCAACAAATGACATTCCCATATCGAAAGTATGTTGAGGTCGACACCAACACTGGCCTCCCACTACCACCGTTCTCACTGCTATTCCGTCGGCATGAACGCGTTCTGATGGCAGTCATCATTGCCGCCCAGTTAGAAGGTAACTTCACCAACGGACCCATGAAACTAGCAAAAGAGAACCAGATCTTTACAGCAGAATGGTGGGAGGTACCTGGCCCCCCGCTTCCTTCTACACACAGTAAGTATTAAACAATCCTTCTCCCTTGCACTGTCTAGATCGAGTTACTTATGTCTGATCGCACTCTTCAATACATCTGCTATGACATACAGTTGCTAATAATACCGTAGTGGCCAACAGAAATACTCACCGCCGCCAGGCGGCGTATAGACGCCAGCCATATCCTGCTGGCCTCCCGGCCGCAGCTGCTGCCCCCCCCCCCCCCTGCCCCCCTCGCCAACGAGGAGCTGATGCGGCAGTTGCTGCTGCTGCAACTGCTGCAGCAGCAAGAGCAGGAGGAGGAGAACCCCCTCCCCGCCAACCCGCCCCGCCAACGCCGCCGCTGGTTTTACTTCTTCTGAGTGTTCTTTTTTGGTAGGGGATTTTTTTTGGTAGGGTTCTATAATATATCTATCAATAATAAGTAATGTGTCTGTCTATTAAACTTCAAGTGTCCTCTATTATAACCTTCATTATTGGTATACTGCATAAAAACCATACATTATTATAGGTTTTAGAAGCTAAAAGGTAGGTATCAAGCGGGTAGAATGATGAAGTAGTATATACTGCCTCTCGGGGGATCTAGAATAGCCGGACAACTACAGTCACGTCAAATTCACCACGTCCAATTCTACGACTACCCCCGGCGACTGTAAGAAGTTTAGGACTTATATATTTGCAAAACACCACTAAAAGCATAAAGCTCTATATTTATACAAAACCTATTGTAGAGTCGCTAGGGGTAGTCGTAGACGGTCTTTATGGCTTTGAATCGGACGTGGTAGTTGCCCGGCTGTTCTAGTTCCCCGAGAGGCGGGTAGAATGATGAAGTACATACATACTGCTTCGTGCTGGGTGAGTCGGTATGTCGACACGTAGCGGGAAGAGTTTGCTGGAGTGCTCCACAGTTCATCTTACTCACGTCGTATGTATGTACCCGCGGGCGAGACTGCGACCCTCTGAGCGAACGGCATACAGATTTTTCCACAGCCGCCGTCTTTCGGGTTCCTACCATGGCACTTTGCGTGGAAGTCGTCCAAGTGCACAAGGGCATAGACACGCGTCACGATACAAAGTGGCTGATACACTCAACACGTTGAACTCAATAAAATATCATCTTCACACAGTGAGTAGAATATATGTGTACACATTTGCAATACATACAAGCAATGGTATGTAGGTGCAGGGAGGGCCCGCTGTTTACCCAATCAGCTACTAGTATCATGATGACGTCAACCCTGTTCAATACTATCTGACAAGATAATTCGACATGAGTAGAAATCGCCATCAGTTGCAAGAAGACACATCAATCCAGGTAGCGAACGGGTTTAAAATCAAATTTCATCAAACAAACTACAGTTACCAAAGGCGAAACACAATGGATGCAGTGCCCGTGAGCAACAAGACGGCCGGTGAGCCAGAGAGCACATTCAACAAAGCGCTCGAGACAGGTGCGGGAATGACTCAGGTAAGCTCTCATCATCTCATAACACTAAACCAATAACCAGTGTTTATTGTATTAACCCTTGCTCCGTCCGCAGAACTTTGCTCCCGTCAAGCGAGTATGCGCCCACCTCAACGCCTTCCACGCATACGCCCACGACCCCAAGCGCGATGCTGTAGAAGCAAACCACTACTGTGCCCACCTAAACGACGAAGTACGGCAATGTATCCTCTACGACTCACCTGAACCAGGTGCGCGAATCATTGGAATCGGTACGACGACGCCCTTCCTCTCTCAAAATACCCCCCTTACTAACCCAGCCCACAACAGAGTATATGATCTCGCCAAAACTCTACTCCACACTCGATGCCTCAGAGCAAAAGCTCTGGCACTCGCACGTCTTCGAAGTCAAATCGGGAATGCTGATTATGCCGCGTCCCACTGGCGTCCCGGAAGCTGCGTGGGAAGTTGCTGAGAACAGGGAGATGGAGGAGGTTGTGGAGCTGTATGGCAAGATTTACCACTTGTGGCAGACGGATCGCGGGGACAAGTTGCCGTTGGGGCCGCCGCAGTTGATGACGAGTTATACGGCTGCGGAGCAGATGCCGGATTTTGAGAAGAGGTTGGCGGAGAGGGACCAGAGGTTTGCAAGTGACTATAAGAGGAAGAGGGAAGTGCGAGAGTACATCGAGGTGCCCAGTATTCATGAAAATGCCGACGCGACGTGGGCAAAGGGCGGACTGGGACATTCGGCGTAGGAAGGGCGGGCCGTGTAGTGTAGTCTTCAACTCGTGTCCCTCTGCTAGTGTCTGAAGTTTATAAAGTCGTCTCCTGAACTACCTCAATGGCCGCAGGATGCTGCTTCTTCTTCTTCTCACGGCCCATCAGCTTGCCCAGTACGTCCTTCTCCTCGCTTCCGTCTTCCGTGTCGCTCGCGCTATCCGAATCGCTACTCGCGTTGGGGTCTTTCTCTTCCAATACACCGAGGCCGAGATTCTAGATGGACGATTAGCAGTGTTCCAAGTGATACAGTATACCACAGCACCCACCATCTCTATATACGGCTCGCCCTCGCTCTCTGGTCCAGCATCCAGACTCTGCAGGGTACCAGCCTTCTTCTGTGCCTCCAGCTCGTCATTCGCAGCCTTGAGCTGTGGAAGGAAATGTTTTAAAAAGTCGCGAATGTCTGGCCCGAGGTCTTCGTCCCCCAGCTTCATGACTGGCTTCTTGCCTCTGTTGGCACGTAGATTGACGACGCCATTCTGCCCCTCTGACTCCTCCATCTCCGTGTCTTCATCGTCGTCGTCATCTTCCTCTTCGCTCGAGCTTTCGTCGCTGCTCGGCTCTTCGCTCGACTCGGATAGCTCGCTGTCGCTATCTGATGTGCCAAGGTCGCTTGGGTTTGTGGTAGTGTCATCAGCAGCATTTGTAGAGGCAAGAGCAGACTCGGATGACGCAGACGGCGAAGAAGGCTCGTTGGAGAAGCGCACACGCTTGCTCCGGTGAGCGACAGCGTCGTGTAGGTAGGGCGACATGTTTTCAAACGCAAGAGTGCGAGCCGGTGGGATTCTGCTACGGTCGGGCCTGGTATATTGGTACTTGAACGATATTGCGCGTTTTGGAGTTGCTGGTGAAAGTCCGGGGAAAAAAAAGGTGTGCAAGTACCAAAGTTTCCGTCCTTGGGGCCTGCACATCTGGCGGAATGAATACCGAATCTGCAGGTCGCGGAGGGCCCTAAATTCTAATACGTCACCGCTGCAACGCCCATCCACTTGCATTCTCCGAATACTTTACTTTTCCAGTGTTGGGATGCATGGCCAGCCCTCTGCACCGTCTGCAAAAGCATGCGTTTGCGCATTGGCCTGAGGCTTGCAGACGACTCGTTGGGTGTCAGCAGGGGTGCTTGAAACGGCGTCTTGAAACGCGTTTAGAGCGGGCGCCTGCATCGCTGGCTGGCTGGCTGGCTGGCTCATGGACTCCGGGGGGCCAGTTACGCCTCTTAAAGGTCCAGCTGGCCTCGTAAATATCCAACCTCACGCCTTCTTGTCAGTCTTTCTTGTCTCGCTGCTGTGCTGTTCGCTCTCTCCATCGCCCTCCCGTCTGCAAGCTTACGGCTACCCCACTTCAGACTCCCAGCACCGTATAGACGAACTATATTGAGGGGTTAGACGACTTTGTACAGGTCAACTTTAATAGCTAGTATTCGGTATGTATGGACTCTTCTTCCTTCATCCATCACATATCCTTCTGTCCCCTCGAGGTCGAATTGGCCACATGTTCACACATAATGCCCTCCGTCATGCTCGCACGCTGTTCGCTATCGTATCCGTCTTCACCATTCACTTTCACCACATTCAACCGCTAGCTTCTCTTGTATGTCTTCACCTTCACTCTTCATCTTCACCACCCAAGCCTAAGCGAACATAAAATCTTTGCAATCGCTCGTCCTTGATCTCCTCTCCTTCTTCACACTCCAAACTCTCAAGCTGCCAGCTTCCTATATCTATTCTCAAGATTCCACGTCTTATAAACACCTCACTACCCCAATCTACTTCACACCATATCTTCACTTCTACCATCATGACCATGAACGAAACCAATCGTTTGATTGGCATGCTCAGGGCCTCTGCTGCTCAACATGCTGACCACAGCTACTCCAGCGACCGCAAAGCTTTTGTTGCCTCCACCAATTACGCCCGCAAGAAGCTCAGCACTTCGGCTGCCGTTCGCAAGCCCATCTCTGTTTCGCTGCTCGAAGAACTCATCTACGCTACCAAGTACGGTGTGCCATACCCCAACGAGCCTCTGACGTATCAGTCCAAGATCGCACTCGATCATATCCTTGACACCCTCAACCGGATCATTCCTCAGGAGCCTACTATCCCCATCACTTCCCCCGCTATGGCTGGTCGCTTCCCGGTGCTTAGCACCTCCAACCTTCCCGCCGCCTCAGCTGAGGAACAGGCCGCTACGGCTTCACCCGCCCGCGGTACTGCCATGCTCAACAACATCTTCAAGTCGGTACGCGTTCCCGAGTTCCGCTTCAAGTGGATGTTCTGGGCCGAGAAAGGCCAGCAAGCTGCGCCCAAAGACAAGTCGGCATCATCAGAGGAGTACCTCACACGCCCCAAGCCACTGGGAGAACAGATTGTCTCCGTCAAGGAGTTCTACCAGCACTTCAACAACATCCCAGTAGAGAACCTGAAGCTGCGCGATTCGATACACTTGTTCCACCTCGGTGTGAAGCCGGTCTGGGAAGACCCGCGGAACACGCGAGGTGGCGCATGGTACTTCAAGGTCAGCAAGGACCTGGCCTCGCAATTCTGGCACGAGATGTGCCTACTTGCAGTCGGCGACATCTTGCAGGGGGCGGTCGAGACAAGGCGTGCCTGTAAGTTACTCCGCCTCCACTCTCATTTATCTAATACTAATTACATGACAGCGTTCAATGACGATATCTGCGGAATCTCGTACAGCGTTCGCTGGAACGCTGTACAGATTGCCGTCTGGAATCGGGATGCCGACAATGAGGACGGCCGCACGAAGCTCCTGGCTGTGATTCTCGACAAGCTGTCCGAGGAGCTTCGGCCCAAGAAGGAGGACAGCTACTGGTACAAGGCGCACAAGGAGCACAAGGGCTTTATTGAGCAGTAGTGAACCGACCTTGTGCCAGTGGCTGTCGCTCCAGGCAAGAGGGGTATTGTGGAAGCGGCTTGGCTGTGGACGACGACGTGGATACAGACAGAAGAGGCATTGAGCCCCTCATATATGCATACTAGCATCGGCGTTCATGAATACATGCTTTAACTACGCACATAAAGTCCACCTGCTTTGCGCTGAATGCCTTCTGCCTAATACGAGAACCCCTCCTTCCTCTCTTGAACATGCACTGTAGCGCTGCAGACTTATGCGCATGATTTCTAGATGATTCTGATATTTAGCTCATTGGAAGCTCTCCCGCGCTAGTATAAATGATTTATTTGTAGTACTGATATGCTGAGGTCATATGCACGCCAATCATAGGCATCGTTCGCCGCAGAAGCACGGACCATTGAGAGGAAGCATCATGCACTTCTCATAATCCTCCGCACCACGCGTGCACGCCCACCACAGCCTCACCACGTCAAGTCGCCCAACCCGCCCACCATGGCCGCAATACCCGCTTCGCTCTTCCGCTTTGCCGTCCCCTTGGCCATCGGTGCCTCGGTCGTTCAATCGTCGCTCTACGACGTCAAAGGCGGAACCCGCGCCGTCATCTTCGACCGTCTGTCCGGTGTCAAGGAACAAGTCGTCAACGAGGGTACCCACTTTTTGGTACCATGGCTGCAGCGGGCCATTGTCTTCGATGTCCGTACGAGACCAAGGAACATCAGCACAACAACGGGAAGCAAGGATTTGCAAATGGTCACCCTCACATTGAGGGTATTGCATCGGCCTGAAGTCAAGCAGTTGCCTAAAATTTACCAGGTAGGCCTACTCAAGTCCTGACCTTGCCACGTATAAAACTTACTGATAGCCGAATAGAATCTCGGTCTCGACTATGACGAGCGTGTCCTGCCCTCCATTGGAAACGAAGTCCTGAAAGCCATTGTTGCCCAATTCGACGCCGCAGAACTAATCACACAGCGAGAGGCCGTGTCCAACCGCATTCGCACCGACCTACTCAAGCGCGCTAATGAGTTCAACATCGCTCTGGAGGACGTCTCCATCACGCACATGACCTTCGGCAAAGAGTTCACAAAGGCCGTCGAAGAAAAGCAAATCGCACAACAAGAAGCTGAGCGCGCGCGCTTCATTGTAGAAAAGGCCGAGCAAGAGAGACAGGCCAACGTTATCAGGGCAGAGGGTGAAGCGGAGGCGGCCGATACAATTTCCAAGGCTGTGGCAAAGAGTGGTGATGGATTGGTATTGATCAGACGAATCGAAACACAGAAAGATATTGCGCAGATGTTGGCGAGGAATCCGAACATCAGCTACCTCCCTGGTGGTGGTTCCGGTGGCAATGGAGGGGGCTCCAGCGGCGGTAGCTTCCTGCTAGGCTTGAGGTCGTAGAGTGATTCCGATGCACAGTGGGAGTAGGTGGGGGAGAGAGAGAGCGGGGTCGCTGACTGGACGTCTGCAAAAGTTAATGAGTGATGCTTGAGGGATGCACAGCCAGCGATGACCCCAACATGCTTCCTGTACAACAAACTGCCGCGGGCACAAAAACACTTCTCTACAACCATATGAACTAGGTCTCTTCTCATTTCCATCTCAACTTGCCTATGGTGCTCACATGTTAATAATATCCACCAGACGATCCAAGTACAAGTCAGAGTTCTAGAGCTGCTGCTTGTTGTTCAAAGTTTCGGAAAATAGCTCGACCCGGTACGCTACACACTTTACGTGTGCTGATTGTATGTTTCATAAACGGGCGAGCAGGATTAGTCGCAGACGATAGAATGCAGCTACGTGAGCGAAGCAACGGTAGCAGAAACTGTAATTCTGGCCATGATTGACACATTGCTCGCCTCAGGCCCGTCAGGTTCGGGTAGCATAACGCTCCAACGCGGAAGGTTCAAAACTTCTTCATGCGTTGCCCAGAATGGAAACAAAGCGGCCAACCCCCGGCAATAGGTACAAAATAGTACTCGCAAGCAGGGTCCGCATTTGGAAATTTGGATTATAATATCCACGTATGATGCGCATGTTTTAGGGTACTGTGGAGTTGTGTTGGACGGTTGTTATGACGCCGGGCTATAGCGATGGGATCCTGGGGTGCGTTTTGGTTTACGGAGTTTCGTTTTTCATGTGTTTGTTCGTGATGACTTTCAGTTATGCGCATGGATCATGCTGGGTGCTGGGCAGTTAAATGGTTGAATGGTTGGATAGTTGAGGTTATCGATACCAACAACCTCTACGAAGTACTAAGCCATCTAAGCCTTCTAAGCTTTCTCTTACTTCACGAACCTTATTTGACTCTGCATCCCACTTGCATCAATGATCTGCCACGGAATCAACCGGCGATGGGAAGGTATTGCACGAGTCGTGTTCCAGCGTGTTTCGGAAGGCTGTAGCACCAATGGTGATGGGAGAGCGTCATCACATGCTAACCACAACTGTAGATGTGCTTGATTTTGAAGCTCTGCAACCTCATGCATTGGGCATCACACCGAATCGGGCAATAACAGGCTTTTGTCTCAAGGCAGCGACGACTCGAGGTGGACCAGCAACTTGGATACGGCAAAACTTACCTGCGATGTTTTAAGCCAGAGTGAGAATGTCACTGCGCCACACTACTGGTTTGGTGCGTGACCTGGTCCTTCGCCGGGGCTGGGAGAACGATAGGGCGAGAGGGACGGTAAAGAGAGTGGCGGATGTTCCTCAGGCCATGATGCGGCATCCCTCCGTGGCTGTGCACTTGCACTTGCACAAGTTTATCCAATCACACACGGTGTGGCCATGCAATGTGGCTAGACACCACACCTGCTCTCAGAGACAGGCTCACTGGCAGGCACTCTCGCCAGGCTCCGCCCTCAATAGCTTACACGTATATACAGGATATGGGATGGACCGGAGGGGCGAAAGGGTTCGTACACGCCTCTACTTACGAGTTCGCACTGCCAGCCTCGCTTAAACAATGGCGATTCAGCAAAACAAGCAGCCCTTGGGCATCATCCTTACCTTGAAGATACTGCAATGTGTCAAACAGCTTCGTCGCCGTGTGAAGCCGCGTGTTCTCCATGGCTCAATCGCCAGGGACCGTCTTGGCAGCGCCGCCAATGCGTTTACTCCGAATGTCCGGATTCTCTCCAAACGATTGACGCTGATCAATGTCCGGGGTGTCAAGGAGTCGCAGCGGCGCGCTCATCACCGTGTCCGTCGTCCGCGAAAGGGTCGGCAGCAGTCCGGTCGATCGGCGCGCACGATGCAGACGCTCGACTCGGCTGCTCCCGCCAATCGAAACTTGGCTAGAGACAAGGTGCAACAGTACGTTCTAAGTTGCTATTGTTTTGTTTCACCTACTAAATCACCGCGCATAGTGTGCTTCGCTCGTTCGACCGCAAGCAGCATGCTACCAGGGCGGCCTTTTCTTCTATCGCGGCTAATGACAAACTCTTCATCAAACACAGTAATGCACGAATTGCCGAGGCATGTACCCTGAACCAAGTCATACAGCTTCTAGTGGACGTGGACGAGGCCATCAGCGTGCTGTCTGAATGTCGACTGCGGCACGGTGACGAATGGCTCTTGGCACAGGGCGTAGAAGCAGGGCTGGTGCTCGACGACCAGTTCGTTGCCAACTACGAGCATCTGCTGCTGCGACTGCAGACGGAGCTCATCGAGGCTTTGGCGCGCAAAGTGCTTGAGGAGCTGCTCCGTGGCGGGCACGACAAGAAGCAGCGCAAATTGTTGACTTGGTTCACAGAGTTTGCGGAAAAGCGCCAGGCGCTCAGCACTTCATTCCCATGGACCATCAAGCCCTCGCTAGCGGTATTGTGGGGAGTTTGCTGGATGTTTTACGATCGCATTCCCAGCAACCGGAGCGCAGGCAGCAAGGACCGAATACCGTTGGATGCCGTATTGCAAAACATCAACCTACAGTGGGATACTGGAGCATCATCAGACTGTACGTGTAGCACTTCTCGTCGCCCGTCCAAGTACACGGCGCCGTCGTGCAGTTAGTTTGGGCAGCGCGGCTTTCGGCTTTCCCATGGCTCGGAGCTAACGCATTGCAGACGTCAGCCTCGGCCGCGAACTGATTGGCCAACAGACGCAGCAGGCCTCACATGCGCCGAATGTAGAGGTGGGCCCTGAACATGATGTGTTCCAGGCACGAAACACGGATACCTGGGAGTCCGATCTCATTTTAGCTCGTCTTACCAGCAGCCCCAGTAGGCTGCCGACCGTCGTGGTTAGTCAGGCTGGGCCAAGGGCGAATCCATCGCCGCTTCCAAGTAAGTGCCTAGTGTCATGGTGTGTCCCGTGTCTGTTTGAGTCACGCCTTCTCTACGGACCCCGGTTTCAGCCTGGAAAGTATCTCGTAGGCCTGGCTAACCATTGCAGACCAAGATAATACATATTTTCCACCTTCCACCCAGGATTTTCAGGTAACTCATCCTGTAAATCTCTATTCGCCTCATCATCAAGACACTGCTGCGCCACTCACCGTCTTTCCGCATCTTGGCACCGAACACTACACAGCCTCTTGGCAGCCATACCCTTTGCCACTGCAAGACAGTCCGCGTCATCTGATCGCTCCCTACCCAGATCCGAGAGTTCGAGTCACCGGAGCGGCGGGAAACACGTCTTTTGCTCAGCCCCAAACTGGCTTCGCGTCTTCTAATATATATCAACCCAACTGCCTGCCTCAGGCTTCGCCACTAAACTTGAGTCCTCAATACTACAACAACTACAACATAATGACGGAACTATCACCCAAATCCACCACTCCAATGCACCTTCCGCACGAGCACAAGCACGAACACAAGCGGACAGTTTCTATCGCTTCGCTCACTGGCGACATGCCTACTCCAGTCAGCATGGGCGGTCCTCGATCCCCTCTACGGTCGCCAACGTCTGGTGAACAAATCTCTGCTTTTACAAGCCCGCAAAGAAACCACAGCAGAGGACTATCCATCGACTCTTCACAGGACGGCGATGACGATGCTTCGCTACGGAAGAACCACAGCTTCAAGCGCGCCGAGGAGCCGCCGCGCAACGAGGAAGGCAAGATGATCTGCAAATACCAAGAATGCCACGGAACGTCATTCGACCGCAAATGCGAATGGAGGTAAGTTTATCCAAGCATCCTTTTCAACAAGAATCATTTCCTAACTTGCATAGCAAACACATGGACAAGCATGACCGGCCCTACAAGTGCAACGTCAGGGGTTGCGAAAAGCTGCAGGGCTTCACCTATAGCGGCGGCCTGTTGCGTCACGAACGCGAAGTTCATAAGATGCACGGCGGCACCAACAAGTCGCTCTTCTGCCCCTTCCACGACTGCAAACGCAGCTCGGGCGCCGGCTTCACGCGGAAGGAAAACCTTGCTGAGCACATCCGCCGCGTACACCGACGGACATCCATGTCGGCAGATTTGCACGGCTTGGTTATTCGACGAGACATGCTCCGCCGCGAGAGAGATGGGTCGCCAATTCCCGAGTCACACGTCCCAGAGGCCCGCTTCAGCCGCGCCATGAGCTTCCAACATCGTGACGAAGTCGACATGATGATGAAGCGCAAGCGTCTCGGATCCGAGGCCTTTTCCGACCGCGGTGACGACGAGATGCGCTCTGAGATTAAGCGTCTGAGGCATGAGAATGAGGAGAAGGACTCGCGTCTACGGCAACTGGAGCAGGCGGTTATGGCGCTGCAACAGAGTCATAGATGATTGACTTTCTTTCTTCGATCAAACCTTTCTTCTTTTCTTTCTATCTATCTATCTATCTATCTATTACGGTCGGTCTATCCTGGTTCTGGAGTAAATTGGTAATAAGTTTTAACAAGCCAAAGTTCAACTCACTGTACATACTAGTCGAGTTGTTCTTTTGTGCCCCCCCCCCCCCCTTAGCTGTATCTACACTCACAACAAGCACAAACCCCTCAATCTGTAATTTCTTAGTCTTTTTCTTTTGGGTTAATTTTTGTCCGGACTGTTTTCTGTCACGCGTGGCTGGTACATGCTCTTTCCTCTGCTCTGGAGTTTTGTTTTTCACGAGAGACATGATACCACAAGCCTTGCAAATTTGAGTGGACGAGAACGACGGAGGAAAGGGAAGGGAATGTGAATGGGGGAGTGGAAGACGGTTATACAAGCAACACTACTCTTGCGAATTTCTTATTCTTAATATGCTATTTGTATATAGACATGGTTTCGACAACTTTCAGGTTGGTTATATATATTAAAAAAGGTTAGCATACCGCTCAAAAATATATCACTTCAAACTTCACATACTCCACCTCCTAACGATGTTGACACAACAAGCTGTACAGTGAATGTATTCATTACAAAAAAGGTACCTTCTCATCCATCCCCCCTTCTCTCATCTTCGCGAGAAACGTTTCCTAGCGCCCTTTTTCAGCCACCAGATTCTGCCTGCCTGCCTGGATAGTAGGATTCTCTTAACCCCCTTACTACCCAACACTTGCCTTGCTGCCTGTGCCGCCTCCCTATCCAACCAAACGAAACCAAGGCAGCAAGGAACAAAAAGGGCGCAGCAAACGCACTAGCTTTTCTTTACCTACGTCCTTCCCGGTATCTCCGCATAGTATATGCGATATAAACGAAACAGAAACAGCCTCCAAAAAACAACCCCTATTAAACTAAACCAAACAAACGCCCTTCCGCGCTTGACATGCCTAGCCAACAGAGAACTCGTTTTACCCAGTCCAGTCAATCATCCAAACAAAAGAAATGGGAAGAGAAGACTACGTGGTCCCTACCACAAGACCACAAGACCACAGCATACATACATATCATCCCAAATGAGTCAAAAGGGCGGAAAAGCGCGGGAAAGGGAATAAGGGGACTTTTTGGCCCCCCCTATCGCCTCCAAGATCCGATCCAATACTAAATGAGAGATTGGGAGGCGACAAAGGTCTGTCTTACTCGTTGGTATGTATTCCGTAGGTGTACTCGGATGGATACGAAGAAAGGGGGCGGTAAAAACGGCTATCTGGTTGTTGCCTATTTTCTTCTCGCTCCCTCCTCCCTACCTCTCTTTCGTGCCACGTTGCCCGGTAGGTAGTGTAAAACTGGGTTGTTTGGCTGTTGGGCGTGTATTGGGTGGGCTTGGTTAGGGTTACACATAACACAGTGCTGTGCCAGCACAAGCCAACACATAGATAGTACTATGTATGACTCTTTACTCTTGCTTTCCGCCCACCTAACCATTCTTCGCAAGATTCATTGGCTGGCTGGATGAATAATGCATAGGCATAAATGACCATGTGACTCCGCGTCGTGTCAGCGCGGTGACCCGAACGCGTAGGCTACAGCGCGTGAACTACCCTACACATAGTTCAAAAAACCGCAAAAAAAAACACCCGCCATCACTCGCACTGCGTTATTTCCAGCGCCGCCGTTGAAAACTATAGTTTTTATCACGACTCGTTGTGAACGCCCCGTCCGCAGACAAACGACGGCGCAACCGCTACGATCGTATTGCATCGACATGGTGGATTAAGGAGTTTTGGAGATTATGATAGTGTGGTGTAGGGAGATAGATGGGAGTAGGGTGGGGTGTTGGCGCGAAGGCTGGAAAATGGATAGGTGGAAGGGAAATGTGTGAAGGTAGACGCCACGTGAGATCGCCTCCCTCACCCACTTGCATTGCATTACATTGCGTGACATGCAGGTCCCACCATGCCAGGCATCAACGCCACACAACAGCTGCAGCCGCACCCTTGCCCCCGCCCATGCGACCGGGGAACGCCGTTTGCACAGCCACGCATGGCGGTTCCGTCCCGTCTTGTCTCGAACCACTATATCGCCATGTCAATATTCTACATAGGTGCATCTTGCAAAATTTCTTTGAAATCAGGGGATCAGCTCCACTGATGCCTAACGTCTGGCTGGCTTGCCCCACACAGCCTT
The DNA here is from genome assembly GCA_000465215.2 of Pyrenophora seminiperda CCB06. Classification (NCBI taxonomy): domain Eukaryota; kingdom Fungi; phylum Ascomycota; class Dothideomycetes; order Pleosporales; family Pleosporaceae; genus Pyrenophora; species Pyrenophora seminiperda. The sequence goes on along the minus strand of KE747826.1, from coordinate 657,329 downwards.
AGCCCCAACTAAAAAAACTCACCACACACACACACATACCTCAAGAGCCAGCCGCCATGGCAAAAAAAAAGAAGGCAAAAAGAAATGATGCAAGCTCTCCAGCTGGGAATTGAACCCAGGTCTCCTGCGAGCTGTCAAGAATGACAAGCAGAAATACTAACCACTATACGACTGAAGATGAAGCTGGAATGTTGCTTTGATGAAAGAATGCCTGATTTCGTCGTATATAACCTGCATTGTTATCACGCGCTGGTCGTAAGATGCGCATGGTTGACGCGGCGGGGGCGGCAGCTGATAAGGAGCTTGTTTTACAAGTGCAAGCGAGGATAGTGTGAGGGGCTGGTGACGTGTGACGTCATTGGGCGAATGGGGCCACTAGGGCCAACAGCTGTTGGGGATGTTCGTACAGGGAGGGTCACGTGAACATGTCTGCCTGATTCTTGCACTATCCACTTTGGTGGAATGTCCACCACACACACATACATAATTATGACTCAGACCTGCCTTCTCCTATCTATTCCAACCACACAAAAAAACAAAAAAGAAGCAAAAAAAAAGAAGTTATTGACCTAACCAGGGCTCGCTGAATTACTGTTAGTATTCGAACTCTAGCTTGGTTCTGAAGCTAGTACTTACAACCTGGAACCTCTTGATTTGAAATTAATCGTAGTCAAGCGCTCTACCATTGAGCCATTAGGCCGTTTGTTGTGATTTGATGGAGGTTTTTCCATTATTATCATTTATATACTTTACCACAAAACTTGACGTGGGCGGTCAACCATCAGGAAAGGATTATACTCACATGCAACTTGCAGATTGCGCTTTGTGCACGCCGCCATTTTCGCTAACCGCGAGGCCTGTCGTATTCAATAGGATGGGTCTGTGGAATTATCGTTTCACCGTCATATACTTGCTCTTTACAGCTTGTTGACCTCTTTGTTTCCGGTCGAGTCTCTTCCTTGAGCAGTCTGATATCACCGTTCTATTCCAACGCTACCCAACACTCTCAATGAACTACTGATCGCGCCCCCTATCCAAGCCACGCCTCCCCCTCCCAAGTCTTCCACGTCTGGTGAGCCGTAACATTCCTCTCCAAATCCCCACATCTCCTCTGCTCCCAACTTTCCCTCCCAGCTATAATCGCCCAGTGCCTCTGCGCCTTCCCAGCCCAGTATTTCGCGCGATCCTCATTGCCGTAGCTACTCCACGTGTACGCCATCATCTCTTCATACAAGGGTAGTTCGGCTACGAGTCCTTCTTCCTCAAGTGCGGTAACTAGGTTAATCACAAGGCGGAGGAGTTCCGGGGTCTGTTTTACGTCGGTGGGAAGTGCTGATTTCAGGGCTTTGATCTCGCTTAGGCGGTCGTTGGATTCCATGATGGCGGTGTCGTCGGCTGTGCAGAGGGGGCAGGCACATGTGAAGCCGAAGTTAGCTTCTAGGGATCGGACTCGCCGATGGTGGGGGCGCATTTCGTATCCATCTGTTCAGTCATTCAATTAGTACATATGTGGCTGTGTTTGGCATGGCGGTGACATACAGCTTCGCGTGATTTCTTCGCCTGGCTTGATATCCGTGAGCGCAACGACTTCGAACGAGAGCGTATAGTCGTCAAAACGCCATATAGTATTGGGTCGGCAGGCGTGATTGATGCGCTGCATATTGTTATGATCAATGTTGCTTATGCTTCAACATTCAACTTACAGCAACCTCTGGAATGACAGCCATCAGCTCCGGGACCTCATCGACCCAGGGCCACTTTACGCCGATACTGTTCGTCGTGACTATATCCTCAAATGAGCCATCAACATTCACATCCAGCTTCTTGACTGTTTCTCTGGTCTTCTTGGGTAAGTGCTCAACGGCCTTCTCCAGGACAAGTTGTTTTTCTGAACTGCTCGGCGTATCCAACAACCCTTTGGCTATAAATAATACCGGTGTTTGCAAGATTACACTCTCGCCTGCAAAGATTGAGCCCACATCCTTTCTTGCGAATAGACCTTTCCCCTTCGATCCTGCCTCTTTGACTTCCCACATACCCATTTCTTCACCCACTTGTCCCTCCATCCCACCAATGCTCATGCCAAATGTTTCCATCGTTACAGTGGCTGCGACCTCTGGGCTTACTACGAAGCTGATGCCGCGTCCGTTGTTGTAATCGGCATTTGTGTACGCACAATGTGTTTGATGAGTGTTGAGTCTCGCGTCTTCCTCGGCAGGTAGAGTGATATCTACACAAGTAGGTGCGTGCGTCCATGGAAAAGTATTGATCGTGTAGCCATCTTGAGCGACTGGACATGTCGTCGGAGCTTTGTTGATGAAACCATCGCGAACAACAGGACTCTGCGCTGTGTAGAAGAGCTCTGCCTTTGCTGTCGAAGCAATCGCAAGAACAGATATGGCGAAATACAATGGGCAATGCTGCCGTCTGGACCATGAAGTAGGACACATCATCCCAAACTCTTGAACCTGTCGCAAATACACGTGATGAGTAATGAGGTCAAGAAGAATGAATTTCACATGTTGACGATGGGACGATAAGTCGAAGCCACGTTTCACGCTGGCAAGAGATCTAATATCCACATTGAAACATGCCAGGCACTTGGCATAGGCATCTAGATTACTGACGATGCATAGGTCCAGTGAAATTAGAGGTTGGGGAGGAACAAGCGCCGGAAGAATGGTTGATGTGGGGTGTGCTAGTGTGCATAAGCCCGGTCGGTGGAGAGAGACGCATACGTCCGTATGCGGCTAGCCCGACAATGACGGTGCTCCGACGCGGTCACATTCCGCTTGTTTGCGACCGTGATTTGAACTTACATCCAACAAGTCTTCCTCCACTCCCACCAGTATCTCGCTCAATAAGCTCTCTCAAAATGGTATAGCCCTACAATTACGCCTGTCAATTCACCAAACTAACCCCATTTCTCAGACACGCGACTCAACAGCAACATATCTCCACATGCACTTCTCGCACCACGCCGATCTCCTCGAACAATTTACAAACCTCACCTCCTCCCAACTCAGCCCCGAAGACATCTACATTCCTCCGCACTTGCAGCCCGTAAATCCAGAAGATGAAGACGACGTGGTGCCAGATCAGCATGCCGCGTTTGGCATACAGCGCGCGACGCAGAGCAAGAAGGAGCCTACATGGCGGGATTTGGGGCTTGACGAGCTGTTGAGGAGGGGTCCGGCAGGCCAAGGTACGAGCGCAAGTGTGGGTGTGGCGAGCGGTGGGGTGGGTCAGGGGAGGGAGGAACCGATTAGGTTGGCGTTGGCGAGACAGCCGGGGGCGAGGGCGGGGGTGAGGCCGATGAATGCGGGGAATGAGGGAGGTTCTGGGGGTGGTGGCGGGACTGCTGGGAACGGGCTGCCTCGTTGATGTCGCTTTGAAGAGTAGGAGAGCCTCAAGGGTATATCTGAGTCAAGTGAGGGAGAACACGGTCGAGGTATGATGGGTCCCCAGACTTGATCCAGAAGCATACGTACTAGGATTTCCAAAGGATACGCATAGCACGATCCTCTACTTGGTGGAGATTCTAGCGTACAGCGTGCAGAGTGTCATTCTGTGTACCACCTTGCACGCGTAGCAGCGTTCATGGGGTTGCCACCTTATGCGAAAGTAGGACCTAGGTTGAGACCAGGTAGCCAGGAGGTGGAAGGTCGACAAATCATCATTTCCTCAACAACATAAAGCCTAGGAACGAGTTTGTTGGATCACACATGAAACAGAACAGTACAATTGAATTGAATTGAATGGTTTAACGTCCTAGATAAGACCTCCTGGTGGGTGCGAGGACGGGCGAAGCCCAGGGCTTATGGTGAGTGAAGCTCCCTGCCTAGTTTGCCTATTATATAGGTGTGTATGTATAATGTACAATGTTGTGCGATAGTTACCCCGCCGGTTAAGTAACTATCGCTGTCTTTGTAGGCTATGTATTGTGGTGCTCCTAGACTATCTTCCTTCCACACTATAAAATCCTTTAGTTTTCTTATAGTGTATATCCCTGGTACCCTTTACAGTAAAACCTTGTAGGGAGGACCTGTAAAAGCTTAAACCAGTAGCGTATTCGCCCCCACAATAACAGAACAGTACAAGAAACAATGAATTGTGAAAGATGCGTATATTTAAAAATTTGCCAACAATGCGATTCTACAACAATGTCCTTTGAACTAAAGAGAGCCTACGGCAGTCTCTCTGTTCGATCATGATCCACCCTGCCAAATTAGTACGTCCTCGATGTTCTGAGGCCGCAAATCCTGCAGAGCTAACCAAACAGATCTGGCCGGTTGATTAGCGTGTGTGCGCGCTCACAGTAGGCCTGCCAGACGAACAGTACCTTGATTACACACCACATATACGCCCTCCACCTGGCAGCACCCACGCCTCCATCGGCGTTCGGCATGTACTCGTGAACGAACTTGTACAGCATCGTTAGCGCTGAGCCCTCCCAATTGGCTAACCGCCTGCCACCCATTTCAGCTTCCATGGCCTGGATGCGCCCATAAAGAAGCCCGTAAAATTCGATAGCATGCTCATGTACAGCGAGTGGCCCATCGATAGTTTGAAAATAATCGAGGTCATTTTCACGGGGCCACCCCCAGAACATGTCCATCGCAGGGTGCAATTGTTCATCGCCGTAAGGGTCTTCGCGGACACTGACTGGTGGGTTGAGTGCCTGGTAGTGGAAGCGGCGAGCGACGGCGGTCATGGCGATGGGCAAGTCGCGGAGCAAGGCTTCTAAATTCCATCTAAATGGCATCTCATCTATGGTCAGCATTAGCGTTCTAATCTGTGTTTCCCTATGGATTAGCCTGATGTTGTACAATTCCATTGCAACGACCCTCGAAACACCCCACCTCTGGGAGATTTCTGAAGTTTCCGCGATGACATCCGGTACCTCGTCATCGACGTCTTCAGGTTCGGAGTTGAGAACAATGTGGAGTGGATATCGACACATTGGACAAGTGCATGTGGGTCTATTGTTGAACCACACACCGAGGCAGAACAGGCAGAAGATATGCCCACAGGACGTACGGACCGGCTCGACGATAGGCTCGTCGTAAATCTTACTTACAGCAAAGGGGAGTTGACTGAAGAAGTCAACGTTGGCATCCATGCCCCAGCCTGCGCTTCCGAAGTCTCGGCCGCAGATGGAACATGATGGCTCGTTTGCTGGAGCAACTGCGGGCTCGGTAGCAAGGACAACTCCGTCTACAATGTCCTGGTAGAGAATGGGGTTTAAATCCATTTTCGGTCGATTCGGATTTGTAGTTGAGTCTGTGTTGATTTGTGAGTTGAATCTTTGTTGCTTGTGTGGTTATTAAGAAGTATAGGAAGGGGACAGTTATACTCACCAGTATGGGTTGTAGTGACTCTGTGCACTGTCGAGACCCGCAAGATGTAGTTGCACAACGTTGCATACTTCCAACAATGCTGCAGACTTTCACAGTGCCAGGCATTATATAAACATTTCAATTCACTCGGTAGAAGTGTTCGAGGGCCTTTACGAAACAGCAAAGGCACCCGAATCACTCAAGCCGAAATTTGGCTATAGTCGGATTATATAGTGACTCCAGTAGGATGATCCAAGGATGAAATGGCTTCATGGGCCTGATCAATCATCCGTCAAATCGATATACTCAATTTCCGATGGCACTTTGTACGGGGATGTTCTTTGTTCAGTTGTTTGGGTAGCCACAGGCAAGGTTTGTGACGTATTTGTTTGTTGAGTAGCAACGTTAGAGGATGCTGCAAAGCGTTGAAGTCGTGCAGCACGAATCTCAGCCAACGTGATTTGACTGGAAGATGATACGCTTACACCTGCATCGCAACCCAGAGCCGAATTGGGAGGTGACTTCACAGGCTTCCTGGAACCAGAAGTGGAAGGCGAGGCAAAAGACCAGTCGGATACGTCTACAGGGCCGATGGCATTGGCATGCGTGCCTCTTGAAGGCCCAGCAGACCTCTGTGTTGAAGTGCCGCTTGCTTGCCTAACGAGCGGCTGAGGGGTGGTAGAGGCAGAGGGACCATCAAATGGTTGGTCAAGCGACCAGGCAGGCACTGAATAGCCCTGCACATTCCTGCCTGCTTCCCTCAGTGCAAAAATATCATCATAGCTACCCTTGTTGTATGGCAACGGCAACGACCCTCCGGCTTGATCTTGCATACTGAGACGTAAAGCCAGCTGTAGTTCTTCATCTTCTTCGTCTGATATATCGAAATATTCTCCATCCGGAACATGTTCTCTATTATCAGCTGGTTCCGGAGTGTCTAGGTCAATAACACGCGAAGTGTTTGGAGCTTTGGAAGAGGAAGCTGTCGGACGAGCAGTTGGGGGCGAAGGGAGGACTTCCTCGTCAGATTCAGAAAGCTCAATCAAGCTGAGAAGTTCCTTCGTCGCTTTCGACATGGGAGTATTCTGAGACTCGGATGGCGTAACTGTAGGCTGTGTGGAGCCTCTTGAATGAGCACTGTACGGCATATGCGAATCCTGATTACTTAGACGTTTCCGCTTAGCGACAGTCGGTGTCTCAGTATCTTCCTGGCTATCATCTGTTGGGCACTTGCGCTTTGGCGTCCGCTTTGGCGCTGGAGTAGAAGTCTCGAAGATGACTGGTGGAAGAACTTTACGAAGCCAGTACTCTGGTATCTCGCACTCGACACGGTATTTAGGGTCAAACAAAGTCTCTTTGTCTCCTTCCCAGTGTCCAAGGCGATCGCCTTCAAAGTCAGCTCTGCACAGTTCAGTGACGCCGAAAGGCGAAAAGGTCAGTTTACGCTCGAAAGTGCGTACCGGCTCTTCGCCCTTCTTGAATCGTCGTATAGCAAGTCTGATGTCATGTACAGTCTCCTTTAGAAGAGAAGGATCTCTCCCTACTAAGTCTCGCATAAGAAGGATTGGCCCAACCCAGTTCATATAAAGCCTTCCCCACATATTGAACCGCTGACTCGTAATGTCAAGTAACTTAAGCTCTTGTATAGGGCGAATGGAGTCAAGTTTCAAGCTTGGTGAATTCACCAAAATATGGTCATCGGTAACCTTGGGCTTGTTGTATTTGTGGAGAGTTTTGTAGTCGGGGAATGTTAGAGGAACCGTGATACTATGTCTTCTGGTTTCAAGGAATGTGTCCAGCTCCCTGCTCCAGAGATTGCAGTCTTTTTGATCGCGGCATGCACAAAGGCTTTTCCCAAGGCCTTGTTTAATAGCCTGCAAAGCCGTAGAAGGCCCGCAACCAGGTAGGCCCTTGGTATCATAGTCGCCACCAACGAGCATAGCAAAAAGTACCAGCCCCTCTCGGTCTAGGCCGTGTTTTTCCCTTATTTCACGTGCCTGTATCACACGAGCGTACTTGCCACTCTTCTTGGTATTCTCCTTAGACTGATCATTGTTGCCTTTCTCTTTCGCAACGCGATAATCGTTCAACAGGAGAGTACAGCCAAACATGAGCGTGTCAGAGTCTTGAGACCAAACTGCGTCGACTATGCCAAGAATTTGAAGACGAGCACACTCAGCCTCAGCTTCTCCTGGTGCTTCATGATATGGTATACCAAGACAGTTTAGCACACTCTGTAGAAGTCGTCGCTTATCATAGTCAATTTTTCCTTGTCCCCTCTTGCCCCTCTTCCAGGGGCGGCTAGGGCCATCAAAGACAAAAATGAGTTGAATGTTCAGCGTAAGAAACCGGCAGATACGATAAAACATGGCTTTCTCGATGCCTTGGAATGCGTGTTGATTGGATTCTGGTTCTGTCAACAGAGGACGAATATCGTTGCATCAAGATTTTACCCACTTTCGCGTATCGCAAAGACTTGCTGTGGCGAGAGATTGTTGAAACGCCAATCTGCTTCATCGATGGCGATTCTAAGTGGCTTTCCATGTTGCCGGTGGTGTTCTTCAGCCAGCTGTGCAAGTGGGACGATCTCCTCATATCGCTTAACTGTTTCCCATAATCTAAATCGTGTCAATGATACAAAAGGACGCTATGGTAGCTGTAAACGTACGCTGTGATGCCCATGACGTCGGTGTGAGGAGGTGAGGGACGCCCGGGATAGCCGACCGCTCCACGCGTCTTAGCACTAGTGCGGTACCGGTATATCGCGAACTGGCTAGGATAACCGCACGTAGCTCAAAAAGCAGGAGTATACCTGGCAGAGATCTTTGGATTGCAGTGTGAAAGAAGCTACAGAGTCGGTTGAAGATATGAGGCTGAGACATAGCTGACGACAGTGACATGACAAAACGCGAAACCACGTGATTTATATGATCCGTGCGTTTTCGATGGCGCCTGACTCACCGCCAACGTTTCAACACATGCTCCTACTTCACCTGATAGAAGAACACGCACCTCATACTGCATCATTTGAACAAAAGACGTTTGTTCATTTTAGCTCGCTATAGTTCACAATCCACCTCAAACGCCCCGTCCAAGCCGTCCAAGCCGTGCCAGAGCTCATTCTCAAGAAAGGTGCTCATATCTGTGACCCTATCCACGGCGCTTTTACGCCTCTGCTTTAATGCATCGCCAAGAATTTTCGCCGCCGAGAGAGCCATATCCGATTTCCTACCCAAGTACCATAACGCCTTGATACAGTTGTCAGCTCGGCCAAATAGGTCCTCCTGATCCAGGTCGGACAGTGATAACGTGTCCGACTCCAAAAGAAGTACCCCTGCCTTGGCAAAGGCACGAATCAATACTGCAGTCCACGGTTCTGTCAGAATCGCACCTTCATTCACCGCAAAATGAAACTCAGGAGATTGTGGAAACGAAGCATCTAATCGAGGGCATGCGCAACTGGCAAGGTCAGACAGCAGCTGGCAATTGTCCTCCCGAAATCTTGCGATGAAGCCGCTCACATTACGCTGCTTTGTCACTTCCTCGTTTCCGAGCTCGGACTCGTCTACAACCTCCATCAGGTCTGCTAGGAGGAGAGTTGCAAGGTGCCAATGGCCAGTAACGCAAACATACCACGACTGGACACGTGGTGGTAATCGGTCGTGATTTCTAATGCAATCACGGATAAAAGGCGCGTACAGCATATTCCAATGGTTGTACACGTCCAAAGCTGAACTTACGGACTCTTCCACTTTTGTACCTCTTGTGTTCCGTGTGAGGAGTGTTTGAATTCGGCAGACTTTCCGGAATAGCAATACCTTGACTGGAGCCGCATCGCAGAGCAGGGCTGCAGCTTGATCGAATGAGCATGGCCACCTGGTTGGTGCATTGTTCAACTGTTGCTGTTGGCGAGCGAACAGATAATCATCCCAGAGTCCATCATCTGTCGAAGCCGGTGTCGGCGCCTGGCTGTTCAAGACCTCCATCTGCATAGTCTCGTTGAGTACAAGATCGCTATCTTCATCAGACACCACTAGTGGTCGCTTGTGCATCGCTGCTGACAACGTATCAAACATGACGCCAAGCCAGAATAATAAGTCTACCGTAGCGCGATCCGCCTCTTCAAGACGTAAAGCCTGCGAACGGGGTTGTTGTGCACAATGCGCCAATCCAGATTTGCTGCGTCGCGTTTCTCTTGAGATGGCCATGCGGGATCGTAACGAGTGAATGAGCCGAAGGCCGGATTCGAGATGTACAGGTGGGCCGTCTGCTTCAATCGCTAAATTTAGTCTCGACATCAAGTCGGTGCATTCATCCATGTCCTGGTCAGGTGCAACCATGAGCGAATGATTGGAGGTGTCAAAACCGATGCTTTCGTCGGGGCCGACCACTCCATTTGTCGAGGAAAAGTGGAAAACATCTTTGGGCTCATCGGACGGGTCGACCGGTCTTTGCGTTAATGCGAAAATGATTTGTGCCAGTACCACTCGAAAAGACTCAACCTCACCAGCCTTCTGTAGTGCATTGCGTGCCTCATGCCACGCTGATATCTGGAGCGTGCGGTCGAAGCCTACGCCAGCTGGCGCGCAATCTTCGTCTTGGGCATCGAAAACACTAGCACCACCATCACTCGAGGTGCTATGGAAAGGGTATCTTGTTCTGCTTCTAGGACTAGATTGGGCCCACTGTGAAGCAAAGGAGAAAATGGCCAGGTCCAACGCTCTAGATGCCGTCTGATTCTCGGTAGGAGTGAGCTTTCGCCCCCTGATTGCTGATGCTAGCCTGTCTAGCCGAACAACGCGATGATAGAAGCGATTCCAATCCGGTCTGGCATTGGTAGCCAACAGAGTATCAGACTGGGCACTGTACGGACACGTTCTTTCAGTTACCCAGCAGGCAAGTGCGTTCTCAAAACTGTCGTGGTATATTCTCAGCAAACTTTCCGTCAGGTACGCATTGCTGCTTGCTGAAAGAAGGTCGCTGGCATACGATATCACCGGGTAAGGGGGCGCACCGTTTGAAACCACCGTTGAACAGCTACTGCGACGGCGTTTTCGGTTGGTACGTACGACCGACCCTTGTGTACTGAAAGGCGCTTGATTTTCCTGACTGGAAGTATCCTGGTTCGCCGACCAGTTATCACGTTCAGGCCTATCGTCGCTGACATCCGACAGGGTGCTTAACGATGAGCCCTTAGCAGAGTCGCGGTCGACTAGAGTCCAACTTTCTTCGGGGAGCGTATTTGCATGTTCAGGCACATATATCGTTTCTGGCTGATCGAATACTGAAGTTGGTTCATGAAATAATGCGAGTGTCGAAGCGGTCCCAAACATGGATCCACCACCACAAGGAAAGTCCCCAAACGTGACGCCTAGCTCGGCTGGTGCGGCGCTGGGTAGAGTTTCGTCAATTTTTACAAATTGATTCTCTGTCGTATCTGCGCTTGTCGCGGATTGGCAAGACCCTTTTCGTTTTTGTGTTCCACTCTTGGAATCGCTTCGTGTTCGGCGACGTTTGGTTGGCGGCGCGGTACTCAGTTGTGGTTGTGAGGCTTGCAAGACGCGCTGCGAGCGCAGCCATTCAAACGTGCAAGTCTTTTTTGTCTTCTCACAGTTAGAGCAGGAGGCCAACGGCCCATAAACATCTAGATGGTCAGCTTGCAACGTACCTACCCATGAGAAAGGGGCGGCTCACCACTGTAGTGGAAGACCGTGGGGTTTGCTCCAGATTTGTTAGATTCTAACAAAGCATCTTCTAGTATAGCCGCGTCACAAGCCCTTTTTCCCTTGCGACACTGATCGCAACATCTGTTTTGTTTTCGGCTGGTTTTGGAGGGTTTTGTAGTCGGCATCGCCGCCGATGAAGGCGATGTCCACGCATAATCCAGGAAAGACTTAGGTTGTACGTCAACGAAATTCATGGTTGCAGCCCGGATTGTCCTGCGAAAAGAGGGAAAATTATGACAAGATTGACAGATGGAACGAGACAAGTGTCTTGCTGATATGCACACCCCGCCCCGTCCGCTAGGTTCTATGTCCTAACTTGGAAATGCGGGGAAGCCTAACGCGTGGCAGAGCACGGCGATCAACACAAGCCTCAGTCTGCTCATCACTACGACATTACGAAGTAGATGATCTGATGCTGCATAACCGGCTGTCACTGTGTTTTGACCCACTTGTTCCGAACTATTCCTCCCCGTGAACATGTCATACCGCCATCCGCCCATCCGCAACAGCTTCGTCGTCCAGAAGCAAAATATATCGATTGCTCTTCTGAGGGTTTCCGCGAAGCCTAGGCGCTATCTTCTTGGGCTCACAGCTAATCAGCTTCCTATTGGTCCATAAGACTCCTCGATCTCTGTCCCGAAACCTTCGACAGCTACGCACAAACAGCGACAGTCGGATCGGCCCAGCAAGCCGCGTCCGCCCACCTATATCTCACCGCTACCATTGACTGTGCTAGACGTCTTACTCAGGAAAGTACTCATGAAACGAGCTTTCAACATGAACATGGAAAGAACTATTTATTTCACGGATCTTACATTTTGGGTTATACCCTTGTATGTGACGGGATGCCGTTGTAGAAGAGTAAGGCAAACACATGTTGAGTTTAGGAGTCATTTGAAGATATTCCGTATCTTGATCGTGATATATTTTCCCAATAACAGGGGTGTGCGCCTCAAAGGGGTGAACCAGAAACAGAACCCATGACCCCATCTTGCCGGACATATAGAACGGGCCGACTCGAGTAAGCAAAGTCACCCAATGCGACACCAGCTCAAGGTTCTAGTGCCTTGTAGATCTGTGTCTCAATGTCGAACCATAGTCCCAGCACTTTGGGGTCGCCCATGGGGAGGATCTGGCTGCATACAATTCCGCCGACTTCTTTCTCTCGGTCGCACCACCACCAGCAATTTGGAAGCCCGACCCAGAACCCTGTACTTTTAGATCGGCCCGTGGGACCTCCATTGGTTAGCATAAAAGTCAACCCCCATCCTTGGGGCGGGTTGCCTTCTACAGGATAGATTTCAGCGAGGGGATTTGTCAACTCTGGCTCCACCGCTGGGAGGCTTTGTCGACCAAAGTCTGGAAACTCTGGGATTTGATTCTTGAACATAAGGTCGACAGTCTCTTTCTTAAGCAGCTGGGCACCAGTTTTACCCGACGTGCCATCGTTGAGTAGCATTGCGATGATCTCTGGTTCTTATTAGCAGGGAATTACGGGCAGAATGATGCTTACAACGTACGTGCATAATCTGAAGCGGTTGCAAAGGCACCTCCGCCTGCGCTGTTCACAATATCCTTAATTTCACTGTTTTTTGCAAGCAACGGCTTGCGGAAGGGATGATCCCGCCCAATCAAAGTACCGTCTGCTGTCCGTTGATTCATGTAAGCCAGCCGTCTTTTCATGTCTTCGTTCGGGAACAAAGAGATGCTCTTCAGGTCCAAGGGCTCAAAAATATTTCTGTAGAAGTAGTCATTCAGCGACATGCCTGTAACGCGTTCGACAGCAAACCCAGCATAGTCGATGTTGACACCGTACTGCCAGCGCTCTCCTGGTTGGAAGAGGAGCGGCTGGAGTAAGCCTTTCATATCCCCTGTGAACTCATCGGAGCCCACGGTACGTGAGTAGTTGCGGAGATTCTCGTCGAAAATTGAATAACCAAAGCCAGCTATGCCACCGGATTAGCATGTTATATGATGATTACGCAAAACAAAAAACGCACCAGTATGGGTCAACAGCATCCTTAGCGTAATTTTCCTATTCTTGTCCACCAGGCTCCCATCCTTTTGCAGTACCTTCACATTTTTCAACTCCGGTACGAGTCTTTCCATCTCGTCACCATCATCAAGGTGCAGCTTCCCCTGCTCCACAAGCTGCATGCATGCTATTCCTGCGATCATCTTGGTGCAAGACGCTATCCAGAAGACACTATCTAGCGTCATATCTTCGGAACTTGTTACACCGCGTTTACCAGCGGCATGTGCAAAGAGCTCGGTGCCATCTTTGGAGACGACTACAACACTGGTCCCGGGAATGGAAGTTGTTGGATCGGCGCAGGCTGCATTGACGGTCTTCTTGAGGTTATCGGTAACCTGGGCGGATAAAGGCATGACTTCACAATTTTGATCGATGCAAAGTTTGCATATATGAGGAGAATTTGAGGGATTTGTGGATTCGATGTTACAATGCCGAGGTACCTGCAAGACGAGCATTTATAACTTTTCGGCTTTTCTAAATTACTAGGCTCCCCAGTACAGATGAACCGGACACTTGCCCGAGTGATTAACAGGACCTATTTGGTGCGAATGTGAGTGCATTACCCTATCGACCCCGCACGAACGGGTAGCTGTGAAGTGCAAGAATTCGGAATCTTCCGTGTAGCCAGCGACGGTTACGGCAAGGAGCAACAGCAGCACATGCGGAGATTCAGTTTAGATAGCAAGTAATGGCTAGTGATGCAGAAAGACACATTTTCCACTGCGTAGGTTTGTAGGTATCGATGGTAAGTATGTATTCTGTACACATGTCCTACGACTCGTACAGATCCTCATTTTCATCAAAGTCACCGAAAAGTGACCGAAGAGTGACCGAAAAGTCAACGCTCAATCATTAGGTATAGTTCGCCCTTCCTCTACCTCAGTTACCGCGAACGCAAACCTTTTCCAGTTTGCGACCCCCTCCGTTTACCTTGACGTACTGCTCTAAGAGTACGCATCCTTCGATCAACATAAATATCATCCCTAGCGGCTCTAAGCGATGCATTTGTCGTATCTATGTTGCATAGCTGGACGCTACTCACTACACAAAGATAAAAGAAGAGTTTCGACGTGGTGCATCACTGGTATTGCTGTTTGTGATGCGTTGCGTTGGGTGATGCGTTGCGTTGGCTGTTTCCATTTGACGGGCTCGTTTTCTACCTTTCTTTTCGTTGGTCGCCAGCGTGGCAGCCAGCGTCATGATTGTTCCTAAGTTTGAATGAGCGCTTCTTCTTAACTTCACAATACAGCCTAGGTACTTCACATGTCTTCTGCGTGGAATGTAGCTCATTTGCCGCCAATTCACAAGATAAACATGAGTGGCTTATAAAGTCTTGGAGAATGGAAACTCGACTTCATTCTTCTTACTCTGATTATTATACTCCATCTGGTCACTTCGATTTCTCAGTCTTGGATGCGAATTACTTACGAGCCCTATATTATCTACGACATAACCCTGGAAGCTTTTGTTCCGATATCACTACCATCACGAACACGAAAAACGATTTCTGGGTCTCAATACCCGGCCCATCGCCACCATGAGCAACCATAACTACATCTCTGACATGGCACGCGCTTACAACGATCTATACGGAACAGCGTGTACCCTTGAAGAGAAGCTACGAGAATCTGAGCGCAATCTTGGGGTGTTAGAATGGGAGAATGAGATCTTGAGAGAGCTTTTAGCTGGTCCAGAAACTTACAATGTGGCAGAAGAGGACGGCGGCGGCGACGTTGATTGTGGCACTTGCAAAGAAGAAGAGGAGGGAAGTCCTATTGCGGTTGTTCTATCTCAAAATCCATACGTTGACTGTGAAGGGAGAAATATCAAGGGGGAGATCTGGAGCTCTAGGGCGGATGATGGCCGTCATTCTCCAAATACCTCCCCAGCATCAGGTTTCGAACATCAGAAGCCCATGACAACTACCAAGAGCAACAGTGAGACTTCCGAAGTAGACAAGAAGTCTTTTCAGCGGAGTAATGCGCCGTCACCGGATGAGAATTGCTATCGAGAACAGCATGGGGAAGCAGCGAGAGAGAGAGGAAGAGCCGATTTCCGACAAATTCAGACTGAAATGGCGATTCTTGATCTTATTGCACTGGTTGAGAAATTGGAAGACCGTATGGATGTGTTAGGAAGGGAAGTTGATGGTAGTGATGTTGGGCTAAGAGGTGGTATGGGAGCGCGTGACGAAGAGGAAGAGTTTTTGTACGACTACGGTGGTTATACTAATTGGGACGAAGTTGAAGCACAACAGCAGAAAGAGAAGGCTCAACAGCAAGCCAGCAAGGAAAAGCCAAAGCCAGTTAGTTCTGATGGCGGCATTCAGAAACCAGTGCTATTAAATGTGGGGCTTTCAGAGGATTCCAAGAGTATCAACGGAACGTCAACTACTTTGTTGCAGACGAGGAATCAGTTCCTGGAAAGCGAACTGCAGGCATTCAAAGAGATGAACGACAGTCTTGTTCAGGATAGGAACTGGCAGATGAGCATGCAGATTGAGTTAGAGGAGAGGCTTGAGGCTGTGGAAGCTGAGAGAGACGATATATTTTGCGAGCTGCGAACGTTGAGGAAGAGATGTGAGAGGCTGATGGAGTCCACTGGCGAGTTTGACAATTGAAAAGGGGATAGGGAAGCTTCTGACGAGGATAAGCGATTGTCTGACGAGAAGATGCGTGGAGGAAATGAAGAGTCGAAATTGGTTTCAACTAAGGAACGGAAGGCGGAAGGCGGAGTTTCACTGGATTCTTTGCACCCTTCGCCCATCTACTCCAGGTCACTAGATTGCACTAACGAGAGCCTCCCCTCATTTGCGTCTTCTTCGGCAGGTAACGCCATGAGCTTCGAGTTCTTCCCAGAAGTGTCCACGATTGTTATTGGCAGCGACCCTCCGCACATTTATCAGTTCCCGCACGAATTCACACTGCCGCAGATCCGCGAGCTTCTCGAGCCTGTGGATTTCAAAGAGGAAATTGAAGGCGAGAGGTACGTCTTACGCATTCTGGAAATTATGAGAATTCGCGAGGATATGGGCGTGAAGCTTCCAAACACTCTGCGTGAAGAGAGAGTCAGCATTGGGATTCCTGACGTGTCAAATCTTGTTTTTCTGAACAATGACTCCAAGCTTGAGGCGTGGCAAACATTTGATACGGATGCAAAGAGCCTGGGAACACTAGTACAGCAAAGTGTTATCGGTTCAAGCTCAGCGACTGGAGTCAGAGAGGCGTTACCCAAGGCTTCGTCGAGCGATGGAGATGTCTACGAAAACATCAGCACTTTGATAAACTCACTGAACGAGCTAGAGGTTGATAGCAATAGCTGTGGCACCGATACCGCCGTGTTTTGCACATGTACGTTATGTACACAATCTGGACGAGAAACCTACTTCAATATACGCGACATGCAGCCCTCGCCCACATTGAACGTTCGCGGCGGAGATGATATGTACGGTGACTCTATCACTCAGCCATCTTCTCCAGGCAGCCCCCACTTGTCTCCAGTTCTTTCCCCATCACCGTCTCTAGCGTCTAGGGCTCGTCTCATCTTTTCTTCCCGATGCAGCACTGGTACTGTCGCCCCCAAAGCCCTTGTTCTCTCCAGCGAACACGAAATCGCCAATGCTAAAGAACCTCTGAGCATCCGCCTCGGCGACTTCCTTTTCCCAGCCAGTCTCGTTCGAGACCGCGAAAACAGCATCCGCCACTTCAACTGGCGCGATATCAAGCGTATGAACCCCCAGTGTAAGAATAAATGCTCGAAAGGCTTCCGATATAAAAAGCATCCGCGGTGTGAGGGGTGGGCTAGTCAGTTGGACAGACATCGCGAATTTTGTGACTATTGTCAGGCTATGTTCATCGAAGAGGAATATGAGAAGATGAGAGAGTCTGAAGTAGAGAATGTCAGGCACGAGTATGACGCGTCCATACCCTTCAGTGAAATTGAAAAGCCATGGAAGAAAAGCACCTGGCCCGACGATACCCACAAGTCCCCATTTCCGGTTGTACAAGAGCCAGATCCAAGGCTACGAGGCGGCGCGGGACATGAACACGAGATGGGAGGTGAGGAAGAGGATCCAGAAGATTGGAAGTCGGAGTGGAATTACCTAGCTACCCAGGCTCAGGGCACGAAGCATTTGTCCCGAACGTTTCGTAACTCGAGTACTCTTTCTACCAACTCTCTTTATCAGCCTATCGAGCCTATCATAAGGGACTTCGGGTCAAAGTGGAGACTGATAGACGGATACGGGCATCGCTTTGACGCGGGAGATGGCGATATACATCAAAGCTGTGAAGACGTTCTTGGCCAAGGGTGTCTAGGTGAGTCGGCTCGATTTCTACATGACTACCACCATAATACTTTAAGTCCTGACAGCCTGTTGAGGTCAAAAACAGCAAATCCCGCACTGCTGCGATTAAGAAGTCCGAGAGGAGAGTCGGGAGGAGAGAGGAGACAAGACAGACCTGAGCCATCACTCGCCTCGCGCTTCCCTCCTAGAAGCTCGTCATTGAATGCAGTTGATAGAGCTGCCGAGCTGAGAGCTGAATATTGGCTGGATAACCCTCGCCCAGCACCACTTACAGCATTCAAAGAAGAGTTTCCGTTCCATAGGCCACCACTACATGTACGCTGGCACCCCGACTTCTCAACCCCACGCGAATCAATACGCCACATCCCCCATCCATCACCACCTCCATCTCCAACTCGGAAATCACCGTTTAGGCGCTGCTCTCAGCTCCTTGCACTTCTGCTGGCCGATATCATAAAACTCAAACAACGTCTGCGTCTTCTAAAACAGGCTCAGACAACTTCAACTGACCATCTATCTCAAACACCAGCCCCCACACAAACCAACAACCAAGCCTTAAACATCAACACATCCCTCCCCGTTCCACCATCATACCCTAAACTAGACAAATCGCTGCCTCCAACGCCACCCATATCTACCGAGACCATCATGCGCTCCGAGACCACTTTCACACCGCGGGGAAAATCTGCAGCAAACCCACAAACCCCCGACCCAGAACTCCCAGAACGTGAGAAAAGCAGCGAAGCAACCCTTCTAGAGCACGCCTACGCCATAGCAAGAGCGAAAGACGAAAAATGTGCAGAAATCATCGGGGCTGAAGGAACAAACTGGCGTGTGCCAAGTCTAGCTGGTCCAGTGGATTTGGTGCAAGAAGCAGTCACGTGGTTACTTTGGCAGGCAGAGACACGCAAGCGGGAACTAGACAGTTTGGGAGCCTGAAGTGAGATAGACACAGTAGTTTTTATGATAACAATGATTTGCAAATGAAATATATGTCTAGTGTTACAATATTGCTGGGAATTATACCTACGGAAATGGGTTCCAGAGAATGTGGTGAGAAAACAAAGGAAAATAAGCTAGTAATGTTGATCTAGCAAGAGTCTTGGTTTTTTTCTTTCCTTCTGCTTTTTTTTCTTGGGTTCGATGGGCGGTTCGAGGATAGTTTGTTGATGCAGGTTACAGCAATGAGCGGTGACATATTACCTAAAATATAGCAAAAGTCCCGCTGCTCCAACCCTCTCTACACTCAAACGACGCCAGCAACAGCCTGGCTTCCCACGGCAACAGTCTGGCTCCCCACGGCAACAGTCTGGCCCCCCAAGTTGGTTAAATCTTTAGCAGCAGGTGTTTCCTGCTGGGGTGTTGCAACCACGTCCCGAGCCCTTTTCGTAGGAATAATGTCCAGGAACTTAGGCACCATGTCGTTTGCAGCGTCACTGCCGGCTTTTTGGATAAAACCAGGGACCTTTTGGCGTTTGGAGAAGATATTGTCGTTTTTGTTGGCAGGGAGGCCTCCGGTGCGAGTCTCCCTAAGGGCATCCTTGGCTGTGGCTTTCAAGATGGCGGAAAATGCCGCGTCTGCCTCTGGGTGGGGCTTGGGGACTACGGCGTCGCTCTCATCGTCAGTCTCATCGTCATTCTGACGTTTAGAGAAGATGTTGTCGTTCTTGTTGGCTGGGAGGCCTCCGGTGCGAGTTTCCCTAAGGGCATCCTTGGCTGTGGCTTTCAAGATGGCGGAAAATGCTGCGTCTGCTTCTGAGTGGGGCTTGGAGACTACTTCGTCATCCTCATCGTCACTCTCATCGTCATCGTCAGAACTACGTCGGCGGAAACTGTTTACTAGTTTCAGTGCCTCTTCAAGTTCAAGGCGCTTGGAGAGCACTTCGCCTTCCTCAGCGGCAGCGAGAAGTTTGGTGTGAGGCGATTGCCCAACTGCGTTCTTAGCCATCTCTTCCACGATGCCAGCAAAGATTCCAGCTGCTTGCGCCTGTTCGTTCGAGACTTGACGCTTGGTGACTGCACCGAATTCAAATTCTACAGCGGAAAGCGCTTTATCCATGGTTGCCCCGTTTCGGGATCCTTGGAATGGATTGGGTGCATTGAGTGTTCCGCGCTTTTCGACCAGGGCATCTTCGGAGCGGCGGGCTGCTCCGTTTGAAACTCCCATTACTGCGAGGGCTTTTTGTATGACGGCATTCTCGGCCTTGCCCATCGACAGATCGCCCACTTGTCGTCTGGAAAGCTCGGGAGCAGCCCCGTCTTCAAGTGCTTCTTTCCGCATCCACGGTAGTTCTTGTGGTAGTTTTTTGATACCTTGCTTAGTGGGTAGAACCAAATCAACTCCTGGGAATTGCAGAGGGGTTCTACTAGATAGGACAGCTTGAACTGCCTCCCTGCGCTTGGCGGTTGTGCGGCTTCGGGATTCGCCCAGTACACCTCGCAAAAATCCTGGTGTGGTTGGTGTGGTTGTCGTGGCATCATCATCGGATTCCTGCACATCTCCTTTCTGACCAGTCAACATACCCAGGAGGCCATCTTCAGCGACTTTCGTACCGACTGACATGCTGTTTTGCTTTCCTGGGGTAGGTGAAGGCCAGGCAGGCCAAGAAGGCCAGGCCCAGTCGGGTACAGTTTCGGTACCGGTTTCCTGGCGCTTTTTGGCCTTACCAGTTAAAACCTCTCCGTCGTAGAGGGGACTTGTAAGACCTGACAGGTCAGGCCCTCCTTTGTGTAATGTACCCTGAATATCACCCGGTAGAGCGGAGTTTGAAAGTGCGTTGGAGGACTGTTTGACACCGTCGCTTTCCGCCGAAAGGGCGCCTTTGTTCGATCCTAGAATCGGAAGTTCGGCACGTTTGGCCAGAGCGTCTTCAAATGGACTCAAAACATCAGAAAATCCACCAAGCCCATCAGATCCTTCTTCTTCTTCTTCTTCTTCTTGTAAACCACCTGCCTCTTGGCCGACGTACAAGGGTTGAGTCTTTGATGGTTTCGGGATTGCGACATTTGGAAAATGGCGGAGATCTCCAGCAAGACCCGAAGGATCCTGAATAGTTTTATCTTCAAAGGTTCCATGCTCGCGTAGCTTGAAAGGATCGCTCGGATTGATGCCTTCGGCATGCTCGCCTGCTTGAGAACCGTATGCAGGAGTACCAGGGATTTTGGTGACACTGCTTGGCTCCGTGACAAAATCGACATAGGGTTCCATGACGGAATGCTCCTCAATATGAGTCTCGCCGATAGGAAGCGCGCTGCTCACGAGAGCAAGCGTCGACACCGACGAGATGAGCGTGTTGGTGAAACGCATGGTGGCTGCTGTAAGGAATGTGGTGTAAAGAACGTGTGTTAAGCAAAACAATGAATGGAAGAGAGGCTCTTCGATCTCTCAAGGCGAAACGGTCGATGAGGATAGAGTTGAAAGGACGGAAGACGAGAGATAATTCTTTATACATCGCAAGCATCTTTTTTGCATCAAAGCGTTCTGGCGGTGCATAGGACTCCGTGCATGATCCTCGTGCTTGACAAGCATATATTGTTGAGGGTAAAGAATTAAAGATAGTACGAAATATTGTCGATCGCATTGCAACGAATGCGATGACAGATGGCACCGGGGCGCACGTTTGAGCTGTGCGGTGTACTAATGATCTAGGTTCCAGAGTGTGATGAGATGCTACTTAGCCGACCTGTCGAATGCCATGTTTTCTTTTTGCAGCCTTATGCACTTGGGATGTGCTATCTCCAGTGGGGGCCATCGTACAGATGTTAGGAAGCGAAAAGATGGGAATCTGCAAAAGAGTAGAAGAAACGGATGAATTTGATTATCCGAAGCATGGGATCGACTTGGCGTCGTGACTGCCTATCGATGATTCCAAGATTACGGGGGGAATAAGTAAAGCAAAAGTTCTTCTTTCTGTACATCCCGGAAAAAACATATACATTCCGCTAATAACGGTCCTCCTAACTCCTAAACTTAGTTTTGCGTGATGTCATCGATTGCTTTGTGTTTAAGCATCGGACTCTTTGGTTTCGCCTTCACCGTAAACTTCAAATCTCCTGTGCATTCCTACTAGCTCTTGTATTATGCGACGATAACTATGAATGAAATTTCCACGTGCTCATCACGAGCGAGTGCGAAAGTTGGCGATCTCGAAGTGGTCCGCTGTAATGGTTTTGGAGATGATACTACAATTCCGTCCTCACCCCAGTGCCAAATCGAACATCCATTTCAAAAAGGCCGTAGACAACTTGAGTGACGGACAACGTACTTGCCCCGTTGCAAACTATTTCTTGACTACCTCTTCTCGCTACGCTCATCCTCTTTCTCCTTAACATTCATTTTTCGCAAGAGAGGTGGCGGTGCTAAATAACATGTAGGCCGAGCGGGCAAGATATGCTCAAAAGCTATCAGGCACCAGTACTGCAACGTAGCAGAAAAGAGATGAACCCCTCTCGTGGAAGTACCTGACGGCAGAATGATTCTTTGGTGAGAAGGGACATGGTTCATGCGCCGGGTCTCGGTATAGACTGATTTGCCACACTTCACGGAAAAAAAGAAAGATAGGGGACCTATGGAATGTTAACGCAAGTAGCCTATGAATGAACCAGTCATTACGAGAAGATCCATGTGAACACAAGGACCGAGTGCAGCTTCAACCTCAGAAGTGCCGCTAAGAATATCAGTGATTCGTATACCGTGATACCGTGTCTATAATACATCCACGTTAATGATGTCCAGGTTGCGCTCGCGCAACAGACTGTCTAAGCAATATAAGCATACAACCCGTCATCCTCCCTTTCCAAAAACTCCTTTTCGATCAGTCGATCAATGTTCCGCTTGATGCCGCTGACTTCTAAAGTTCCCCTAGTCTTTGTTGCTTTGATTGTCTCACTGACCAACTCAGCGTGGCTGATCCTCTTTCTCGCCTTCAGAATTCGGACAATGGCAGCTTGTGTCTCGTAGTTACGGTCGGCAGCGACACGCTCGTGCGTTTCCTTATTCTCTGCCTCTGTTTCTTTGAGTTGGACAGTGTTGACCTTGATACGATATTTGGGGTCGGTGAAAGAAGAGTTGAGAGTGAAGGTATCGGTTTCATTGATTTCTCGGCCTTTCGGGTGCTTTGTAAGGGGCCGTACTTTCGCACAAGCAAGCGATTGTAGAGTACGATTAAGCTCAGCTGTGGCTACTGACCGTTAGTAATGCAGGTAGAATAGGGTGAACTTTATGACTCACGTATTCCAGTGGCTTGCTTGAGGTATTCGTACTCGATGTGCTCATCGTCTTGGCGACCGTTAAATAGCAAAAGGACGATCGCCTGGAACGATGAAACGACCAGCTCTTTAAGTCCCTTGGGAAACCTTGCTTTAAGTTGACAATGCGCAAGTGCGTGCTTGAATTCTAGTTTGCGACCAGAGTGCTTTATTTTATAATGTGCTTCAAACTTGCTGATTGCACTCTGAATTTGGGGAGGTAGTATGACAGGAACAGTAGGATACGTTGGCCAGGCTGATGCGGAAAGGACATTGACGTTCAGATCAAGGCCCAATTTCTCGTTGCGTTCCTCGCTGATATTCTTGTATGAACTCATTTCCTCTCGCGAAAGCTCGATGTCGCGGAACATTTGCTCAAGATTGGCGGTGAAACCAGCACCACATTCTAAAGCGAGTAAGCATGTATTTTAGGCAACGGCAGTTGGTAAAGGCTTACCAATCTTTAGCCTTGACAGCATACTCCTCTCGGCATCAGCACTCGCGCTCCTACCCATCAGTAGTCGTCTCGCCAAATCCTTCTTGTAGAAAGCCTCGAAGACAGCTTTGCCGTGTAAGAAGCGAAATAGATCAAGTACTTGATCAAGTTGACTGTTGACTTCCGTGTCTTCGTCAAATATCCCGTCTTCTTTTTCATCATCGGCCTCTACTGCAGCGGGCTTCTCTGCTTTACGACTAAGTTGCGCTGGTATTGCTTTCGCCCCCCCTCTCAATAACATGTCGACGTATTTAGCAATCATCTCACCAGTCTTGGAATTGTCCGTGCCCCAGCTTGCCGTTGTCTTCTTGGTCTTGTTCATGAACTTGTCAAAAGACTCTCGCAAACCATGCCCAAGCTCTTCGTCCCGATGAAAGGACGTTTTCCACAATGTGTCTAGCTGCCGTTTCAATGAAAGGAGCTGTACGACCATGTTATCTTGCTCTTTCTCATTGAAGACGATAGCCGTGCCTTCGTCTTCGATCCATTTGGTGAAACCTGGCCGTAGGTTTGAACCAAGCTTCCGCCGTTGGAGCAGCGTATACAGCAATTCAAGGTCTTCAATGGCATTGGTCTCAAGCAGGTCAGCGAGATCATCTTGGTTTGTCAGTCTCGACTCCTTCTTCGATATCAAATGGTCTTCGAGCAATGTGAAGAGCTCTCGCTTGGTTGTGTTGGGAAGGCTAAACATCTCTACTCTTTGTAACTCGCGGTCCATCAGCGCCCTTGCACTACGGACGTAATCCGGCAAAGACTTTTCGGAACTCGCCGTGCCTGCCCAATTCACGATGTATTCTTGGCTAAGTTCCATCAGGCGCGGTTCGAAGTGCCGTGTGTAGACCTGCATGTCGTGGAACATGTTGATGGTCTTGGAGAAGATATCACCATCAAGATCACTGTTTTCTCTATCAGCTGCGATAAGATCGCAGGCGCCGTCAATGATGCGGGAATTCAGCTTGGTATGTTCGAATACAATGGAGCGAAAGAGGCCAATGGAGATATCGCGGAGGGACTCGTGGCGTGGGAGCAGGTAGGCGCGGTCGAGATAGCAGAAGATCCAGTCAAGGTATTTCTACAGTTTGTCAGTTTAGCGGCATGCCCAGACACATGTCATACTGACCATTTGGCTGTTCCATGTCACCCAAGCCTGCAGCGTCGCTCGCAGCACATCGACGTTGGTCCTGCTTAGGCTATCCTTGACCTTGGCCTTCAAGCTTCCTTCAATGTAGTCTCTGCATTTGATAACCAGGCGCTCCTTGATATCTTTTGCCATATTTTGCCTGCACACATTCTCTACACCTCTATATAGCTCCTCAAGACTGAAATCGATATCGCCTTGTCGGAAGATGGTATCCAGTGCCTTCTCGATCTTTTGCCATGTCTGATCTAGGAAGACCCTGGGATCCACCTTTCTTGTAGGCTTAAAATTCTTAACTACCAATCGCTTGGGGCCGCTGTTGGTGTTCATGTTTGGTGCTGTTTTGCGCAGTGTGTTCCGTTGACCGCTTGCCTTTGCGGGGCTATTGTCCGGGCTCGAGGTAAGGTCCACCACGTCGCCATGGTTTGTTACGTCCGCCCTCTTACTTGGGAAATGATACATGTCGGCTGCGCTCATATTGCCTATCGGGGTCGGAGATGAAGCGATGTCACTGCTGGCGACGACTGGAGAGCTCCCACGTCGGGTGCGCTTGCTAGTAGGCGATAGCGGCACTGCGAGGGCGAGGTTTGGCTTTGAATGAGTGGTGAAGAGCTCTTTGATAGTCTTACCCGAGTGCTTCCGTTTCAGTGCACCTGGATTGGCTGACATTGGACGGGTGTGGAGAATGTAGAAGTTGCGGAGCTGTGCTTGCTAAAGCCGCGGTCATGGCAGTGACGCGCCTAGACCAAACCGTTTCGGGAGTAGTTAGTGACGATATCGATAATGCATCTCTATGGATACACCGCTGCAAGATGATGAGTCTCAGTTACATGATGCAGTCTATGTAATCGGGTTCTGGTGACTTTGCTCCTGCACCGCTATCGAGGCTCGCGGGTACGATTGTGTTGTGGTTATTGTATCTCGTGACGCAGAGCTGTCATCGGCGATTGACATCTGCGTGCGCACCAATGCTCCTTTTTACTTCCCAGACAGGCAAGTGCCATTCGCCGTAGAAGTACAGAGTAACTCTTTCTGCATATTATGATACAATGCCCTGCATTCACCATATTTCGATATCTGTCTCAATTGGGCAATTCTACGTTGCCCGTTGATTGCTGAAGGATCAAGGTGAGAATTTAATTTCTGCTCGATACGGTTAGGGGTTGGGTTAGGGTTACATGATGTCGCCACGTGAAAAACGCTTTTGCTTTTGTTCACTGCCGTAATCTACAAGACACTAAAACTTGCCTGATGGGGATAGTCATCACATAACATGCTCTCTCACTCTTCTTGTGCTTGACTGTTCACTCTTAGGATTGCCGAAATCAACGGATAATCAGAACTTGCCCAACAGGGTATTCTGCGTCCACATTTCATGATGTATTAATCCTACTAGACGCTGCAATCAATGGCTTCTGCGAATTACTCAGAACGAATGTTTGCATTCACGTGCCGTGTGCCCGATAGATTGCATTCGACTAATAATGAAACTCACACCTCTGCGAAGTTACCTAAAGAGGGATGAGGAGGTCGTCCTAAGTAAGGACAGACGATTAGAGCCAATAGGAAGCTAAGAAACTGACTCTACGACTTTACTGCAATCAACCCTTTTTTCCAAAACTGCCTATTCCGGCAATACCAAGTCTAGTAACACATTTACTACTCACACGCATCGCTACATTCCCACTGTTTGCAAAGGTGAGTTTAGACGCACAATATATTAGAAACGAACATGCACATCAGCATGTAGACAGGATCATAGCACTTCACAGGAAGCAAAAAGAATGAGCACCGGCACACATAGAGACACAAGAGATGTTGATATCAATTCTTGATATTAGGATATATCACGTCGCTCTCTTCGCAGCCATCATCTCGCGATATGCATCGATCATCTTCTGGCGCTCCTCGCCCAACTGCTCCCTCTTCCTAAGACTGCCCGCAGAGTTCGGTACATTGCCTACCTTGGCGCCGGCTCCATTCTTAACCTTGAAAATCTCTCTTGGCACCTTGTCGAACGTTGGGGGCGCGGAAACGACATCATGTAGACCCTTGGGCTCCCCTCTCTTCTTCTTGAGCGCTTCCCACTCATCTTCACTGCCATTGTCTACTTCGCCAACTAGCAGCTTCCGCTTGTTCTTCTTGTTCTTCTTTATCTTGCCATTCACTGTTTTCGTAGTCGGAAGATCGGATGTTTTGTCCTCCCACATGGCATCTATTTCGTCTTGTTCCTCCGCTGCTAGCTCCTTCTCTTCCATTTCCTTATCACGGATTCTCGCTTCTTCTTCCCGCCACCCCTTTTGTAGACGCTTGAGTCTCCGCTCGTGCTTTGTCACCCTGTGATCGCTCACACCCTCAACCTTCTTGCCTGTCTTGGCAATTCCGGTTAGTGGTAGCGCTTGGTCGACTCGTGCGCGGAACTCTGCCATTGACTCTCCCGGTTGTATCTTCAAGACGGCTTTTGATTGCGCCTGCTCTTGAGCCTTGTTATTTGCTTCGTCCTTTTCCAGACTCCCGGCTGCCTCTTGTTTCTTCTGCTTCTTGGTCTTCACCGCGCCATCATCGAGACCAGAGCGCTTTTTGGGACCGCCTTTCGAAAAGGCCATGAGGCGCTGGAAGGACTTGGGCGTGTCATCTGCGCCATAGCCTTCGATTTGTGTTATCTTTCTCTTCTTGCCCTTGGGCGCGGTGCTAAATGTGCGCGCTTTGCCGACGGCGAGGGGTGCAGCATGGACTGTAGGAGGGAGGTTGAATCTAGCAACGTGATGTCAGAATGCGACGTCCAAGGCGCCGAGAGCGCGCCGAAAGTTATGGAAACATACTCCGAGTCGTAATCTTCTACGCGCTTGTGTTTGTGAGGCATGGTGGCTAGTGACTATAATATCGTATACGTCGGCGATTTCTGGCAATCGCCTGTCAGTATCGAAGTCACAAAAAAGTTGCGACCTGCTGCAGGGATCATGGAAGAGTGGGGCCCCGGAGACCTTGGCACCACCCCGCTCTTTCTTACACGTACTTTCTTCCGTATGTAGTGCCTTCCACCATAATACGGACTTTCTGTGAATGCGTTCTCCGCTTACTTGTCATCTTTGCATTGGAAATAACCCCTCACTGATGAAATCTGCTGCCGGAGATACCATCTCGTATAGGAACTAGCGCCGATAGGCCTGGATTTCAAGGAGGACATTCGGATTGCCGAAAGTGACAGCGCCATGCTGGATTCAAGCTCCGAGGAAATCTTTCAATTCCAGGCCTACCCAGGGACACGAAGCCACAGAGGCTGAGTGCGGCGTCATGTAATAATAAGCGCCACGGAATTGGACCATGTTATAATGCTTTCGGACCGAAATATTAAGTGTCAGCAGCATCATCGCAAGTCTAACCAAGTATTTGGAAATAACTCAATGTTTCGAGCATCATGATTTTTCACAGACCACTAACCGCTCGGTCCCGAGTGCGTGTTCTTCCAAATCATAACTATCTTGGTCATCTGCCATCGCGCCTAAACACTTAGTGTTTGCCCATCGTATATCGCTCTCCCCAATTTCGGCCAATCATCAACGCAGGTTGTGTTGCGTGCGAAAGTTCGCCCTCCAAGCCGTGCACCGCTTCTGAAACAGTCAGCTGCAGGCGACTGTTCAAGGTTTGTATATCTATAGCCTGCGGTTGTAGTCGCACTGGCCTGCTGCGCGTTGTGTTGCATTAAATAGCCCCCAAAACACAATCACCATCTTTTACCAATAGCAAAAGTCCCCAATCTAGACTTTCACCGCTGTTGGGACTGGACCCTTTATCCCCGCCGCTTGTGAACTAACGGTAGGTAGACCCGAGTAAATCGAGTGGGTCTAGACAGGACGGGAGCGAATTTGGATTACTGGCGCACAGCTTGTGGCACCAGGCGTCGACTTTCAAAAGACACGGCTGCTTTACGGCTGAAGACGCTCTGTCTTGATCTTTTGTTTCTTTCTATACATTTTCGGTGCAACTTCCAGAGGACGGCAGCCGAAAGAGGACGTCGTGTTCGCTCCACCGAGGGTCTGGGAGACACATCATTGGCTTGTGCCTGTTACCATGGCAGGAACAATGCTTTCACCACCGGGTTCACCTACCAGCCAACCTCTTCTGCGCAACCACTCCGACTCTGAACTTTTTCTCTCTTCCAAACGGGTAGCGCCTCCGTCCGTGTATTCGTTGGGAGATGGCAGCAATTCGGGCTTCAGCTCTGACGACGAGGTGCAAAGGCCACGGCCTGGTTTCTGGACACGGCTGAGGACGAGCATGCGAAGACAGGGTTGCAAGTCAAAGGGCGACGACTGCTGCAGGTGGTCGACGTTATCAGATGAAAAAGTGCAGTCGAGGAAATATAGGTTGAAGAGGAAACATGCAGCGAGAGCATGCGTCATCATTCCTTTGTTGGTGCTTATCTTCTTGTAAGTGGTATGATAGACGAGACTAGTTTCCGTCCATTCCCGCCGCGAGGGTGTTTATCACCAGCCTCTCATTCGACAGGAGGCCCTGCATCATCGCCCTGCCATGCTCTGGAGAGATAGGAAGAAATATACTAACATCCTCAGTGGTCTACTACACATTATAAATGTCATCTTGGGCTACGTACCAACATTCTTAGACGGAGCAGCAGACCCCAATGCATTCGACTGGAATCAACAGGACGAGTCAAGTATCTTGGATATCACACGCGACGTTACACCCGTCCCGTGTCACTCGCACAATGACTACTGGCGCCGTGTCCCCTTATACGACGCCCTCCGCTGGGGCTGTACAGGCGTAGAAGCCGACGTCTGGCTCTTCAACAACGAGCTCTATGTCGGACACAACACCGGCGCCCTTACACAAAACAACACCTTCCGCACCATGTACGTGGACCCGCTCGTCAAAATGCTCAACCACAAGAACGAAGTAGGCCAATTCGCAACCTCGTACGATATAAAAAACGGCGTCTTCGACACCGAACCAGCACGCACCCTCGTCCTACTTGTCGATTTCAAAAACAACGGCCACGAAATCTTCCCTGTAGTATCCCAGCAACTCACTGCCCTAAGGGAAAAGGGGTACCTAAGTTACTATGACGGCAACTATACAATCGAAGGCGCTGTCACGGTCGTAGCAACAGGAAACGCACCCTTTGATCTCATCACAGCAAACTCGACATACCGCGACATCTTTTTCGACGCACCCTTGGACAAACTCCAGGCCAGCCCGTCATCCACCCAACTCAGCAGCGACAACGTCGTCGACATTGCCAAACGCGGCGGAGGAGGGAGGGAGGGAGGAGGAGGAGGAGGCCAGGGCACAGTCGGCACAAACGCCTCTTCCATCTTCGACGCAACAAACTCGTACTACGCCTCTGTCAACTTTGGCAGTTCAATTGGCTGGATCTGGTCCGGCCACATCTCCGATACCCAGCTCGCCAAGATTCGCAGCCAGATTCGCGAGGCGCGCAAACGCGGGCTGCAAGCGAGATACTGGAGTGCGCCCAAGTGGCCGATTGGGCTGCGCAATAAGGTGTGGAATATGCTAGTGGAGGAGGGCGTGGGGTATTTGAATGGCGATGATTTGAAGGGCATGGCGACTTTGGATTGGGGGGTTAGGCGGCATTGGGGCATTTTGGGGGGATGATGATTTTTTTGATCTTGATGTGAGAATATGTGTGTGTGTGGAGCATTATTAGCATGGCGTTTTTTTGGACAAGATAGAGGGAAGAGGGTTTGACGCGACGCGGCGTGATGCCGATGTGGTGTGATTGTGTTTGAAGTAGCGTGTATAGATGCCCCCCCGACTGAACGTGTCAATGAATTTTATCTCACCTGAACTTTCTCTACAACACACATCGCTGCTGTTACTTTTCTCTCCTTAATCACCCCTAATAATGCTGTGTGCAATGCAAACGGAAATGAGGAGTTGAAGACAACGACAAAATCACTGATATCCAACGATCGTACAGTAGTGAAGCCCTTTAGTTTACCAAGCAGCACAATGATTGTTTCATCATATGACTGCTCCCACGCAGTGATATCACGTACGTTTACTTACTCCTACAATAACCATAATCTGTTTCAACCCTCCCTGCCAGCGGTATTCGCCATGGGCGCCATGTTCAATATCAACGCCGCAAGCGCCAAACAGTCTATAATTTGATCCACCCAATCGTGAAAAGAATGATAAAGATGATCCAAAGTTCAAGGCCGTGTTTCCCATCATCGTAAACATAGAGATATCCTTTGCTCCATCCTAAAACATACTCCACCCCTTCTTCCGCCTCTCATCCCTGTCATCTCTATCATCCCTACCACGGCCCATCATGCGCTTCTCTCTCTGCTCTAGCTGTCGGAGGCTCTCCATCTCCTTTAATACATGCTCGAGAAGGTCCTTGCGGCGAACGACATCGAGATGACGTTTGATCTTTGGATCTTCTTTAGCGAATCGATCGATTTCTTCCTGTGAGAGACCGCGGCCAAGGCGGGCGTCAAGTTCACGCGGAAACTGCGGGTTTTCGTGTTAGTACTACGGAGATGATTGAAAGTGAGTAGTTCAGAGGACGTACAATGTAGCGGAACTTGCTAAGTAACTCTGCATCCAGGAAAAGATCAGCGGTCGTGGTGAGCTTGTCGGCGACAGCGTCAAGGAAAACCTCCGGACAGTGATATTTGTTCTTCTTATTGGCGCATTGTTTGCTTTTGATGGCCATGAGACGAAGTTTGAGCACTTCGATTCGATCACGTAGGAAGACTGCTTCACGACCTATATATGGTGTTAGCAACCTGCAATAAAGAAGCAGTGAGCGCGGTTTAGCAAAAACATACCCTTGGCAAGGAGCGCAGAGCTGAAGCCACCGGCACCACCAACACCATCGCCTTCAAGGACAACCTGTCCGCTTCGTACACGGTCGATAAAAGACATGACGTCCCTGACCCTTTTCCGTCCGCCGACTTGATCTTCAAGCTGCTTGACTGCTGACTCAACGGCCTTCAGCTCGTCCTTCAGTACGGCAGTCACATTTTCGCGACCCTTGGCCCATTCGTTGTCTTCGACTTCGATACGGTACTTGTAGGGCTTTATGCAAATCTCCAGCTCATCGGAAATGTCGTATGAAAGATCTTTTAAGATGGATGTTGAGGCGTCAGTGATGGCTTTTCGAGCAAATGGATGAGCAGCGAAGCGAGAGTTAGTGATGAGACGGTCAATGTGTGCTTGTATTGCGCCCGCAACGACGTTGGTTGCCAGGCGTCCAACACCGAGTTTTGTGAGTGCAGCGCTGGAAGTGTCGAGCTTGACCTGCCAGATGTGACCTTCCCCTATCTCTGCTTTCGCAAGGCTGGCGATAGGATCCGTTTCCGGAAAGGGGACAGTGAGGTCATCGAAGGGCCTGTTCCAGTAACGTTGTGCAAGCAGATTAAGTACTTGTTGATCAAGCTCGTGCTTGAGTAGGTCACGCACTTGTTGACGACCGAATTGCTCTGTGAAACCACGGAAAGAGTGCTTGAAAGCGTCCAAGGACTCGGCGAGATATGACTCTGCACTGATAGGGCGCTCGTTATATTGCACTTTGAACTCGTACCTTGCGTCCTCGAGCTCCCTCTGGATAGCTTCGCTGGTTGTCTTTAGGCTGCCGGCCATGGTCTGCTCGAGCACGTACATAAGCTTCTTCTTCAGGTTCTGGGTTCCGACAGCAAGTTCCTGACGCTCAGAAAACTCGGGATGTGATCCGAAGTAGGCCTTTTCGTTCTTTGTGATTGCATTCGTGATGTTGCCGTTGCCGCGACTGAAAAGCTTTGAGCCTCCAGCGCCGGCTGGCACACGGCACACAACACCAACATATCCTAGTCGTAATGCGTACTTTTGGTCAGTGAGTAAACTGGCGCCACGCTCAGGGTCGACAAGATCCATTTTCGTAATGACACCAATGGTTCGCTCGCCTCGGGGGTCCATTCGTCTTGACGCGCGCAGGGCGGTGCTGTTAGCCAGATCCACATCAGCTGCTGAGATGGCAAGGATGACGTTAGGAGCCCTGATGTATTTCTCGCAAAGTTGCGCAATTTTCTCCTTCAGTTGTGGGGGCTGATCTCGGCTGACAACTTGGATGTATCCAGGTAGGTCGATCAACGAGAGATCGGGAACGTTTGGCGAGTATATCCTCAGCTGGATAGGATCGTCGGATACACAGTCGCGAGCCGGCACAGCCATGTTCAAGTCCGTGAGCGTCTTTTGTACGTGGCTAAAGTCTGTGACCTTGCCTAAGCCAAGCGCAGGGAACTCGCAGTACTCGGCGTGCGCGTCGGGTGTGTTGACGAGGGTGAGTTCGATAGGCCGTCGTGTGACCATGTTATGGCCCTTGGGCAGGAATTCGTGGCCTACGATGGCCTCCAATACCGAACTCTTTCCGGACGACTGCGATCCGATAACGACAATGGACGGCAGGGTGAGCGAGTCCGACTGTCCCACCGTCTGTAGCAGACCCCGTATCTCGATCATCTTCTTGGTAAGCAGCATCATCTGCTCGTCCCGTGCAATCTTCTCCGCTTGTGGCCTGTCCTCATCGTCTTCCTGTGCATATCCAAAAGCCGCGGCTGTCGATGCACCAGCGGCAGCCGTCCCAGCACCACTCTGCTTTGGCTCTTCCGGGCCTCTGCCGCCGCCATTGCCTCCTGCACCACCAGATTCGTTCTTATCGAGTAGCTTTTGCAGCCATTCGGGGTACTGCACGCCTTCGAGCTCCTCCTTGGTCGACTTGAGTCCTTTATCCAGTTGATCGAAGAATCCGTTGGCGGTGCTGAGTGCCCCGCCAGCAAATTCGGTGGCGCCATCTTTAGTCCGGTGGAAGAGGTCGAGTGCGAAAGTTCCTGCCTCTATGAACTATTAGCTTTATTCAGATGTATACTGATGTGAGTGAAGACGTACGGCCGGCCTGGTACTGGATATAGGAAACGCCAGCAATGACAGCCCCTCCGGTAGCGGCTCCTATAGTCGCAAATTTGCCCACCAGCTTTGGTATTACCCTCGCAAACGATATTGAGCGGGTGGCGGGAACATTGTGCAGGGCGTAGCTGCCCAGTGGCCACGGCCTTCGCTTCACCAGGCGTAGGCCGGCTGCATTGCGAAGTAGTCCGCCGGCGGGGAGCGAGTGCGTAGTATAGAAGCGGGGGGTCAGAAGCGGTGAGCGGCGTGCGAGCGTGGATACGCGGCCCGCAACGAGCCTGCCGCTCATGTTTACGGAAATGAGACGGCTTGGGGTCCTGGGGAGATGGGTGGTTGCAAGGCTGGTTGCCAGTTCACATTGTCAAGGCGCGGCTACTTAGTAGGTATGCACGCACGGCGCGCCAAGTGGCTGAGCCTGCGTGGGGCGGCGACCCTGGGGCTTGGGGCTTGGGGCGGCAATGACTGCCGCTGGCTTCCAAACACCAGTGTTCTTTACCGTGGGGTAAGAAGACTCTCTACACGAAGAATTTCATTTCAGACACAGTATCGCTCGCTCTCCAAAGCGTCCCAGCACCGACCCTTCTTCCTTGATCATGTCCCTCAGCCAGTTCCTGGCTCCCTGCACCTCTCTGCTGCCAAACTTGACTAACACGAAGCCTCTCACATTCGCTGCGCTCCATATAAGACCGTCGACCTTCTCCCTCTGCTGCCTCTCGTATCGCCTCTGCTCGTGTGGCAGTAGTTCAGGCAGCACCGCATCACCCCAGTTTCTACCCCCAATACGTGGTAGTGCTTCAAACTCATCCAAGAAGAACTTGGACAAGGAAGTGAAGATCGGGCCGCGGACAATCAAAGTGCCAAAGACAGAGTAGTTGTCCATACGAGCCGCGAGTGGCATTCCTGTTTGGCCGTGCTTGTCAAGAATCAAATTGTCTCGTAGAAGCAGCCTTTTGTTCCCTGCTTCGTCTATAGTCCACACTTCATTACGGCTTTTGTATCCGTACATATCCCAGTTCTCTCCTCGTGCCGAGCGCCCACTCGTTACCCAGTCACACACGCACAGGCTACCCTGCTCCTTCTTCAGATGATATACCTGAGATTGCGAAAATGCCGTGTGGGCAAATGGCTGCACTGGGTCTGGAAGGTAAACCAACGCCGCGTCGTGCTTAAGATTTACTGTCATGTGTTGCTGAGAGACCAGCTCGGGTCTAGGTGTCTTGAAGATCTTGGTTGAGCCCTGAGTCAACAGGATGAGCCATGTGTTACTGTCCAGTTGTATGTCCAAGTCTATGCTGTCTCCAGCGACAATCCCGCCACCGTAGGTAAGAAGAAAGACAGTATGTACCAGAGATGGCGCTGCTTGATTCGTCCCATCATCTGCCTTCCTGCCATAATTTGGTGGTGGTGATGGATCCGGTGCAACTAGCTTGAGGGGATACTGATAGGAAATAGTGCGAAGGACAGGCCTATCTGGAGGAAGGATGTCGAGAATAATGGATCCATGTCCAGGGGTGGATGTGGACACGCCGAATGGTGAAGTAAAGGGCATGGCGCAGGACTATCGGGACTCAAGCTCAACCATCTTTTACAATAGATGGCCCACTCTAAGCCTATCACCACCGTGTTCCAAGGTTGAGGTGCGCCCGGATGCACCTCACTCGCTAGCGTGAGCGCGGACCATGGTGCCAAGACTCGCAGCGGGGCGAGGTTGAACTCTTTTGAGTCTCTTTTCTGCAGCTCCTAGACCCCACCAAGCGCAGCGATAATAAGAGCCAATTCGACGGACGCGCACACGCTCGAGACTCACTTTCGGACCCCAAAAGCATTCTGCGCAGAAGTCGCAATACAATTCTTTGCCGTCTTTCACAAAAATTGAACTGCGTCCGCCCGGGATCCGCTATCCGCTGCAGCCAGTCAGATCCCGAACCGACCCGGAACCCTACTGGAGCACGCGTTCGAATCGCCTTCTCGCCATCTTTTGACATGCCTTAGGAGCATAACACTCTCTTTTTATTTTCGTTTGGTAGTTGAAAGGGGACGGGCGGATCATCATGGCAAAAGGTTATGATAAGCTTCTAGACTTTTTGCTGTCAGAAATTGCGCTCCGCGGTATTCAGGGTATGTATGACTTGCTGTGCCTGCATTTGCGCACCGCTTATTGAAGTTGTCGGC
The DNA here is from genome assembly GCA_000465215.2 of Pyrenophora seminiperda CCB06. Classification (NCBI taxonomy): domain Eukaryota; kingdom Fungi; phylum Ascomycota; class Dothideomycetes; order Pleosporales; family Pleosporaceae; genus Pyrenophora; species Pyrenophora seminiperda. Next base: position 621,936 of record KE747826.1, on the reverse strand, counting down.
TTATTTTCGCTTGCTAATACACCTTCGCAGGTGCCAGCAGCGCAGACTTTCGTCAACTCATTCAAACATTTCACGACAGTACACAAAGCAAAGACACTCACAAAGCTCTTCATCATGAAGAAAACTACCCCGCTGAAGATCATTTTGGCCGTAGATTCCATGAGAAAGTATGGCAGTGGCTCACAGAGCATCCCGACATCCGCATCATGTACCAGAACGAAGTTCGTCACTATACACTTTCTGAATTCGAAGCGGCTGAGCTACATGAGACTGGTACAATCGGGCACGCTGTGTCATCAAGTTCAACCCGGACATCAGAAGAGCCAACCAAAGCATTAGCACGACCCTCAAAGGCCCTCTGCGCATTAGGAGAGGCTCTGCGGCAACGCATTTCAGTGAAAGGAAAGGAACTAAATGGTGCTATGCCTCCATTACCTGACGCTTCAGCTACCCCATCCGCATTCCGGCAACCGCGTATCTTGCCGAAACACCTATCCTCTACTACGGCAGTATTCGACGAACCTGGCTCCAGTATAACCACGCCTCGTTTGTACGCTAGTCAAGGCAGGATGTGGCAAGCTTTGACGGGCCACGGTATTGATCTCAAGAAGGTCCCCAGCTTGGAGTTTGTGCTACTCTCTCTCATCGCTGCTCATGGAGCCGCTGGCATCAGGCAACCCGACCTCATCGCACTCAGCGGCCAAGATAAACGATCTGTGCCCCACAGAACAGAAGAGCTGGCTCGGAAGAACTACATCGCCAAGATTCCTGTACAGGTCAACAAGATGCGCACTAGTATATGCATACACAAAATGTTCGTTTCTCAAAATACATCCATCGAGTCCAGTGCAGTAGAAGATGTGTATCAGGAAGATGGAACATTCGTGGTCAGAAGCTTTGCTCGATTGTTATACGACAAGGTGGGCGAAGGTGATATTGTTCCAACGCGTACCATCAGAGAAAAGCTGGTAAGTATGCTCACGAGAAGTAACATTCCATTCTAACAGTCACTAGGGTGTACCAATGGCGATTTGGAACAAGCGTGCTACCCACAGTGCGCTCATTCGACTAGATCAGAGCGGTATGATCAAGCGACGTAGAGTTCGTAAAAAGGACACTGGCGATGCTTGGATCACCTGCATTCAAGTGGTACGCGCACCAAAGGAGGAGGATTTAAAGAATTTGGGATTTCGACGAACAGTTGAAGCCGGGGATGATTCGATTAGCGAGTTACCAGATGAGGCCATGGATGATGATGCGCTAATGAGGGACCTTGAATTCGACATGCTCGAAGATGCAGCAGCTGGTGTCAATACCCGCGACGTGACACAACACGCCGTTGATAATTCCGCCAAATTTCCGCCACAATGGACACCCGATCGAATCCTTGCCAATATATTATTCGATGCCGTCCGGCTGGGTGGTGCTGAAGGATGTGATGCTGTGGCGCTTCGCGACAAGATTGGTGGACCGTTCTGGAGGCGTCCTTTAGAGTCATTGTTGAACCGTGTAACAAATGTATGGGAGAAAAATCAGCCGATTCATATTCGACATCTGGCCGTGATCCGAGACCAAGGGGTCACCGCCGATAAAAAGTTCCTCCACTACCTCTACCGTACCTACGAGAATTTCCAAAAGGCTGTTGACGCAGGACTAGCCCATTGGGGTGGTGTTAGCAATCACGAACCAGACGAATCCGCGAAGATCATTGGCAACGATGCTCTCCTTGATGCCTGGGGTTTCCCGACTGTCAACCCCCAAAACCTGGTCTGGCAGAGTGGCTCGGCAACGTTGTCTGAGGCTGGATTATCCATTGTGAAACCACGAAGGAATGGCCCTCGGTGGGATATTGCGCTGGCGCAAGCGGTCGGCTACGAGAAATCCGAGAAACTCGGTTCGAAAACCATGAACCCATATGGTATGAGTCGGCGTAGGAAGCAGGCGAAAACCCCCAAAGAGAAGCGAATCCGGAAAACCAAAGTTCCTGACCCCTCTAAACCTCCCGCGTTTTCGCTCACTCCCGAAGAGAAGGTGGCACTTGGCTTGCATCCTACCGCGCGTTTGACTAAGAGCATCAAGACCCAGGTCCTTGCGCATCGTCAGCTCTCTGGAGATCCAACATCACTACCAAACAAATTATTGGAAGAGCGACCCAAGCGCCAACTTAGCGTGCCCCTAATGTCTAAGGAGGAGCGGTTAGCAGCAGGGTTGTCAACTAGGGGTCGCTTGGGTATAGAACAGGAGAATAAAATTCGAGCCGAACGTGGGCTACCAGAACTCGTCAAGAAGGAGAAGAAAAGAAAGCAAACGAAGGAGCCCACAGTCCTTAGCAAACAGCAGAGAATAGCCCTCGGGTGGATAGACCACGGTCGATTACCACAGGCTCTTATTGAAGGGCTACGTCGGGAGCGCGACAATGGCATTGCTATCAAAGACTCCAAAGTCATCCCAGAGTACAACGATAGAATGAGAGCCGCAAAAATCGCGAAATTGTCGAAAACGGCGAAGCCATCCAAGTCCAAAGGCCCCACTGGATCATTAGGGACCTCAGTTGCGCCTGTAGTAGAAGAAGACATAGTTTTGGAGACCTGCGAGGTAGAAGGTTTACCTGATACTGTAGCCGTAGAATCTAAGGCCCAGGTACAACAACCAAACACGGTCTTGAGAAAGCGAAAAGCTCAGGATCTGGTCACTACCCCAATACCAGTGAAGAAACGACAGACCAAAGCAACAGCGCTACAGGAGCTAGCCTCAGTACCATCATCATCTCGCTCGTCTTCAACAGCTGATGGTGTACTCCCGTCTAGTAGAAGTACCTCATCGGCCTTCGCTGATGTAGACAGTACGAGCATTCAAAACCTAGCAACTGTAGCGACTATCACCGCCGCCATCCCCATGACGCCGCCACAAGCTGAGGAGCGTCTAATTTCCACAGTAGAACCTGATTGTCCCCAGACTCCTCGGACTGAAACATATGTACAGCCCGACCCTTCCAAACTTGCCTCTCGGGCACGGACAGCCTTCGAACAATATGAGAAGCGTTCCTCGTCAGGGCTCTATCTCAACTCGTTCGTAAAGCGGAAATTAAGCCGAGGGCGTCCGCGCAAGGCATTGATAGCAACTTTCAAGCTGCCCGAGTTGGCGCAATTCGACTGGTTCAGAACAGAGCTAGACCAAGAGCAAATACAAAGAACAGCTGAAATTCAAGTAGCAAAAACCCCAGATGGTGCAAGAGCAAGTGTTCCTATGCAAAGGGAAGAGATGATTGGTTTAAACCATACTTCCCTAGCGGAAGTATCGTCGGAAACACAACTCACGTCGCAGTCTCCGAGTAAGACACAAACACAAGACGACTTTCAGAACTGCACTCCACCTCCTTCTGTGGCCAGCAATGCTATCATAGCCGATTCAGAGGAATTGCCAAATCCTAGCACGACCGACACAGAAGAGCCGGTACAGCCGTTGCTAGAGTCTATGGATGCTAGCCCAGATTCTCATGCGGACTTGTCTGTGATTACTAGTCAGACAGAAAGCGAATCACAGCCCAGCCACCCCACCGCAATCATGGCAAATCAATTGCCGCGACCATGTGCTCTAGTACCCCGGATGGTAGGAGGATGGGCTCCCATCAATGCATCCGCGCGCTCTCGCATCACACCGTATCAAAGCCCGTATGCTCCCAGTATCGCCTCTGAAGCTCCCTCACCACTGCAAAATGCAAGTCCTGCACGGCCTGGCAATGGAACGGCTGCCGTCGCGACAGATCCTCAGCGTTCCAACTCTGTGTCCGAAGATGTCGCCAACCTTCCGGAGGACATCCACACCGCTATCGTGGAGGCTCCTGCGCCTTCTATACCAGGCATTAATCCTAGAAGGAAAATTCAAGTGAGGGGTGGAAGCCAGCAGAGATTCAGACAGAACATTATCCTGGAAATTATCAAACTCTGCAACGGTGTCTTCCCGGGTGGTGGTGAAATTGCAAGACCATTTCTTACGCTTTGGAGACAGCGCCATCCCAACATCAGAGAACCGGCTATCAGCACCATTTACGAGACAGTCAGGGGAATGACTTTGATCCCAAAGTTTGGACTGAAGCACTGGAATTTTGCCACACAGAATAAGAATACTCCAGGGATCACTATCAGGAGAATGTATACTTGGGATACACTCAATGAGAGGAGCCCACAAGTTCAAAAGTTGGCCTATAATATGGCTCAATACTCTCATCTGAAGGAGTACGCTTGGAGGGTATCAGAGAAGTCACTTTTGTATTTCCCTGAGGAGGTACGGCACCTCATCGGTGAGGTTATATCATATCAGCCAAAAGAGGCTCCGCCCAAAGATAAGAGCATTGTTCTCAACCAGCCAAACCCTGAGCTTGAAAAGCAAATCAGAGAATTCAAGGCGCGCCAGCGCTCCGAATGTTACAAGCAGAAGAGGTTGGAGGCCAAGGCTCGTAAGATCCAGAACGCTCAAGTTGAACTAGCGCTTTCGAAACACCTCACAGGGCCTAAAGGTATACCAGGTGGGAAGCGCGCACGACTTGCGAGCTTGAATGATAGAACTAAGAACCTTCGACGGACTCCACTGTACCCTGCTGGTACTGATACGCTAGATGAAGATTTCGACGAAGTAGGGGCTGGCGAACCCGTTACTAGCAAGATTAACAGAACTGGTCGAGTTCCACTCAACTGTTTGCGCCCTAATGTTCCATCAGTTTTACAGCGCCACCTCGTGTCAGATGATGAGGGGTCCGAGGACGATGAGAGCGACGATGATCCCAACCAAGATGTTTCCCCAAATCACGTAGAAACATCAGAGTCTGAATCCACTGGAGAAGTTGAGAATGTTGATATGGTTCTTGGTGTGCCACCTGTAGAGGATGCTGTCACCATCCAGAAGATCAAGAAACGGGTCAGGATTGTAGCCCCCAGCGACCAAGCTCCTAGAAAACGAGCTCGCAAAGGAACTTTACCAATCTCCCAGCCTGGCAGCGATGATGATGTACAGTCTGATTCAAGCACGGAAGATGGGTCAAACCACAGCCAAGACTCGCTACAAGCAAAGATGAAGAAGCCGAGAGTCAGATCTTTCAAAAAACGCCAGAATGGCCGATATGGACCACCGCCGACGTTGATTGAACGCCTTACAGGTCTCACAGGCGATCCAAACGATCCAATCTACCAACCTCCCCCGCGTTGGTCACAGTCTGGCTGCACTTCCCGATCTTGGAGTGAGAAAAACAAGACAAGAGCAGGCAAACAGAGGAAGGAGCGGCAGTATGCTGAAGTCATTGATCCTGTGGATGAGCTCAAAAAGCAGCTCTGCACATTTGTGATTTTTTCCTCTTTATCCGGTGAAGATGGCTACATTGATTGGAGTCTTGTCCAGAAGGTACATGTTAGGGACAGGTTCTTTGATGTTACGAAAGCTCGCAAGCTTTGGAGCTGGATACAGACGAACATGGCCGAACAAGTTGGGAAGTTGACTACAAACTTTCAGTCACTATACTTGGAGGCGTATGAGGCTGGCAAAGTTGAGCCCATCGAGAATCCCGAGACACACGACTGGGCGGCACTCGTGAGGTGGGCTTTGCGAAATTGTACATACCCTGAGACTCCTCTACCACTTCTCCGAGAAGCACTTGGTCAGTTCACTGTCCAAGAGTCTAGCTACGAAAATCTGGATCGAGTCAGGTGGTACAAGGTTGGAACAGCAGATCGTAACAGGGCTATGCTTCAACTGCAAACATCGTACACGGCGCCCCTTCATCGATCACGTAAGGCAACTTGGTCAGCTGAGGACAAGCTACTGAAAGCACGATCCTGGGTACGAGCGAATACGGCAACACCACAAGCTATCTATGACGGTAACTTGGCACACGGGAAGCTGAAAGATCTTGACGAGACTATACTCGTTAGCGTCGTAGGAGACTTCGTCGACAAGCAGCAGCTTAGGATGAGGAAGCTCAAGCGTTTATTACCCGGTCGCAACTACAACTTTACACAATCCCTAGCGAAGAAGTACGTGCGTCTATTTCAACTCGAGGATTTCATGAAAGCAGTTCAGCTTAAGAAGAGGATGGATATTGCGTTTTCAGATGAAGATCCTAGCATGCGATATTACAATATATCACGGCGCGAAGAGGACGGCTCTTTTGCAGCGGTCATGACTATGGTTAGCGAAGGCGCGGTAAAGCTGATACCTCAGCTACCCCCTGTCAATAGTAAATTCGACGCGCCGCTTCCAAGACTGTCGGTATGGGGTTTCTGCGAGGGTAACTACAACCATCGTGCCATCGACCGCGACCGCTTGTTCTGGGATATTCACGTAGTGCCTACAGCAAACTACAGGTTTGGCAACCCCTTGCAGCCGCTATCTTCACCACTCGCGTCTCTGGATAGCACCATACCTACTCTTTGGTCCAGCCTTCCCGAGCCTCCACTCCCTGGCAAAACAGATCCCAGCGCACTACTGCCCATATGGAGCAGCATCGATGGCCAACTTGTGACATGGCCGTGGTGGTATCGTGTTCTTAACCTTGTCCTCCAGCCCTTCATCTTCCTGGCCGGTGCCACCGCTGCAGACATCCAATCCCACTGCCCCGAAAATACCACCGAACTTTTCGAGATCGAGCTCGTCCTGGGTTGGCTTGAATCTGTCAACGCCATCAAGAAGACGATCGGCGGTTATATGACCGGACCATACTTCTGGGCCGTTTTCGGAGACCAGTTGCGCGATGCGGAGAACGACTGGTTTGGCGAGCATGCCAAGCGCAAGGCAAAGAATCACGAAAAGATGCGTTGGCGCGAAGACTACAATCTCAGACACTCCACGCTACAGACACGGAATGCGCAGCAAACTGGAGACGCTCCTGCAGGAGACGCTGTGAATATCCAGACTATAGCTGCAGTGGAGACGAGCACCAGTCGCCAAATACTCAAGAACCCAAAGCAGCAGTACAGGATCATGCATCAGGCTTTCAATGCCGAAAAGTCGCAAGAGGAGAATGACGGATCAGGATATGTGACTGGGAAGAGTTCTACGGCTGTCCAAGACCAGATCAACCACGTCGCTGCCACAGAGCCAAGGACAAGCGTATCGCAGACACCTGAGGCCACAAGCACGTCTAGCAAGGACGTGGACATGACAGATGCAGACGTTGATGCAGAAGGCGAGGAGGATATTGATGCTGAAGGTGAGATCGACGACGGCACGTATTACTGAGTAAACGAGCCATGATGCAGAATAAGTAATAGCCCGTGGGCACAGAAACACTTTGTTTCACTTCAGTTTTCGTTTTTTCGACTTTTCGTCCAAAGTCCTTTGTTTTAGTATTATGTATGCATAGCGAAGGCGCGTAACACGATATCGTTTCACTGTATAGCTAGAGTGAAGCTTGATTTTAGGAACATAGATAGCTGTGTAATGGATAAGATGTATGGATTATTCAATGTAGCTCTGTGATTTCGTGAGTGAGGGTACACAAGATGGCATATGTAGCGGCAGAATCCCGAAATGCTTGGTAACTCAACACGAAGCATGTTTCCTCGCGGCTCTATCAATATCTTTGCTTGCGTCGTCACAATAACTTATAGCGAGTGTCATGTCGTACCCTAGCCATACCAAAATCATCTACAAGTAGGCCTAAATCAGGCGGAGTCTAATAATTCTGGGAGAGAGACCTCTGAGACTGAGTTGAGAAATGTATAGACCCCGCCAGTTTGTTTTTAGAGGCTAACCACCAGGACCCTGTCTAACGCTTGCTTTTACAACTGCCTGGTCACCGCTACTTCAAGTAAAGAATGCAGCGGAGCCCTCCTCTTTTATATTGTTGTCAAACTTGTTCTATAGTAGTGTTGTAGTAAAGCACGGAAGTAGTATACGCTACCAACGTCATTATTGCGTAGTTGCTACTCCTTTCTTACATGTGTACTCTAGTGTACACTGTGTTACACAACAGTCTGCATGGGTGTTTCCATAGTGACGATGCTAATTGAAATTTTCTAGTTGGCCGTTTACCGCATAGCACTTATGGAGGTTACACAATGAATTATTCTTACTCGCTAGTAAAGATATACGGCGTTTGAGTGCTTAGGGCTGCTTTAAATATTTTTAACGCTCCCGCTCACTACCTACTATTGCACATCTCCTTGACAACTCTCTTCGACACCCTTGACACCTTCCCTTGACACCGTCCCTCATTGTTGTTTACAGTAACTCGCCACTTCACCATGGTTGCTCCCATCATCGCTCCGATGCCTGCTGACATCCCGCTCGCGGCTCTCACAACCATCAACTTCCAAAAGCTTCGTTCCAGTGATGCTGGTGAGAAGCAAAAACTCTGGGAAGCGGCGACGGAGGCAGGATTTTTCTACCTGAACTACGAGAATATGCCTGAATTTGAGGACCTCACCGCTACCATCAACGATATATACGACTTGGAGCGTGACATTTTCAACCTCTCTGATGAAGAGAAGATGAAGTACGATGTGGACAAGCAAGGTAACATGAAGATCAGTGGCTACAAGCCCATTGGCAGGAACATAGGCGGCCTAGAAGGAAAGCGAGACGGACACGAGAGCTGGGCCGTAAGTACTTCCTCTCCTCAACCACACATCTAAACAAACAAAACCACCAGATTCCCAAAAGCGGTGTCTTCAGCCTCAGCGACACGCAATTTGACAGGCCCCCACTGCTAGAGTCCCGCCTCACCACAGTCCGCACCTTTATGCAATACGCCCAAACCTTCACAACCGTCATCCACGGCATCCTCTCAGACCAACTGGGCATGCAAGGCAAAGACCGCCTCGAACGCTTCCACCGCCCCGACCACTCCTGCCTTTCCATCCTCCGCCTCCTAAAAGTACACGCACAACCCTTGTCCTCACGCGGCCACGTACACACGCCTCACACCGACATTGGCAGTCTAACCGTCCTGCTCTCCAACACACCCGGCCTACAAATCCTCGCGCACAACGCCGCCGGCGGCGGCACAGGCGAGGTAAACTGGGAGTTTGTAGCACCCCGGGCGAACTGTGCGGTTATCAACTTGGGGGATTCGCTGTCCATGATGACGGGCGGCAGGACGGCGTCGGCGCTGCATAGAGTTGGTCCGCTGCCTGGCCAGCCCATGGGGACGAGGTATTCTTTTGCGTATCTGCAGCGCCCGGAGACGCGGACTGTGGTCAAGGTTGGCATGGGACCGACGACGGGGGGGCTGGTCGAGGAGATTTCGATTGAGGAGTGGATTAAGCGCAAGTTTGGGATGCTGAGGAAGGAGTCGTATAGGCATGGGGAGCAGTGGGTTCTTACGGGGAGGCAGGGTCGGCAGGTTATTGCTGCTTGAAGGAAAGGGGATTTCTTTTGGTTGTTGTTGGTTCGAGAATTACTTCTTGCATGATATACACGGGTTGAGTAGAGATCTGGTAAACCCATGTGTCAAAATCAAGGCAGCTCGATATCACTGTGCCTATACGTCATTCAATCTCAATCATCAGGGAATATAGTGGCAAAAGTAGCATGGCATGAGAGACGTGGTTGTCATTTTAGCTTGTTTTTGGTGGATTTAAGTTTTTACAATCAGCCACAGTGCTGTCCATATGCTGCATGTTGCATGAAAAGCTGCAGTGTAATACCCACGGCTAGGGTCTTTCCCCACATCCAGACATGAATACCTCCATAACCCCATTGAAGTCGTGATGGGGAGTCAAAAGCATTCCCTTTCAATCCCAGCGGGGGGCCCTCTTCTTACGGACATAGCGACCCATGGCACCCAAGTTGTATGACCTCTCGACAGGGTAAGATAGAAATTCGCCAGTGGGAAGATCGTAGCGGACGTTTCTCGGATGAGCGTCTGCCACGTTGGAGGCCCTGAGCGCGTTCCAGGCTTCCTCGACGGTGAACATGATGGCGTCTGATCCGGAGTTTGTCTTTGACCTTGTGCTTGTAGCCGGGCCTGGCGTGGAACTTCCGCTATCTTTCATTGGCGAATCTTCCATTGGCAAATCTTCCTTCTCGATCTTGATGTCCTGCTTGTACTGGTTTGTAGGCCTGAGAGGCAAGATAAATCGAGTGGGTTCTCTGACTTTAGCGGATTCCCCGAATTTAGCGGATTCCCATTGAGCGGATTCCCATTTAGTCGATTCCCATTGAGCGGATTCCCATTCAGCGGATTCCGATTCAGTGGATTCCCCGAATTTAGCGGATTCCCTGTTGACCCCCAGACGTTTCAATGGAGGATAACTAGGGACATCACCATCGTAATCAATAGTAAGCTTGTCGATGATATCGGATGGGTCGTCGTCATCTGCGCCACGCTTGCGCTTGGGCCGGCGCGTCTTTGTCATGACGAAGTGGATTAGGGTATACGACGTGCACACGAGAATCCAAGGCTGATGCTGAGAGCAAAGATAGGTTTGTAAGAAGCTGTAGTGGTTTGAGAGAAGCGGGGTCGTGGAGGTGAGCGAGGTGCTTCCTGAAATCGCCGCACGTCCCACTGACAAACACGCGGTGAAGGCGACCTCCAACTCCCAGCCCATCGCTAGGCAACAGCGAGGCCATAGATTATGCTCATGATGACGTGGCACCAATACAAAACAAAAAATTCAAACGCCAATCTAAGCCAACCCAAAAAAACACCAGGGGAATGAGAAAGACAAACTAAAAACACTAGGGGAAAGAGAAAGACAACCCAAAAACACTAGGGGAATGAGAAAGACAACGCCATGCAGTAGCTACTATACCATCAGGCCTTTTCCCTTAAAATCTCGCAATGCCTCCACAAATCCAGGCCAGGTTTTCTGAACTTGCGAGTTAGACTGTACCGCTTTTATGTATCCCGAGGGTACTTCGTGAAGCCTCGATCCCTTGTGCATGCCTTTTGGGAACTTCCAAGTATCTGATATCGAGGAGCTACTCGAAGGACCACTCGAAGGACCACTTGCAGCACCCCGTGAAGGACCACTTGGAGCACCCCTTGAGGAGGGACCACTTGGAGCAACTTTTAAGCGACGACCATTTGATGAAGGATTGCTGGGCCCCCGGGGTGTGAACGGCAGGGGCTGTGGCAGCACTTTTTGTCCTAGTGGCTCAAGTCGTGCTTTTCCTGGCATATAGTATTCGAATGCCTCCTCCAAGCCTGGGTGCTTCCCCTTATATGTGTATAGCTTCCCGGCGATAGAGTCTAGGTAGTTGTGTGTCTTGTCCGCATAGACATCGTGGAATCGCTGGCCTTTTTTTACACCCCAATCGAAAACATAGTCACGCCCCCGGTTGTATGCCAGCGCTGGATTGTATGCCCCCTGCGCTGAATTGTACGTCTCCCGCGCTGAATTGTACGTCTCCCGCGCTGGATTGTACGTCTCTGCTTGAGTTGGTCGGACCTCTGGTGCAATGCTTGCTTCCGATGCAGCAGCATCTTTTGGAGCAGCAGCAGCTTCCTCACTTGTCGCGCTACTACCACTCAGTCGCCGAGAAGCTGGTGATGGTGCAACGGAGATGTAGGCGCCAGAGTCCGGAGATGTATCTACTTGGAAGAGGTCGTAACGTGTGCGAGTCGGCAGGACATTCAGAGGATATTTGGAACGGCGCATTGTCTCAAATATATCCACCGCCGCGGCTACCGTGAACATGACTTGTGCTCTTGCAGGCCTACTACTCCTGCCAGTCACGGGCAGGGTCGCCTGTACGTTGATTGCGATATCGTCGGAGTCGTACATGTCCTCGTCGTCAAAGTCTGTTTCGCTGTCTGTATTGAACGGCCAATCCATATCTAGCGATGATTCGTCCGTATATTCCGTATATTCGGTCCTGCGCGCGCGATAGAGCGCATTGAACTCGTTCCCTCCTGACGACAGGGGTACAAAATCTTGGTCCATAGTGTTTCCGCCGCGCTGCTGGTCCCATCTTGCCCGGTCTTGTGAGAAGCGACCGCCGTCAGATCCTCCGCGTCCTCCTCCGCGTCCGCCACGTCCTCCACGCCCGCGCCGTGCGTTGTGTATCGCCTTTTGCTTCGCTTTATGCCGAATTGGGGGAGGTCCAGCTGGCTTGGAAGGCTTCGATTTGCGATTTGCGACCGCGCTCGCGCGCCGTTGCTGGCATGGGCGCGGCATTTGCGAAATGCTGGGTTGTGAATTGGACGTGGATGACAAGTGCGGGCCTGACGTTCAAACTTACGACGCTCGGCCCTGCATGTTCTCAGCCCTACTTACCACTACTACCATCACTAATATCACACTCACCTACCGATACACTAAAATCACTAGCAACGTTCGTTTGATGCATCAACAAGATATCCTCACACAAGGTTTTGCAATTTTTTTGTCCATTGTGCACGTCACAAAAATGGTTCATGAGTACATGTATGTGATATTTTCATAACGTAGTATTGTATCGGCATTACAAGAAATCATCAAGGTGCTGTCCACAAAATCAGGTTATATACATCGCACCCGAGGCAAACTATACTACTATCGAAGGTAGCCTATGCTACTACTACTCTCTCACATAGCCCTAGATGTCCAGCTTAGCATCCTGCTGACAGTACTCGATTATGCTCTTTCCATGCGTGGTATTTGGAATGTCGCAGACTTCCAGATTGAACAAGCAAGGCGTCTTTGGATTAACAGGTTGGTTGTCAAGCATCGGGTTGATCAGCTTTGCGTTTTTATCAAAGCAAACGGTAGGGGCGACGAGCAAAGAGTCCTTTGTAAATCCATACTTGGTCAGAAGAACCTTGGCGATGTCGATCATAGACGTAGCTCTACCATCATCGTTCTTTGTCAATGTGTAGTTGATGTCTCCATTACAAACATTGGCCTCATCGCGCTCCTTGCATTCAACTGGTGGGCGGAGTTTGAAGCGCACGATGAAAATCTTCTGCGCTTGGAGCGCCAGGCCGATGGAGTTCAAGGTAATGGTATCGATTACTTGCTTTGAAAGATCCTCTTGGGTAAAGTTGCGGCTGGTGCCAAGGAATGGTCCACCTTTGATGATTCCCATGATGCCTACATTGGGATCGTCGACGGGACTGTCCAGTGTTTGAGTAACCACTCTCGAGACAACAGCTTGGTATTGTTGCGCTATGTCGCCGACAGAGCTTGAAACTTTGCTCCAGGCGACAAACTTATCCGTCGGCGCAGGCGGCTGGACGCGGGTGAGCACATAACCGAACCCATTTATGCCTGCGTTAACTCCCGTAGCAAGACCCCCCGTAAAAGGTACGCTGCCCAGGGTGGCGCTGAAGAGCCTTCCTAGGCTCACCATCGATGTAACGTCGTCCTTGGGGTCAGGGTAAACATCGGCAACAATCTCCCCAAGTTTGAGCCCTATGATCGATGTAGCGAAAGTGATGGCCGTGTTAAGCGAATTCATGTAGTTGTTCCAGTTCTGGATAGCGATCGCTGCGTACCTACTCTTCGTCAGTGTTTTCTGTCATACTATTGCGTTTCCTAGAAATAACATACCATGCCGGCAACTTGATAGGTACACAGGGCTGTCCTGCATTGCAGAAGTTGTCTAAACCACAGAAGAAGTTCGGTGCTCCAAAGGATGCTGCTAAGCCCTGAACATTGTTCGGCTTGGCCTTCTTTGCCGCCCCAGCAAGGAAGCCATCAATCTTGAGCTTTGTCCAGGTGGCAGGTTCCAAGGCGTCAACTTTGCACGAATCAGCACCCGTACCCTTTTGCGGGAAAGGTGCCGGAGATGCTAACGCTGTTGCAGCAAGGAATAGGACGAGTTTCGGGAACCGCATCCTGAAAAGACACGGTCTGTACGTGTGTTGGGAGAACGAGAGATACAAGAAGGCGAGAGCCAAGGAGACTGAGTGAGTGTGATGTAGTGGGTTGGCTTATAATCTTCTCCAGAACAATGTGCTTATATATGTTATCATTCATTTACAGTCCGAGCTCTAGGTCGTTCACCAAAATACATACACAGTACATACAAGCATCAAAGCACAGTCCCCCAAGCCGGTCAGATGCTATTCATGTGATTTCGGATACTAGTCAGGTTCCCCCATGGAGACGGAACGGACGGTTGTGGCCCCATGTTGCATCATATTCGCTTGAGCTTTGACCGTTAAATGACACGGTCTCGGTGCTCGGTGTCATTTTTCGGTGCTGCCCCAATCAACGTCCTTGATGAAGGAACCGACCATATCTTTCGCAAGCCTTGACAGGTTCATTCAAACTGATTGTCAAAGGATACTCAGAATTAAAATATTCATGTGGTGAGAACTGTGAACGCCATTACTTCCGAGGTAAAGTCGCATTCTGTATAGCCTATGAGCAGGTGACGCGTCTTCGGAAAGCTATCGGGTCCGAGTGAATCCTATGTAGATCTGGTTTCTAATGCACCGATATGTTTCCAGTGGATTGGACCGGCCAGTTTACCTACTCTACTGCTACTGCTCACGAACACAGGTTACTACGATCGATACGACATGATTGCTAATACTATGTCACTACTCCTACATATGTCAACGGAAATGAAGACCGTAATTCCCAACTCATGTAGGAGTGAGACCACAAGATGTGGATCATCACGATCAACCCCTCATTGCGGGATTTTTGGCCTTCGTATACTGGTCATGTGCCTGAAGTGCAAGTTCCAGATTTAGAAGTATTCATATAGACAAGATGTCCTATTTTGGTGTTGTGCCTAGTGTGCGAGATTAAGGCCTGCAAAAGGGCGAGCAACACAACGAATGAAGGACACGATGTATCTGTTTATATTGTCATAGCGATTTTGACATACCATAATTGCGAAACTCACAATACAGTAGAGCGTATCAAGAACATGGATGGATGTACCTGGATGGGAGGAAATAGCATTGTCAAGCAGATGCGTTAGGTACAAATGCCGTTCGGTCACATCTCATTTCCTGTGAACACCTGATATGTGATGATCCTTCCTCATCTGTAACAAAGCAGGAAAACAAATGACGTCACTGGGCGGCGTATACGACAACGTTGTGTTGGCAGTAACGTTTTACGCACTAGTTCCTGGTGACAGAACTATCCCCACATCGACTCCTCTGCCTAAAAGCAAGAATTAGCCAGAGTAGGTATGTCACCAAAGTACCTAGCGTACTCTTACTCAATTCCTTTTGATATACTCACCCCGTGGACAAAAAAAACTGGACGGGTTCGGGATAAGAGATCTTCTACATAGGCTGCACACAGCAGTAAGAAGGGTTTAATTTTTTTTAATTCTCCTACCTTATATTTTATGTAGAGAAGAGTTATCTCCGTAAGATATAAATTCTCTATAACGTTGTTGTTGTGGCATTGTAAGGTTATGCAATTCTAAGCTGTCTAGTTTTTTTTGTCCACGGGGTGTACTGAATCACAGTACTGACTCAACTCTTACGTCTGTAACGCCCAATAAGGAACTGAAATTATTTCTTACTCGCTTCTTCGGCGTCTCTATCTAAACCACTCCTCTTTTGTAGCGACACACTTCTTACACCTATTGTCCCCGCTGGACAGATATCGGCGAAGATGTTGATTTTGAGTCTTTTTAAGCTTTTCTCTTACGTATTCAAGTGTATTCTAGATATATTTGATTTTATATTATACTTATGCGATGTAACACATTTGGTCAGAGTTGAAACACGCTATTGTAATAGCCACTCACCATCCTCAGTGGAGTCGTGCAGAAAGTTCTAACTCGAGCTCGAAGGTATAAATATAGGATATTTTGCGGCAATAGCGAGACATGAGGCATGAATGTGTATAGTTACGTTGCGCAAGGGTAGACGGTGAAGTATTGAGGATGAGGATTGACTGAGGCTGCGTTGCAGAGCCAATTGGGTACTCGGTGAAACAAGACAGGAACAAAGGTGGCAGAACGCAAGGCTTTTTGAGAGCGATAGGTGGCTTCAATTTAAGAATGTTGCAGCGACTGCACTGTTGCACGACTCGCTTCCTAAGTTTTCTGTAAAGTCATAAACCAACAAAACATATTTTCTTTCACTCACATATGTTATGGTTGTATCGAGTCAAATGAAATATCTTAAAAGATACATTTTATATAACACTAATGTGCTATCCGCTAATGCATAGTTGTCGAATCGCAAGGTGAGTTC